>RWGZ01000981.1:460840-957495 GCA_009725065.1 Utricularia reniformis
ATAAGATGATAACGTCAGAATTCGAATAATTAAGACCTGTTATGAAATGCAGGGGAAGCACGGGAAGATTATAATACGCTAAAGCAAACGGTAAGCGGAGTGAACACAATATAGTAAGGGAAGGTTAAGACTTAAGGAATGGGATTGGGTTAATAAAGAAGGAAGAAATGATACGAATGAACGAGATAAATGATAATAAGACTCGGGGTGAGGAAGGATGGACCGTCCGACCGAACCCGGCATCGTGCCTAGTACACGATTCGCCAAAGGAAGGGCATGCCTGATGAAGGGAACGATAAGTTCCAAAGAGGAGATAGAGTCCGGTCCTTCGGAGAACACTCTAAATTATGCAGTCGTACTTTAATGTTTCGAACTATGTTTTAAATTGCTTTCGAATATTTCCGTTTTAATTATCATTTTTTAACAAAACAACTAGGCCCAAATTACGGTCGTTACACTTTGGGTTTCTTAAAGACTTGTGTCAACGTAAGTGTTTTCAAGCCAGATCTATATAGATCTGAGTTCCTGGAAACCAATGACCAAGATACGAAATGAAGCCTTAAAACATTACGTAGATTTGTGTAAATACGTTTGGCTTGTGTGACAAGAACTTCCTACAGTTTCTGTCCACTGTTTGTGCTTCAAAACGTATACTCTGAAACTGCTGTGTTAACTAACGTTCTGGTTGAAAAATGCAGGTTTACGTTACTGACTTCTTTGCGATTAAGAAGTTCAGTATTCTGGTGGTGTTCTGTTCGTGTACCATACCTTTAACTTCCTGTGAATCTGTGTATTCTGTGTTTTAATTGGTTCTGTGTTCTGTTTTGTTGAATATTGCAACTAAATAAGTGAATAAATTGCAGGGTGTTGGAAAATGGATTGCCGATACGATCGTGTCTTAACTAAGACAACGTGATCGGATACCACTATAAATTTGGTGTCGTTTTTATCGCTTTAAGAACGTAGCTTAAATCTGATGTTAGCATTTATTTAGTTTTTTAATACACTTGGTTTTACCAAATTTACAATGTGATTTGTGTGTGATCTAGTCTAAAAATATTTTGGGTATTTATTTTTAGATCAGTCAATTTATAATTTACTCGAAATTAGATTGTTTGTGGGACACGAGCGATATACGAGGTTGGGCCCACAATGTGTGGGCTTACGTCCTCGGGAGAGCAAAGCTCTACCTTGGTTTCCACTATAATATTCGGAGAATACAATTACAATGAGATGATAATGATAATACAGGCGAAAACGGCTCGTGGAATGATCGAAAACACTCAGTCGGGCTCTTAAAGCTGACAGCCGCGAGTTGTGGTTGATAACTTGCAGAAAATACTGTACTAGCAGCGCAGCCAGCACTGTACAAACAGTGCAGAGAACACTGTACGATCAAGAACTCGTGAATAGTAACTGCAGATGCGAGTTCTCTCGAATAGTAACCAGGTGAGGGTGGCCGCGCGAACTGGTACGAGCTCTCGCGAATAGTGACCAGATGAGGGTGGCCGCGCGAACTGGTACGAGTTCTAGCGAATAGTGACCAGATGAGGGTGGCCGCTCGAACTGGTGCGAGTTCTCGCGAATAGTGACCCAGATGAGGGTGGTCGCGAGTTTAGGTGCGAGTTCTCGCGAACAGTGAATGAAATACGAAGTCTCGCGATTTGGAGCGAAAGTCTTGCCTTAGGAGATGCGAAAAGGGGTCCGAATCCTTTCTCAATGCCTTAGGACTCCTATTTATAGAGGAATGTAGCCCAATCAACAAGTTTAGGCCCAAGAACCCAATTTCATTAGATTAAGCCCAAGTCACCTAAATAATATCCAATTAAATTAGAAGAAATGCCATTCCGCAACAGAACTTCGGAAATTCGTCTCGGTCTAGAATTAGTCGGGAATATCGATGAGAAAATACCGGACGACCTCGTAAAATAATCCACTGCTTCCAGATAGCGAATACGCGGCCGCATAACATCATTGCACCTGACCGGTGCGCTCTCGGGTGGCAAATTACCAAAATACCCCTGGCCCCGTCCGGGGCGAAATGACCCGAAACATCTCAAAATGCTTACAGAGACTTTTATATGGGGCCCGGTGGGCCAGAATTGTGAGAATACCACTTGAGAATGCCATCCGATAAAAATATGAAAATACCGAAAATACCAGTAACAGAGTCGGACGAGTCCCCGCGTATGGATAAATACAAGAGAATATACCCGGGTAATATCAATAGTCCCCTGGTTTTCAGATTCAGAGTCTGAGTCGTAAACCATATATTAACGGCTCGTCCCGAAAGTCGATACTTGCTCCGGAATTTTTCCGGAAAAACGGATAGTAGGGTTGAGAACCCCTCGCAAACGCGATTGTTTTGACACTAAGAACAACAGATTCTGAGCTCGGGCCAAAATCTCGGGATTTTTTCCCGACCCGGGGATCCGGCCCTATAAATACCAGATCCCCCCCTGTTACAGTACTTACTCGCGGAAACACAAACTCTCTCGCGACATTTCGGCCGACTTCTCGCGACAACTCTCTCAGCACAGTGACCGCGACTTTACGAACGACTTCTCGCGACTACTCTCATAGCACAGTGAGTCGCGACTTTACGCACGACTTGTCACGACTACTCTCAGGGTACAGTGACCGCGACATTACAAACGCCTTCTCGCGACTACTCTCATAGCATAGTGAGTCGCGACTTTTCGAACGATTTCTCGCGAGACACTTAATAAAATCAGGAAAAAATTATAAAAATTTAAAAAACCTTAATCCCGAGGACTTCACATCATGTCTTCCGACTCCGCTCGTTCCTCGAACTCTGATGCCCCATCCTCTCATTCCTCGGACTCCTCATCCAACTCGGGGAGTTCCAATTCGAGTCTTTCTGCTTTCCGTTCACCGATTACGAACCTTTATCCTCATTTTTTTGATCGACTCACACATCTTGAGAATACGACCGGTCCTCGTAGTCCTGCTGTCTGTGCCCTAAAGTCTTTTGATCGGCCCTTTACCATGCAACCTCGGAAGTGGAAATCTCTAGTAGAGGATTACCACCTCCCTTCCGATTGTGTTCTCTACAAGCCGGGTCCTTCTGATCGGATCCTGCGTCCACCGGTTGGCACCCATACGATTTGCTTCGAATACCTATAGAGCGGTCTCCGTTTTCCGCTTCACCCATTCATCTCCGCTCTCTTGACCGCTTTAAACGTCCATCTTTTCCAACTCAACCCGAATGCAATATCTTTGGTGGTCGCCTTCATCATCTTCATGGAGACCAACGGGATTTCGACAACCGTCGATAGCTTTTTCCAAATTTTCCAGATCAGTACAGCTATCCATTATGGTGCCCCAGGTTGCATCTTTTTCCGCCAAAGGCACAAGAAATGCACCTTCCCATTCTCTACTCCTCACTCGAACCATGACTAGAAAAAGCATTTCTTTTTTGTCACTGGTGTGGGTTCCACCAGATTGTCAGTGCTTAGTCTTCCCTGGCAGTTCCCAATTGAAGGGGAGCCTTTCCTTCCGGAGTCTTACTATCCTATCCCGCGATCCATTACTCCTGAGGCTTTGGAGAGGATATTTGCCGCGTGCGCTACATCGGATGGCGCTGACTGGACCCCGAAGACGCTATTCTATGCCCCGATCTTAGTCGCCTCCAACATTCTTCCTGCCCCTACCCATTTTAGTAGGGGACTATTAGGTATCCAGACCATACGTTAACACATAAACCATCTCAACACTTCTCCCTCAATAAGCACACCTTCCTAAAACTAGTGTATATATGTTCTTCAACCTTTTTAACTGTACTTCTCACGCGACTTACTTGTTTTGCAGATAAAATAATGGCTCCCCCCGGAGATCGTTCGAAGCTAGGTGACAAGTTGAGATCCCTCCGTACTCTCGTTACGGAGAAAGATGAGCTGATCTTCGAGATGGCACCCGGATCTCGGAACCGCACTGCTGCGTACGAGTTGGCACGGAGTTTGCAAGAAACTGTGCCGCAAGCAGAAGAGACCCGACCGGCTACTCCAACACCACCTGTTCCGGTAACCGAGGATCAGGAGTCCGCAGGACATGAGCCGGCTACAGAGGCCCCCGAGAGTCCTGAAGATTCAATTCCTGTGTCTCGGCGGTTAGAGCTTACCGCTAGAGAGTTTCCCCCCGACGAAGGGATGTACGACTTCGCCGAGACCCTAGTGGACATTGTCGGAGATGACGAGGAGGGCGAAATAAGCGGGGGTCAATCAATAGAACCGCTGGTGGAGGAGATTGTCCGGGAGGCCCGTCCGAAGGAAACAACAAATCAAGGAGCTTCTTCGGACAGAGGGAAAAGACCGGTGGAGGGCCCCACCGTTTCGGAGATTGCGGAACCCGTTAGGATGAGTGGGTTAACCGCCGAGTACCTCGACGCCTTCCGAATAAGAGATATACCAAAACACGTAGTGAAGGAATGGCTCGAGATGGGACGTCAGGCTGGCCTGATACTAATATAAGATGGAGTCACCTTTCGGATTCCGAGGGGTGATAGCGTTTCCAATAGGCTAGCCTTGACGTATTTTGAAAGAAATCCGTCACTCCCGCCGCGTGGACGAGATGACCACACGGTGTTTACCGACTTCGGTCGGTTGATGAGCCAGTTTGTGACCGCGCGTCGCATGATGGGAGAGGTTCGTAATCAGATCGGCCATTGTTACTTACTCTTTGTTTCATTCGTATCTTACATGTTTTTCGTTGTTTTTGCTTTTCTTTCAGATGAAGCGGACGGTTGTGGAGATGAGCACCGCAGCAGCAATAGGGGAGTACTGCATGCTAGGCATTCGGAGCTTGACAGCCCGGATATAATAGGAGAGAAGACGAAGAAGGCCGCCGAAAAATTGATGCAGAATCAGCGGGAAAAGCATGCCAAAGAAATGGCGGCGCTCCTGGAAGAACATAACAAGGCGATCGATGCCCTAATTCGGGTTCATTAAGAAAAGGCATGCTCATGAGCAATCGATCGACACCCTCAAAACGAACGAAAAATATGCTCAAGACAAACTGAAAGAGGTTAGGGCTGAGACCGAAGACAAGTTGAAAAAGGCCAAAGATGCCAATGCTGCTGATAAGAAGGCTCTCGGGAAGGCCTTGGAGGAGAACAAGGACTTAAAATCAAAGAATGAGTCCCGCCAATCCACCGTGGACAGTCTTCGGGCTCGAGCCGCTAGGTTGCCGTCCCAGGTCAACGATTGTTTCCGGAAACTGATCTGGGAGTATACAGTGCATTCTCCGACTTTCAGAAACCTGGCGGCCCTAGCTAGCGCGACCTCGTCTGCTCTTTATTTTTTTAGAGGGAGTGTCCAGACACAAAGAATCTTGGGCATATCCTTAACTCCTGAAGAGAGGGAAGGACTTGATCCCAGTCTATCCGGCAAGTTCGAGCCTGTGGATGCGGAAGATAAACTCGACTGCTCGGGGAATCCGTTCGGGGCGCTCCAATTCAACTTGGAGGAAGACTTGCACCAGCAACTATATTCAGAGGAGGTCAAAGTATCTGAGGAGGGCCCATCGGTGGACACGTTTCGGAGGTTGGCCGCATTATTACCGGAACCGGTGGGTCCCCTCGTGGGAGACCTTCTTAAAGACGAGGAAGTGATGGGTCAACGTGACCCCCCATTATACGTTCCTGCTAGTGTGACAGGGGCTCGGGAGCGCCATGAGGTCGAGATGGCGAGCTTTATTCCCGAGAAGTTGCCCGTTGCGGGGACTAAAGAAAAAGAGATTCATCCTCCCTCGTCGACAATTAAGCTGGTAAGAAAGCGCCCTAGCGAGACCGGTGAAGGTTCGGGCTCCAAGAGGAAGAAATAAGCTTCCGTATCTGTTTTTTTCAGTTTTGTACTCTCTGCATTTTGTATTCCCCATTTTATATATGAAATTGATCTTCGTTTTTCCTTTTAATTTCTCCACTGTACTTTGAATAAAGAACCATACTCTGAATAATGCAAATTCTCCTCTTCTCAACTTAATTTTCTCGCCACATTCTTCAAGAAATTATATAATCCCGAATAATCCACATCAAGAAGTAACCCTTCGAGTTAATAAGAATATATGTGAATCTCTGGTATGGATGCGCAACAATAGCGCATATAATAATAATCAGGATGCGTAGAAGTCCCCAGTGTGGCGGAGCTTGTATCGGTCTGCGATAACTTCTGAGGCGAACGCCTCAATGAAATGAGTAGATACTCAAAATAAGTCCACCGTTCTGCATTTCTCAATATCTCTTTGCCACCGGTATACACTTGCACCCGGGGTCGTCACACTCTCGCCACCGGTATATACTTGCACCCGGGGCCATCATACTTTCGCCGCCGGTATATACTTGCACCCGGGGCCATCACACTTTCTCGGCCCGTCCATAAGACGGCGCCGTCGTACATTTGACCCGTTCATAAAACGGTGTCATTCGGCCCGTCCATAAGACGGTGCCATCGCACTTTCGACCCGTTCATAAAACGACGTATTTTGAAAGAAATCCGTCACTACCGCCGCGTGGACGAGATGACCACACGGTATTTACCGACTTCGGTCGGTTGATGAGCCAGTTTGCGACCGCGCGTCGCATGATGGGAGAGGTTTGTAATCAGATCGGCTATTGTTACTTACTCTTTGTTTCATTCGTATCTTACATGTTTTTCGTTGTTTTTGATGTTCTTTCAGATGGAGCGGACGTTTGTGGAGATGAGCACCGCAGCCGCAATAGGGGAGTACTGTATGCTCAGGCATTCGGAGCTTGATAGTCCGGATCTAATAGGAGAGCAGACGAAGAAAGCCGCTGAAAATTTGATACAGAATCAGCGAGAAAAGCATGCCCAAGAAATGGCGGCGCTCCGGGAAGAACATAACAAGGCGATCGATGCCCTAATTCGGGTTCATCGTAGTGAATTAACGGAGTGTGCGGCGTTTCACATCGGGAAAAGGCATGCTCTTGAGCAATCGATCGACACCCTCAAAACGAACGAAAAATATGCTCAAGAGAAACTGAAAGAGGTTAGGGCTGAGACAGAAGACAATTTGAAAAAGGCCAAAGATGCCAATGCTGCTGATAAGAAGGCTCTCGAGAAGGCCTTGGAGGAGAACAAGGAATGAAAATCAAAGAATGAGTCCCTCCAATCCACCGTGGACAGTCTTTGGGCTCGAGCCGCTAGGTTGTCGTCCCAGATCAACGATTGTTTCCGGAAACTGATCTGGGAGTATACAGTGCATTCTCCGACTTTCAGAAACCTGGCGGACCTAGCTAATGCGACCTCGTCTGCTCTTTATTTTTTTAGAGGGAGTGTCCAGACACAAAGAATCTTGGGCATATCCCTAACTCCTGAAGAGAGGGGAAGACTTGATCCCAGTCTATCCGGTAAGTTCGAGCCTGTGGATGCAGAAGATAAACTAGACTGCTCGGGGGATCCGTTCGGGGCGCTCCAATTCAACTTGGAGGAAGACTTGCACCAGCAGCTATATTCAGAGGAGGTCAAAATATCAGAGGAGGGCCCATCGGTTGACGCATTTCGAAGGTTGGCCGCATTATTTCCGGAACCGGTGGGTCCCCTCGTGGGAGACCTTCTTAAGAACGAGGAGGTGATGGGTCAACGTGACCCCCCATTATACGTTCCTGCTAGTGTGACAGGAGCTCGGGAGCGCCATGAGGTCGAGATGGCGAGCTTTATTCCCGAGAAGTTGCCCGTTGCGGGGACTAAAGAAAAAGAGACTCATCCTCCCTCCTCGACAATTAAGCTGGTAAGGAAGCGCCCTAGCGAAACCGGTGAAGGTTCGGGCTCCAAGAAGAAGAAATAAACTTCCATATCTGTTTTCTTCAGTTTTGTACTCTCCGCATTTTGTATTCCCCTTTTATATATGAAATTGGTCTTCGTTTTCCTTTTAATTTCTCCACTGTACTTCCAATAAAGAAACGCACTCCAAGTAGCACAACTTCTCCTCCTTTAAACCCAAGAAATATAATTCCGAATAATCCAAATCAAGGAATGAACTTTCGAGATAATAAGAATATATACGAATCTCCGGTATGGATGCGCAATAATAACGCATATAATAATAATAAGGATGCGTAAAAGTCCCCAGTGTAGCGGAGCTTGTATAAGTCTGCGATAACTCTAAGGCGAACGCCTCTTTAAAATGAGTAGATACTCAAAATAAGTCCACCGTTCTGCATTCACCAATATATCTTTGCCACCGGTATACACTTACACCCGGGGTCATCACACTCTCGCCACCGGTATATACTTGCACCCGGGGCCATCATACTTTCGCCGCCGGTATATACTTGCACCCGGGGCCATCACACTTACTCGGCCCGTCCATAAGACGGCGCCGTCGTACATTTGACCCGTTCATAAAACGGTGTCATTCGGCCCGTCCATAAGACGGTGACATCGCACTTTCGACCCGTTCATAAAACGGTGTCATTCGGCCCGTCCATAAGACGGTGCCATGCGGAAAAGGACCAGCCTCCGGCGAGGGCGCGACCCTCGTCGGCGTGTCATGGAGGAGTCAGGTATATACTTGCACCCTAATTTGCCACGGAAATATTCTTCACAACAAACAGGCCTCTTAACATATTCCAACAGTCATTATGTATAGACGGTTCTGCCGCGGACAGGAAGACTCATCACGTTCAAAATATTTTGACACAGTATTTAATTTGACGAGTTTGAAAAAGATCGACTATAAGACATGTGGTACATTGTGTTTCTAATCTAACTTATTTAATTTATTCCATCCTCCTTCGTACTAAAACGCAATGGACCTACTCCTACCTAACCAGTCCCCTAGTCGATTGGATTCATGTCGTCAAAAAATATCCTTAAAAATTTAGAATATGACCACAAAAAGAGGGGAAATTTTATTTTCAAAACGATCGATGAGTCACGTCTATACATAATACTTGTGCAAATTGGAAATATGCCAAGTCCGTGGCAACTCCTCCCCGCTCATATTTGCGATTTTGTACGTTCCTTCCTTCACTACGGCCGTTACTCTGTACGGTCCTTCCCACTTTCAATCCAACTTGCCAACGTGCTTTGACACTTCCACTTTCTTAAGAATCAAGTCTCCAACTTTTAACAACATAGGTCGAACGCCTTTGTCGTGCTTCTTAGCCATCCGCATTTTACATACCTCCATTCGTATTGCGGCTCTATTGCGGATATCATGAATACAGTGAAGGTCCAACTTTCTCATATCCTCGTTCAACACCTCGTCATAAGCGATAACTCTTTCCCATAAAATAGTCACTTCAACCGGAGACACGGCCTCAGAGCCATATACTAAAGAGAAAGGGCTGAACCCGGTAGTGGATCTTGCTGATGTCCGATATGCCCACATCACATTATGCAATTCATCCACCCAAGAGCCTTTGGATTCATCTATTCGTGTTTTCAGATGTTGTAGGATAATACGATTGATTACCTCTGTAAGCCCATTTGTCTCTGGGTGTGCCACGGAGGTAAACCGCTGTTCAATTCCAAAACTCTCACACCATTCATTTACTCTCTTACCGGCAAATTGCGTTCCGTTATCCAACACCAGAATCCTGGGAATTCCGAATCGGCACACAATGTACCTCCAAAGGAAACTGATAACCTCCTGTTCCCGAACGCGTGATACAGCTTCAACCTTTATCCACTTAGAGAAATGCTCCACAGCCACGATGCAGAACTTCTTTTGGCTAGGTGCCTTCGGAAATGGACCTAAAATATCGATGCCCACATATCGAAAGGGCATGTTGTCGGTAAAGGCTTCATATTAGCTCTCGGTACATGATGCAAGTTTGAGTGGAACTGACAAGCGGAACAAGCCCGAACGAAATTCGCACAATCTTTCACCAGTGTTGGCCAAAAATAACCGGCCCTCTTAACCTTGTTCGCCAAGGATCGACCTGCTGAATGATCACCACAATCCCCAGCGTGAACTTCTTCTATAACGGCCTTTGCCTGTACTGGGGACAAACATCGAAGATATGGGCCTCCGAAATTCTTCTTATACAGCTTATCATCCACATAGACAAAATTTGTAGCTCTTTGCATAGTTCTTCGAGCCTCGCCTTCGTCGGTAGGCAATTCTCTCTTGTTTAGATAATTCACAATAGCATCCTTCCATGATGGCTCGTCGGTTATGACATCCAATAAAAACCATGTCTCATTCGAAAGTTCCAAATTAGCCACCTCGGCTGTCTGTTTCTCCAATGGACTGACAGAGGGCTGGTAGTGGATCATTGTTGTTATCCTCGACTCATCCGAGAGTTCTAAAATCGTCGCCGCCTTTGCAAGACCGTCTGCACGCGTGTTTTCCTCCCTTGGGATATACGTGAGCGTGAATATCTTAAGATTCTTAGCCGCCTCTTTGAGCTTTTCTAAATACCTGCACAAATGGTTCCCCTTGGTGGAGTAAGTATCTGCAAATTGGTTCACCACTAACTGCGAAACAGAATGAGCATGCAAACGAACGATTCCAATTTCCACTGCCAAGTTAATACCAAATATCAAGGCTTCATACTCGGCGACGTTGTTAGTTGCAGGGAAGCGCAACTTTACAGCATACTCATGTTCTTCACCAGATTTCCTTTCTTTAAAATAAACACCAATGCCGGCTCGCCCGGCAGACACCAATCCATCTACAAAGGCGTCCCAATACTCCTGAATACCCAATTCCTCCGACCGAGTCATCTCTACTATGAAATCCACTAACACCTGGGCCTTTAATGCTCGCCTGGAGATATACTCTATCTGATACTAGCCCAATTCGATATTCCACTTTGCTAGCCTACCAGAGGCATCAATCTTTGATAGCACACTTCGGATAGGCTGATCTGTCAAGACTGCAATATGATGTCCTTGAAAATAGTGCCTCAATTTCCGCGAGGCGACTATGAGAGCTAATACGAACTACTCTAGATCAGTATATCGGGACTCCGCTCCCTGTAATTTCCTGCTCACATAATATATCGGTCTATGTTCTTTATCGCTAAGTCTGACCAACGCGGCGCTCACTGCCTCTTTTGTCACTGACAAATATAAACCCAACGGTTCCCTCGGTGAAGGGGGTGATATAAACGGTGGTTTACTTAGATAATCTTTCAAACTCTCAAAAGCCCTGCTACATTCGTCATCCCAATACAAAAGATTCGTCTTACGTAAAACCTTAAAAAACGGCAAACTTCTCTCTGCAGATCGCGAAATGAAGCGATTCAACGAGGCTAATCTCCCAGTTAGTCTTTGAACTTCCCTGACAGTCGTCGGAGGGGTCATTTCTTGGATAGCTGTTATCTTATCAGGATTCATCTCAATTCCTCTTTCAGATACCATAAAACCGAGAAATTTGCCTCCTTTCACACAAAACGCACATTTAAGTGGATTCAGTTTCATTCTATACTTTCTGAGTACCCCAAAACAATCATTCAAATACTGGATGTGGTTATCCCCGTGTTTACTCTTTATCAATATATCATCGATATAAACCTCCAAAGATTTTCCGATCATATCTTTGAACATCGAATTCATTAAACGTTGATAGGTGGCCCCAGCATTTTTCAACCCAAATGGCATAACTCTATAGCAAAAAATGCATTTGTTTGTCATAAATGAAGTAAACATTTTGTCCTCACAATGCATAAAAATTTGGTTATATCCCTTAAAGGCATCTAACATACTAAGTAATTCAAAGCCACAGGCCGCATCCACCATCATGTCAATGGCCGGCAGCGGATACGGATCCTTCGGGCATGCTTTATTCAAATCAGTAAAATCGATGCAAACTCTCCAGCCACCACTCGACTTTGGGACCACCACTGGATTCGTGACCCAATCCGTGTATCTAACAGGCTCTATGAATCCTGCCTGCAGCAAACTTTCCACCTCCTCATCAATCGCTCTCTCTTTCTCAGGGGAAAACTTCCTCTTCTTCTGATGAACTGGTCGCACATATGGGTTAACATTGAGTCTATGAGAATAGACTTGGGGATCAACCCCTACATAATCCTGATAAGACCAAGCGAAAACATCTACATTATTTTGCAAAAAAGAAATTACCTCCATCTCAACCTCTGGTGACAACTCGGAACCGATTGTCACTGTCTTTTCAGGATTACCGAGGAATAAAGGCACTGTTTTGATTCCCAAAGGCTCCATCTTCATATCGTTCTCTTTAAACTTCCTAAGAGAGGGTCCGTCGTTTGTGTCAATAACTTCATCAGACGAGAATTCCACCATACAAACAAGTAACTTAGCTTTCGATCCATCCATGCCACTTCTACACATCACATTATAACATGATCGCGCCAGCTCTTGATCTCCCTTCATCTTCCCAACTCTTAATTGTGTTGGGAACTTCATCATCAAATGTGGCTGAGATACCACAGCTCCAAATAAGTTTAAACAACTTCTCCCCAGGATCGCATTATAAGGGAGTATAGGGAGATCCACCACCACAAACTCCACCATCAAAGTTCTTGATATTTCGGGATCGCCCAAAGTCACCGGCAGAAAAACAGATCCCTCAGTCGCAACAACGCTATTATTAAAACCAACTAACTTTGTGTGCACAGGCTGGAGTTGGGTGGTTCCTTTCAATGCCATCTGTTCAAAAGCCACAAGAGTCAAAATATTGGTAGCAACTCCGGTGTCCACCAACACTCGTGAAACGGGATGATTAGCAATAATAGGAGAGACGACTAACGCATCGTCTTGTGGGGAGAATACCCCAGATAAATCTTCCGGTCCGAAAGAGATTGTCATCATGTCCAAATCTGTCAACTAGACCATGTTCACTTCCATAAAACGCCCCTTTTGATGTAATGCCTGATAAGAACGTTTGCGGGCACGATTCGAATCGCCGACACTTTTTCCCCCCACGATAGTCATAATGTTGGGGCCTAGATTACCCCATCTTGGTTGGGCGTTTTCAACATTCAAAATAGGTTGACCCTGGTTGGGGTCAACCAGAGAAAGAGGTAATGCTTGCTGATTTGCGGGGGCCGGTGGGTAAGCCTCATATCTGTACCCCTGCTGATTTCTTTGTGGCTGATTCCTGCCGCGGCCACGATAGTTGTTTTCTCTTCTTCCACCTCTCTTATTTTTTCTACCACCGTTAAAGAATCCTCTCTGGCCACCTCCTTGACGCTGGCCACGCTGTCCTCCATATCCACGTCCACTTACGTTTGGCCGCGGCGCATCGGCCCTTGGGGGTTTAGGTGCCGTCCCCTCCGGGATATCGATTTTTCCCAGCTTAGACTCGGGTAGAGCCTCCACAGTACTGATCAGTTCATCAAACTGACCCAATTCCAACAACCTTTCCACTTCAGACATTAATTCTCGACAATCATTCGTTGTGTGTCCAAAACTCCGATGAAAACGGCAAAATACTTGGGACTCGTAAGTCCCATGCGTTGGTTCTTGCAAGGGAGGGGGATAGCGGAGAGATCCACCCTTCTTCTGCTCAATTATGGCAAAAATCTGCTCATAGTTGTACGTCGGAAACACTCTCAACTTAGACTTTGCAGACTGGGCAATCTTATCCAGCCCACGACTTGCAACAATATTGTGGGACCCATACGCCCGTACTTCAATCACTCCGTGATCTCGCAAACCTTCATCTTCTCGGATATATTGTGTGCATCTCAAAGCCAAATCCTCCATACTTTCCGCGGGATCCCTATTCAAAGAATTACATAACGGATGCCCAGCTAGAATAAACTGTAGCACCCCAACCTTCTCGCTAACAGTGATCCGAGGTATCTTCCTACACTCGGCCTCGAAACGGGTAATAAAACCCAACAATATTTCCGAAGAGTCGTACCGCAGCGCGGTCAAAGATGTAATAGATTTTATCGGTGTATTAAAAGGCGCGAAAGCCGAATAGAATTGATCCTTAAAGTCCTGATAGGAGACGATCGAACGTCTCGGTAACCGGTTAAACCATCGGAGGGCTGATTCTTTAAGAGAAGCGGCAAAGACGAAACACATGGCCGCATCACTGAAATTCATCAAACTTACATGAATCTCCAAATTTGACGTATGAGCATGCGGGTCAGTCGACCCGCGATACTGTGGAAGATCCTCAGGCATTTCAATAAATTCAGAGCGAGTGGCTCCGATAATTGCCATGGAAAAAGGAGATAGGGCATTCGAAGTATTCCATGGACTTTGCAAAACTTCCAAAGATGGTGATGCCTTTCCTCGATTACCGATGGGCTCATTAGCCCTCTCATTTTCAAAATAGTCTCCCTCGTAACCTGAGGTCTGATGAGTATCCCGGGTGTGCTCCCCGTACACTCGTCTCCTTTCCTGGCCAAGAGTCAGATTGGCCTCCAATTGGTTCATCCTAGCCTCGCTTTGCTCCAACTTCCCGCTCATCTCCTTAAATTTGGATTCTATCAATTCTCCTATCTTTTGTAAAGTGTTGCTTTGCTCTTCGGTTGCTGCGGTATTTGCTCGTGGTTCCGGAACACGATCAATATCATCCTCTGAAGCCACATTAATAACAGGTTCCGGGGTGGCATTGCTCCTTCGGGCTCTCCTTTGAGCCTCAACTTGCTCCAGTTGGGCGATTAAAGTACGCCTTCGCTCTTCTAAATCCTCATCGGTTTCTGTCTGATCCGCAGATCTAGAGCGTGTAGGTGGCGGTAGGTGGGCGGTGTTACGAACCGCAACTCGGCCAACTCGCGCGAATTCATAACATTTGGACAAACATTCGCGCGATTGAGGATAAAAACTNCCGAATAGAATTGATCCTTAAAGTCCTGATAGGAGACGATCGAACGTCTCGGTAACCGGTTAAACCATCGGAGGGCTGATTCTTTAAGAGAAGCGGCAAAGACGAAACACATGGCCGCATCACTGAAATTCATCAAACTCACATGAATCTCCAAATTTGACGTATGAGCATGCGGGTCAGTCGACCCGCGATACTGTGGAAGATCCTTAGGCATTTCAATAAATTCAGAGCGAGTGGCTTCGATAATTGCCATGGAAAAAGGAGATAGGGCATTCGAAATATTCCATGGACTTTGCAAAACTTCCAAAGATGGTGATGTCTTTCCTCGATTACCAATGGGCTCATTAGCCCTCTCATTCTCAAAATAGTCTCCCTCGTAAGCTGAGGTCTGATGAGTATCGCGGGTGTGCTCCCCGTACACTCGTCTCCTTTCCTGGCCAAGAGTAAGATTGGCCTCCAATTGGTTCATCCTAGCCTCACTTTGCTCCAACTTCCCACTTATCTCCTTAAATTTTGACTCTATCAATTCTCCGATCTTTTGTAGAGTATTGCTTTGCTCTCCGGTTGCTGCAGTATTTGCTCGCGGCTCCGGAACACTATCAATATCTTCCTCTGAGGCCACATCATTAACAGGTTCCGGGGTAACATTATTCCTCCGGGCTCTCCTTTGAGCCTCAACTTGCTCCAATTGAGCAATTAAAGTACGCCTTCGCTCTTCCAAATCATCATCTGTTTCTGTCTGATCCGCAGATCTAGAGCGTGCAGGTGGCGAAAGTTGGGCATTATTACGTACTGCAACTCGGTCAATTCTTGTGAATTCATAACACTTAGATAAACATTCGCGTGATCAAGGATAAAAACTTGGTGCCCTTCCGGATGAAAACCCGCTCCGGGAGGGCCGAACAGTTACATTTTGAGCAGGGGGCACCTTGAGGAATAGGATCCGCCTCAATTTCTTCATCAAAAATATCTTCATCAGAATTCCGAGTAGTCATGATAATAGAAATCCAAACTCAGCAATAAAGCTCTCAATGGGAAGAATCCAAATCCAAATCTCGGTCCCCACGGACGGCGCCAAACTGATATAGTCTAAAAATATTTTGGATATTTATTTTTAGATCAGTCAATTTATAATTTACTCGAAATAAGATTGATGTGAGGACACGGGCGATATACGAGGTTGGGCCCACAATGTGTGAGCTTACGTCATCGGGAGAGCAAAGCTCTACCTTGGTTTCCACTATAATAATCAAGTGATACAAATACAATGAGATGATAATGATAACATGGGCAAAAACGGCTCGAAAAACGATCGAAAACACTCAGTCAGGCTCGAAAGGTTGGTAGCCGCGAGTTGTGGGCAACAACTCGCAGGAAACACTGTTTCAGCAACAAGTCGCGACTGGAATAGTGCAGAATCGATAAGTCGCGACTGGAATAGTGCAGAGTCAATATGTCTCGACTGGAATAGTGCAGAGTCAATAAGTCTCGACTGGAATAGTGCAGAGTCAATAAGTCTCGACTGGAATAGTGCAGAGTCGATAAGTCTCGACTGAAATAGTGCAGAGTAGATAAGTCGCGACAGGAATAGTGCAGAGTCCACAAGTCGCGACTGGAATAATGCAGAGTCAATAAGTCGCGAAATGAATAGTGCAGAGCCAATACTCGCGATTACGTGCGATAAGTCGCGACTACGTGCGATAAGTCGCGAATATACAGCACTGAAAGGTGAAGTCTTGCCTTGGGAAGCGTGATAATGGTCTGAACCCGTCCAAATGCACCGGACCTTGTATTTATAGAGAAATCCAGCCCAACTTAACTTATTTGAGCCCATAAGCCTAATTTACTTCACTTAGCCCAAAATATTTAAATAACCTCCAATTATAATATAATAAATGTCATACTGATCCCGAAGTTTTGGGAACCAATCCCGATCAAGATATTAGTCGGAAATACGATTAGAAAATACCGGAAAAGCTCGTATATCAGTTCTGTGCCTCCAAACAGTGAATACGCAGCCACATAACACCATTGCACCCCGCCGATGTGCTCCCGGGTGGCAAATTACGAAAATACCCCTGGCCTCGTCCGGGGCCGAAATAACCCAAAACATCTCAAAACACTTACAGAAGCTTTAAATGGAGCCCAGCGAGCCAGAATTGCGAGAATACCACCCGAGAATGCCTTGCGATAAAATATAAAAATACCGAAAATACAATATAACCACGTCGGACAAGCCCCGGGTAAGGATAAATACAAGAGAATATACCGGGTAATATCAGTATGAATTCAACTAAATTTCATTACGGCTGGGGACTGCCAGTTGTCATCTAAGTGATCGAAGAAGTGGCCTATAACAAGGAATATTCTGAAAATAATGTTTGTCGTATAAGGATATCTAATGACACTGATATTTGTCTATTTGATGATTAAGAGATCTCATTCATGGTAGCTTTGATAGCTTATGACACAATAGTTTGCCTATTGGTGAACGAGCAAATTTATACATTAAAACATTCTCGAGAAAGATTGCAAAGCGGCATACAAAGCGGATTCTTTTCGGACAGTAAGTACGGAAAGACATTTGTCTCGTCCATGACGCATAATATTCGTTTCATAAGTTGGTAAAAAAGTTTCATATGATGACGTATCTTTGTCTCGAACAACGTTGTGTTGCTCTCCCATTCTCCGGATGTCAGTTAGATAAGTCAAAGAGATAGAAGCAAGTTCTTTTTGGGCACTCGGTTATGTCAGCGATGAATAAGCTTAAGTTTGTTAAGAGGATATGCCTTTAATTTTATCTCGTGTGTTCGACGTATTTTTTGTTTACAGTTGAAAGAACCAAGAAACTAGCCTGAATGTATTAAAATCAATCCCTTAAATGTGGTTGAGACACTCAAAGGCAATTCCCTTATGTATGATAATGAAACTTATGTTACGATCTCGCTTACGATCATAGATGCCTAACCAGGATCCGTATGAAAATGATCAAGTAATTATCCCCAAAAGGTCTACACTCTGTAAGGACCCCTCGGGGGTGCGAGAGAGGGCACCTTAGGCGAATCTCTACATCGGCTATAGACGGGGAATGATCAGAGATTAAGTATAGTGAATTGTCTTCCATTGCACGAGGCATTTTCCCTAGCAAAGTGGCAAGCGGAACGTTAGAACTGGAAGTTAAGCGTGCTCCCCCTAGAGCAATTCAGGGATGGGTGACCCACTGAGAAATGTGGGGCAAGGGAAAAAGTAAAACCGTGAGGACTAGGTGGGTGTCATTAGGGTTAGCCTAGTCAAAGCGGACAATATCGTGCAAGCGGAAAGACGAGTCATTACACTTTCAAAATATGGCGAATGACTTTTAAGTATTTTATGGATGCCTCGGGTTCATTGTTTATGAGAGGGAAGGATTAGCACGTTGTTGGATAACACGTGTGTCGTTATTTATGGCCAGAGAATTATTATGTGGATGACATAGATTATCTTATTTACCATCAGAGATGTCATAAAGTTGTTTTATTGATGACATAGATTTTCTTACCCGAAATAATCAGAATATAGCAGCAACTATTAGGTTTGATCAAGTTGCGAAACTGAAGACTTATTTTATTAAATGAAACATATGAGGGATTAAAATTGAGGATATGAAAATATAACTCAATTTCATGTTGTTCCTATATGATTCCCAGTCAGGGTTTCTTAGTTTTCTTCTCTTATAACTCATAGAGTTCAGCTAATGTCTTCCGAAGCGAAGCTCTCCCCGCAATAAAGACTTACTTCAGAAAAAATCTTAATTCTCAGATAATATACATAGGGATCGGTAATAGAGGGAAGGTAATGGCCATACCTCAATTGGTATGTCCCCTACCTAATATTACTTTATCGATGACCGACAAAGCTACAAGTTATAAGAGCCCCCTCATTCTATACTTAAATGTCGGCTAGAGCTACTTTGCTTTTTATGAGAACATATCTAAAAGAGATGCACATGATCGACCGTAAGTGTAAAATAATTGCCCAAAAATAATGAGAATGACAAAGGAATAAGTATCAACCTCCTAGCGGAGGTGAGAAAGTGATATTCTTGTTCGAAGGTGGGGATATCTTATGCAGGAAAAATACATATGAGCTCGAGGGCGTGGAGTAACAATCACGACATGAACAAGATTGAATTGCGAAGTTGAGGAGTCTAACGGCCCCATAAGTTGTGAAAGCTGGATTTTGATGAAGCAAAAAGTGAGATCTCCACGTTGAAATTGAAGCCTCTTAATAAACAGTTAAAAAATATTTTGTAAGGTCCATTGCGTAATATTAACGAATCGAAGCGGTGCATCAGAATTTCAGTATATAATGAAACGCGTCGGTACGCAAAGTAAAGAGAGATATGTATAAGAGCATACCCTCCGAGTTGAAAAATCGTGAAATTCTCAATTGATCTCGAAATCTGATACCGTTAGTGACAACGAGATGATTTCAACCTTATTCATCGTGTTCTTAAAAAGTGTATGAACGAGTTCTGAATTTCTAGACGAGCTGATATGATGTGGTTTACAACTCTGAATCTGCAAACCAGGGGACTGTTGATTTTGCCCAGGGTTATTTATGTAATTATAATACCCCGGGGCTCGTCTGATGTGGCTAAATGATATTTTTGATCTTTTATTATATTTATTGAGTATTGTGATTTTGGGGGTAGTCTCGTAATTTGAGCATGACTGACCTTCGTATAAGGATTCTGATGGTATTTTGAGATGTTTTAGATGATTTCTGTCAGAAATGATGCTAGGGGTATTATCATAATTTGGTACTCGGAAAGCTCGTTGGCGATCTTAGGCAATATTTTTGGTTACCTCTTAAGCATTTGGAGACGATGAATTGGTGAAGAGTATTCCCGGGTATTTTCTCGGGATTACGTGTTATTAATGTTCTACCGGGATGCATTTTCGAAGTTTCGGGACGTTATGACACTTATTCCGGTTTCATTGGATATTTTCTAAGTAAGTTAGGCTAATTTGATTAAGATTGGGCTTTTGGACCCTAAGTTAACATATTGAACCAAGTTTTTCTATAAATACAAAACCATAGGCTATAGAAAAAAGGGGAGACTATTGGCAGGCTTCCCAAGGCCTAGGATTCGCGACTTTATGCCACACTCACGAATTTTTGCACCAAAAGTCACGAGACCACCTAATCATCTCCCAAACTCGTGACTTTTTGCACAAAAAGTCGCGAGAGCATGTATTCATTGTTGTATTCGCAAGATTTCGTCGCCTGGACCCCTGACTAGCGAGTTCTCGCCTCCTTGACCCCGGACTCACGAGTTTTCGTCTCTTGGGCACCATGACTCACGACTTTTGGCACCATTCACGAGTTTTTGTCCAAATGTCGCGACCAGGACCCTAATTCGTGAGTTTTCGTCGCTTTGGCGCGACGGAGTGGAATTGATCATTTTTCAAACCGTTTCATTCGGATTGTCATCATCTCTCATATGTATTTGTATTCTTTGATTATTATAGTGAAAACCAAGGTACAGCTATGCTCTCCCGAGGACGTAAGCTCACACATTATGGGACCAACCGCGTATATCGCTCGTGTCCCCACAATATTTAAATGCAAGATTATAAAAGAAATTGGTTGATCAAAAAGAAACACTCTAAAATAATTTTAGACGAGATCACATATATTCTTCATATATATCAATAGAAATATATCTTCATACCTTCTTCTATATATATATAGCCAACAATATATATCTCAATATATTCTTCAATATATGCAACTAACAATATATATCTCAATATCTTATTTCATGGGTCAATTAAGGAAAGATATTTCTCATTTGATACTCTCGAATCTCGATCCAAGTCTAATCCGGTCGCTATCAAATAGACGTATCACAATCGTCCGATTGGTATCCTTAATCGATTGACGAGATCGATCAATCCGATCAACATCACCGCTTCTTGATAGGAAGCCACAGTCGATTTTCCACGCCGATCAAGCCATTCGACTATCACCCGACATTCATTCCTAATAATCTCCTACTAGGAGTTGGGTAATCCTTCATTCTTCTTAGCTAGTCTACCCGACACTTATGCATCGACATGATGCCCTTTGAAAGTTGAACAACTATTGCCTCCGACTTTCGAGGTTAGTACCCACCCTCAAAAGTCCTCGTTCGCCAAATCAACTGGTGAACCAAATTAGGGCATGCCCAGCCATAACTTAACCGAAGTGACAAAACCTGTCAACTTCCCCAAAACCGAAGTCTTGGCCTCCAAGGACACTAACTTGTCTTTCAGGGCAAACTCCAATTCTATTGAAGCTTTCCTCACCCTACATTGTCTAACTGCAGAAGCTAACAGTTCCGATGTATTCTGATATGCCGTCTGGTCTACTATACCCGGATCCGTTTCCGGCCGATCAACCTTGTTATCACCGATCTCCTCATCGGTTGATTTTCCCGAAGGCCTCTCCGACTGATCCACCTTTACAGGTGTTCCACTCCCGTTCGACAATGCCGGTTTCACCACATCTTCACCCTTGTGTCAATTTCAAAACATGTCATCGTTTATTCTTGAGTTTTGTGATACCCGATCGGTCCGCTATGGATCCAATCCCTACATACACACTAATAGACTTAACTCCCATTGCCACAATCATCGATCCCTTCTACACTTTACAACATCAGCCTCCAAAAGTCGTTCGATACTCCTTTGCATCAAGCTGGCCGATCGAAATCAAATTCATCTTAAGACCAGGAATATACATTACATCCTCTAACAACCAACTGTAACTGTTGGAAGTGATCGGTATTTCTCCCCGACTGGAAATTTTCAGCGCTTTCCCATCCGCCAAGTAGACTTTTCCATGATTTCTACCCGCAAAATTAACGAATATACTTTTATCGAATGAAATGTGAAACGATGCTCCTGGTCAAGTACCCATGACTCGATCGGACTCTCAATGTACACAACTAGTACATCTTCCGTCTCGGTAACCGACGGTGATACATCACTTCTTTTCTCTTTGCACTCTAGTTTCAAGTGTCTCATCTTTCCTCAATTCCAACACTCCGGTTCACCACATGACTAAGATTTCACCTGAGTCTTTCCCTTCGGCCGATCATCCCGATCGTCATCGCCATCACGTCCTCCCTTACCCCATTGGTTATTATAAAGACCCGACTCTGTTTCCAAAGCAGCAAGGTCACTGCATTCCCAACTGGATCTCCGCACTTCCTCATTGATCAATCGATCTCGCACGTCAATAAACGTTAACTTACCTGGTTGGCTACTGATCACATCAACTGTGATCCCCGAACTGTCCGGCAATGTTCTAAGTAAAAGACTACTAGTTGATCATCCTTGATTTCCAACTCCATCGATGCAAGTTGTCCGACAAGATTATTGAATTCGTTCAAGTGTTTGGAAACTGAACCACATTCGGCCATCTTGAAGTTGTAAATTTTCTTTGTAAAGTGCACTAAATATGTTGATTTCTGCTTTGTGTACATATCATCAATCGCCTTCATCATCCCTTACGTAGTTGTTTTATCGGAAACGTTAAAGGCAAGGTTTCTCGTTAAAGTCTCCATCACGAATCCGATAGTCTTTTCGTCGATTCTCGACCACTCGGCATCCTCTATCTCTTTCGGTTTATCCTTCTTCAGAGCCGCTCCGAAATCATGCCATCGTAGAGTTCTTTTAATCTGTATCTTCCAATACCGATAGTAGTCGCCATCAAATATCTTCGAGATAACTTGGTATTCCCCATCATCACGATCCGTCACCACCTACCCCATGGGACCCCACAGCCACCACCAATTGTTGGGAAAATTCTCTCTTTCGGAGAAGAAGAGAATTCTCGTTATTTTGGGTCGGATCGAATTAATGCGATGAGAGCCGAATGTAAATGAAGAAAGGTAAAAGATACAAGATTTAGCGTGAAAACCCAAAACTGGGAAAAGCCACGTGATCGATAAACCTTGATTATGAACTCACTATCATAAGAAGAATTTGTATACAATATGTTACGCTATTGATTGATAAATTACAATTGTCTTCATGGCATCACTATTTATAGAGTCTAAACTAGGATCTAATCTATGAAATATTCTACCGAATATTATACAATATTCTCTTTCCATATCTTTGACCGCATCTTTCATATATCTAGTTAATAAGATATATTTGCATATATTCTTCCATATATCTAGATAACAAGATATATTTGCATATATTCTTCCATATATCTAGTTAACAAAATATATTTGTATATATTCTTCCATATATGTCACCAGAATATATCTTCATATCTTCTTCCATATATGTATAACCAACAAGATATATCTCAATATATTCTTCTATATATGCAACCAACAAGATATATCTCAATATCTTATTCCATATATTTCATAGGTCAATTAAGGAAAGATATTTCCCCTTCGATATTCTCGAATCCCGATCCAAGTCTAATCCGACCGATATCAAATAGACTCATCACAATCGTCTAATCGATATCCTTGATCGATCGACGAGATCGATCAATCCGATCGACATCACCGCTTCGTGTTAGGTTTCCCCGATCGGTCTTCCACGTTGATCAAGCCCTTCGACTATCACCCGACCTCCATTCCTAACATATAGAAGTGTGAGTGATTAAGTTTATAAATGTGAGAATTACATCACATAATGATTTGATCTAGTCTTTTAAATGTGTGGGTTCCGCCTCTTAATCTCGTTCGTTCACGCTCTCTCATTGTAATTTCGGTCAGATCCTATAATTCCAATATAGTATCGGAGCTGGTTCGATTCATTTCAATTCGTAAGTCTAAATCTTATGGTTGAACTTGAGGGTGAGTATTGGAATTTGTCTCACATCGTTTATAGAAGTGAGATTGATTATATTTATAGAGGTGAGAATTTCATCACATAATGACTTGAGCTAGTCTTTTAGATGTGTGGGCTCCACTTCTTAATCCCGTCCGTTCACGTTTTCCGATTGTAATTTGGGTCAAACTCTATAATTCCAACATATATCAAGGGTGCCTATATCGGATCTCATATGATTCATTCTTCCATCTACTCATTCATCACTCCATATTCTGTTGTTTCAACTTCTTCGGTCTCAGCCTAGTGTGGAAAGACAATGATGTTTTAGTTTGATCTTCCTTAGCATTAAAATTAGATTCTAATTGCACAATTTTAAAATTTTGAGAACTACCCAAACATGAAAAATTTCGAGACCAACTTTGTAAAATTTCCAGCTAGACTTCCTTTGCCAAAGTTTGAGAGAGTGTAGATTAACTGTGACACACACATTATCTAGAAATTTTATCAAAAAATATAAATATATGACTAGATTCACCACCATTCGAAATTATATTGATCAAATTTGTCAAATTATAAAATTATTCTAATCATAAATGTTATTCACGTACCAAGTCATATGGGATGGTACTTGTATACCGATAATATAAAAGAATTTATTTTATAATATACTTTATTTCTCCATTATATATATATATGAATTATGAAGCCCAATACAAATCACCATACAGGCCAGGCCCTAAATTGATCCCTGGCCTAATTCTAGTACACCTTTTATATTATTTTTATTTCTCTATTATGTTATCTTTCAATATTTCAAATGTATATAATACTAAGAAAGCAGCAATAAAATAGTATCATAGAATCTTGGCTTAGTCCAATTATTAAATAATTAATTTATATAGTCGAACATTGAAAGGAATTTGATTACAAACTATAAATTTGTAATTATAAAAAAATCTATAACTATTTTTCTAATCTAATTATCTAAGAATGATTTTCTAATTTTATTAATCTTATCGTCAACTTTTTATTTATTTAATGATTGTTAAGTTGTTGTTCAATGAAACTCGATAGAATTTCAAATCAATAAACGATTCAAGTTTGAGAACATTTGCCGACATAATGAAGTTCGATCACAGTTTAATATTCAATTAAACTTTTAACTTTTGAATCTCTAATTTAATTGGTTCGATGTTTGGTACGATTTTGATAGTTACGCTCTACTTAGTGAAGATAACACATATTATTGTTTTAAAGTAAACTTTTACATTCAAGATTTAATATAAGTGTAATTAAATTTAAATATATTATCAGTAATTAAATTTTAACGAAGTTCGAGTTACTCAAACTCTAAAGTCTTAAGCCGCTTCATTGGCACCCCTAATCATAAGAAAAACATATAATTTAATTTAAATAATGGAGTTTTTATAAATAAAAAACTGTGTGGTTACAATAAAACTAGATGAGTCAACTCTTCTCTTTTTAATTTTGTCTCTAGTTAATTTAAATTAACACGTTACGTTATATTAATTTATTTTAGATATATTATTCAAATAAAAAACGACTTTATAAAAAGAAAATAATAATTATTTTGAAAATGAGTTTGTTTAATCATTCGAAATATCACTATGATAATTCAATTTACCATAATTTAGGAATGTATTGTTATCATTTTCATTATGTGCAATGCAAACAAATGCACTTATCATTATCAAGACTCAGATTTTGAAAAATCACTTCTTAAATTTCAGAAAAGGCTGGCTTTTGTTTTATACATGATTTTCTGATATTATATTAATAATTTTATTTTCGAAGTTACAAGACAGTTCAATACTAGATTATGGTGTTGTTTGGAAACTCAGTCAACCGTCCGATGCGGTGAACGTATTGTAGTTGTATTCTATTTTAACTAAACATCACTAATAACTGCGTCCGTGCGACTGCAAAAAACAGCGGTGAGTTCACAGTTAGTTTAATCTAACGGCCAACAGAACGCGCATGCCAAATATCAATTTTACCATTGATAAATTATAGTTCATTTTTAAAAAAAATAATTTTGATCAATAACTTCTTATATTCTATCAATTACATATTTAAACTATAAAAATATATATAACAATTTAAAAATATAATTTTGATTTAACGAATTTATCATAAAATAATATGAAATATAATTTTTAATTTATAAACAATTATTTAAAATTAAGGACAAAAAAGTCATTTTATGATATCACGATCACTGCACCGCTGTTTCAAAAATAGTTTCTTTAAATCACGATCAGTTCCCCTCATAACACAGTATAGTCATCTCACCTCACCGTTATTTATCAAACGTTATTCCAAACGTGCCTTATAAATTGTTAGAGATATATTATAAAGATGAACAATTTCTTATTCTTTATAACCCATTTAGAGAATTTATAATTATAGAATAATTGCAAACTATTAACTAACCCTAAAAACATTTTCCCTTTTTGATGTCTTGATTTAAGATTTAGAATATATTCCAGTATTATTGACACGTGTAATAATAATGTTGCCGCTTGCGGTGGTCCACGTTGTCCACCAACTACGGCATCAATGGTCAGTTTGAGCCGACGGTAGGCATGTGTGAGACAAATGTTTCTTGAGGGTTGTGAAAAAAACAATTTGTGTGTTATTTTTTTACTCTAAATAATATAATATAGGTTAGATAATTTTGAGAAAAATTATAATTTAGTTTAATGAATACATTCACAACAAATAAAAGTATTTGAGTATTCAAATATTACTTTTACGATAAATATGTCCAACTCATAAAATAGAAATTCAAATATAATACTTTGACATTAAGATATGTTATGTATATATTAATAATGTATTCCCATTAATATTTTTTACAGAACATAATTCTTAATTAGTTGTTCATTATTTATCAACTATGATACCTAACAAATTTTACATTCTATAAATACAATGTAAAACATTTTTTTAGGAAAAATAAAAATGCAGAAAGGCAAACAACATAATCTAATTAAACAAAAATAACAAACACAAATGTGAAAATAGAAAACAATAAATTGCATTAACTTTTACTTAAAAACGTATGAGAATAAATTCTGAAAATCGAATGAGTCAAGGCTAAACAAGAACATAATAACTAGATACTCCGAAATATTACGTTGAATGGAGTTTACCCGTAGCAAAAACATCCATCAAATACAACAAACTTTAATATAAATCTAAAGAGAAACTCTTACAAAAGACATTGAGTAAAATGAGAAAAGTTGGAAAAGAGATTATAAAACTAGGGTTTGGGAGTGGAGATATTTTAGTTATTAAATAGTCTAAATGCATTTTACAAATAAAAAATGCTTGTCCAAACTCATTTTTCGTTGAAGTAGAAAAAATACAGATGCACTGTTATAACTAGAATGAGAACGTGTGAGTGTTCTGTAATTCAATCTAAAATACATTATCAAAATGTTATCAGAACACGTTTTAAGTTGTACCAATAATTATTTGGTTAATCGAAAATCAATTCAAATCGATGGTCCAATCAATTGTTTGAAAATATAGAATACACTACAACATTTCAACTTAAATACATACTTTTTCCTTAAAAAACGATTTTGATATTTTTTGTCACTATTTCGGTGGAATATATATTATAAATCTAAATATTAAATAGTAATCAAACTGGTAGTCCACGTCATGATGTTGTTGATTTAATCAGTCTAAGTATTTAAAACATTATGACAAGTGACAGTTGTATTATATAATTAACAACTCGTGTAAGAGCGTAACCTCGTTGCTATTCCCACGCACCTTCCTTCACCCATCACGCGCGATGCACGTTCAAACATTAATGCTGACGTGTCAAAATGTCCATGTCAGCAACCACGATAACCTAACTGCCACGTGTCGAAGTATAAAAGGGTTCGGGATGTTATTATTTATCTCATCGTTTACTGTTCAATTAGTTTATGTTTTTTTAATTTTGGAATTTTGATAGAGAGAGAAGTTCCTGGAGAAATTGAACGAAAAGGAGAAGGAGAAGACGACGACCTTGTCTCTGGAGGTCTGGGAGAATATGGCGACCCCTGGAATAGACAAGGGCGGTATATCGGTGATGACTCCAGCGGCAGCTGCTGCGGCGACACCGGTTGATCAGAAGGGGCACTCTCCTGCCTCTATAAGCCTGTCTTCGCCGATTAGGATCTTTTTGTTTTTCCATAAAGCGATTAGGGCTGAACTGGAGGGGCTTCATCGCTCTGCTTTGGCTTTAGCTACCAATCGAAGTGGTGGCGACATAAAGCAGTTGACGGATAAGTGTCATTTCTTGAGGTCGATTTACAAGCACCATTGTAATGCGGAGGACGAGGTTTGCCTTTGTTTTTCATCTTTATCTCTGAATTTATGGATTATAAGGCTTTGAAGTGCGGCACAGTAAACTAACGTTTTGTCCTAAATATTTTGTTAGGTCGAAGTGGTTGTGGCTTTTTTTGTCGATTTAGTGTATAAGTTGTGTATGTCTAGTATAATTTAGCTGTCTTTAGTGGTTATTATCATCTAATTTGAAGAACCTATGTTTGGATTTTTTGTGATTTTAATACGACGGAAGTTTGATTTGAGAGAGTTTTTCCATAGTAACACCTTGGTTCATCTAAAGATAGTGCACGAGCTTTGTTTCTTTGAACTCAATCGAAGATGTCAGAGAGAGTGGTCTTTCAAGAATTTTGAATTCATCGATAGGGCAAGTTGGTTTTGAGTTCACCTTGAATGTGATTTTCATTTAGATGCTCTCTGTTAAACTACACCTGCTTTGATCGCTGTTAAAAATCATGTTAAAATGCTAATGACAGGTTATATTTCCTGCACTTGACATCCGTGTTAAGAATATAGCTCGGACTTATTCCCTCGAGCATGCTGGTGAAAGTTTGCTGTTTGATCAGTTGTTTACGTTGTTGCGATTTAATGCGACAAATGAGGAAAGCTACCATCGGGAGTTGGCATCCTGTACAAGAGTTCTGCAAACATCAATCAATCAGCATATGTCCAAGGAAGAAGATCAGGTCTAGTTTAACGTTCTTGTTTTTTCCTTGTCAGATACTCCATAGCACTGTTTTTTTAGGATAGAGTAATTATTGAATGGTATGTCTGCACTGGCTGTGGATAATATAGATTTTGGTTGGTCATAATCCGAGGGGTCTACTCATGAAGTTAATATTGAAATAAAAATGCGAACTGAGTTCATTTTATGATATTGTTTACTTGGAGCACTTAAAAATGTGAATCAGCCCCTCAATCTTTTTATACTTGAAAACATATAGATCTAATCTTCCCTTCTGTTTTAAGGCTAATCGTTTTTTTTCAACTGATAGGTCTTTCCCTTACTTAATGATATATTCTCGTTTGAGGAGCAAGCTTCAATAGCATGGCAGTTCTTGTGTAGTATTCCTGCAAATATGATGGCGGAATTTTTGCCCTGGCTTTCAATGTCAATATCGGCTGATGAACGTCATGATATGCGTAAATGCTTGCATATGATTATACCAGAAGAACCACTGCTACAACAGGTTCGATGCCTCTCTTAGAATGCATGGTTAAATATAAATCATTACTCATGTTTAATTGAATTCTCTTTCTATTCTAACAAAGGTAATTTTCAATTGGATCGATGGGCCAAAAGTGAGTAACAAGCGTAAACGTTGTTATGATAGTCCTGTATGTTCTAGTAATTCCGATAGTGCAACTGAGAATGAGCAACTCTCCTTTGAATCATCCAAGAATGAGGAAAGAACAGTGGCCTCTACTGATACTTCTGTTATAACTTTAATGCATCACCCCGTGGATGATATATTGCATTGGCATAAAGCTATTCTGATGGAATTGAGTGATATTGCGGAAGCAGCTAGAAGTATTAAAACAAGTGGAGATTTTTCTGATCTCAATAGCTTTGACAAGAGGCTGCAATTCATAGCTGAAGTCTGTATTTTCCATAGGTAATTTTGTTTTGTGACAAGTGTTTGCTTGTTTAAGGTTCTTCTTTTTGAATTTTGTGTCTTTGTTTGTATTAATCAGTATTCACCACTCTTTGTATGAACATTGAAAAAATGTCCTAGGATCTTCCTCCCTGATCATTCTTGGAAGATACCGATTTTCTAATTGATAAGCTAATGAACTATAGAAGTAGCAATCAGCTTATCAGCAGTGGAGTTAGATTTTGTACTTAATACTATGCCGTTGTCTATCCTTACAAGTGATTATGATATTTTATCCCTGTGCGCAATGACTTGATTTTTCTATTACTTATGCAGCATTGCTGAAGACAAAGTTATATTCCCTGCAGTAGATGCTGAAGTGTCTTTTGTTGAGGAGCATGCAAGGGAAGAGAGTGAATTTGACAAGTTCAGATGCTTGATTGAGAAAATCCAAAATGCTGGAGCTAACTCATCCGCTGAATTTTATTCTGAATTGTGCTCTCAGGCTGATCGTATAATGGAGACTATTAAGAAGCATTTTCTCAATGAGGAAATTCAGGTTTGTAGTTTGCTGCTTTATATGAACTGATACAACTGTAAAGGTGTGTTGGCTTTGGTAGAACTGGGAAGGGGGTATCTGTTATGAATTAGCCAAATACAAGCGTGCCTACGTCGTCTTCTTTTTAGTGCAGTTAATTTCTTGAGATTTATAATTTCATCTTTCTAGCTATCTTGCTAATTTATTTTGCAGATTCTTCCACTTGCAAGGAAGCATTTCAACGCTGAACGGCAGCGAGGACTTCTGTATGAAAGTTTGTGCGTAATGCCATTAAGATTGATTGAGTGTGTCTTACCATGGTTGGTTGGATCAATGAGTGAAGATGAAGCAAGATTCTTTCTCCGCAACATACATATGGCAGGTTCGCCTGTCTGTTATTTTTTCATTATCAAAGTAACCAATGAAACAGCTCCCTAAAATGATGTTTTTTTGCTGCAGCTCCTTCACGTGATAGTGCTTTGGTAACTCTATTTTCCGGTTGGGCATGCAAGGGGCGTTCAGTTGGAAACTGCTTGTCTTCAGATATTGTAGACCTTAAAGATTCAAAAGAGAAATTCAGCAGATGGTGTCCTTTCTCTGATGATAGTGCAACTTTTGGGCAATCTCAAAACTGTGAAAGGTCAGGCAATGAAGGAAGCTTAGTTTGTTCCATAGAAGGTAACACTGACACGAATCCATCAGAATCTCAGAAAGAACCGGTAGGAGGAAACAAAAATTGTTTTGTTCCTGGATTAGGAGTGAATAGCAGCAATCTAGGAATTTCTTCGCTGCCTACAGCGAGATCTCTGCGCTCCTTGTCTTTTGGTTCTGGTGCTCCTCTTCTCAATTCTAGTCTTTTCAACTGGGAAGCAGAGAATAGCTCGGAATCAAGTATTGTGACATCCAGACCAATTGATTACATTTTCAAGTTTCACAAAGCAATCCGAAAAGATTTGGAATTTCTTGATGCAGAATCAGGAAAACTTCAGGATTGTAATGAATCTTTCCTTCGTCAGTTCAGTGGTCGGTTTCGTCTTCTATGGGGCTTGTATAAAGCTCATAGTAATGCAGAGGATGATATCGTATTTCCTGCCTTAGAGTCAAAAGAAACACTTCATAATGTGAGCCATTCCTACACACTGGACCACAAGCAGGAAGAAAAGCTTTTTGAGGATATCTCATCTACCCTGTCTGTGCTTTCTCAACTTCATGAGAGTTTGAACTCCAAAACTGTGGTTGTAAATTCGTATGATAGTTTCTCTGGCATCGAATCTTCAAAAATATATAGGGAATTGGCTACAAAGATTCAGGGCATGTGCAAATCCCTCAAAGTAACTCTAGATCATCATGTCACTAGAGAAGAAGTTGAACTCTGGCCATTGTTTGATAGTCATTTTTCGGTTCACGAACAGGACAAATTGGTGGGTCGCATTATTGGCACTACAGGTGCAGAAGTCCTTCAGTCAATGCTACCTTGGGTAACGTCTGCTCTTAGTCAGGAAGAGCAGAATAAAATGATGGACACATGGAAAAATGCCACTAAAAATACCATGTTCAGTGAGTGGCTTGATGAGTGGTGGGAAGTATCACCAGGATCTTCTTCAAACCCAACAGCATCTGAAAGCAGCTCCTCTCAAGGTTAGACAAATATTTCAGTGCTTCGATTCTATATTTTCATCTAAAATCGATGTTCTTGACTAGCAAGAAATGATACAAAATTGGTAGGTGATTTCTTGAGCATTAGCTGTAAAATTTTCAGATCAAGATTTACATGGATCCATAGGCCAAAGTGACAGTACATTTAAGCCTGGGTGGAACGATATCTTCCGGATGAATCAAAATGAGCTTGAATCAGAGATCAGGAAAGTCTCTCGTGATTCAACTCTTGACCCTAGAAGAAAAGCATATCTAATTCAAAACCTAATTACCAGGTACACCACATTGCCTAGTTTCTGAATTGTGTTTTGTTTAGCTTTCATCATTTTCATATTATCTTCATCATCTCAGTCGTTGGATAGCATCCCAGCAGAAATCTCTACACTCAAGTGAAGCCAATGATGATGTCTTCCATGGACTTTCCCCATCGTTTCGTGATCCTGAGAAACAAATATTTGGTTGTCAGCATTACAAACGAAAGTGCAAAGTCCGTGCAGCGTGCTGTGGGAAATTATTTGCATGTAGATTTTGTCACGATGAAGTCAGTGACCATTCAATGGAGAGGTAACTGACTACAAGTTAAATGAAACATCTCTTTATTTGAACGTTGGTGTCATTGTTCCTTGTTATAACAGGAAGGCAACTACTGAAATGATGTGTATGAACTGTTTACAAATTCAGCCAGTTGGTCCAGTATGCTCCACCCCTTCTTGCAATGGTCTTTCCATGGCTAAATACTATTGCAGCAGTTGCAAATTTTTTGACGACGAACGGTGAGCTTCTACTATGCCTCCTTTATGTTCCCTATTGTATGAGTGTACCTGGTTCTTTGCAGTGAGGTTTATCACTGCCCTTCGTGCAATTTATGTCGTGTCGGAAAAGGACTCGGGATCGATTTTTTCCATTGCATGACATGTAACTGTTGCTTGGCAATGAAACTAGTCAATCACAAGTGCCGGGAGAAAGGGCTTGAAACAAACTGCCCCATATGTTGTGACTTTTTATTCACATCAAGTACAGCAGTTAGAGCTCTTCCATGTGGTCATTACATGCATTCTGCTTGTTTCCAGGTCTTTTTCGTTCTTTTATTTCCATCATCTATGAGTCTCCAATTTTTAACTTTCTTCTCCTTGTACCAGGCATATGCTTGCACGCATTACATCTGCCCCATCTGCTGCAAATCAATGGGAAATATGTCGGTATGAGTTTAAACTCCATTCTTTCGAAAAATAAGCAAAATTTTGGGCTTGATCCCCTATTTTGGTCCCCAAAGTTTTATGTTTAATTATGATCCTCAACTTATCAAGATGACGAAATCGGTCCCAAGTTCCCAAAGGTAGGTTAGTCTATATAGCATAATTTATCCCGAAAATTTTCAATTGTTACAATTGTGATCCTCTATCAAAATCAAATTTTGGAAATCGATTTTGTCACTTTGGAGACTTGATTTGTCAAATGTTTCAAATATAGATGATCAAATTTGTCAAAATCTTAATGTTTGGAGATGGGGACCAAATTTGTAAAAACTATGAAAGTTTGGGAAATGAATACACCATTATCTCCCTATGAAACCGGTGTTTACAGGTCTACTTCGGCATGCTGGATGCTCTTATGGCCTCGGAAGTGCTTCCCGAGGATTACCGAGACCGGTGTCAGGTAAATGCAACATCAAAATTCCTTCAATAGATGATGATGATGTATAAGAAGAAACATAACATACTCTAACATAAGTGCAGGATATCCTATGCAATGACTGTGACAGAAAAGGAAGTGCAGCATACCACTGGCTGTATCACAAATGTGGGTTTTGTGGTTCGTACAATACAAGAGTAATAAAAGTTGAAAGAGATCATACTTGTACTTCGTAGCTCTCTAGATTCAAGGGAAACCATAATGGAATGTGCTTCTTGTGTTTTGGTAAGCTCAACTTTCCCCCTTGGTATATAAACTTTCAAATTGTTATCCATGTATTCATACACCCTTATAATTAGACCAATAAATGTTGGGTTTGTTTGTTTGTTTGTTACTCACATTTTTGGTCCTCAATTTTAGTCCCTTAGTTACAATATTTTGGCATATACGTTCCCCAAATTTTGTACTTGCGATTTTAGCCCCGTTTTTCTTGAAAGTTCCAAATTTGATATTTTTAATAAAAAACGTTGACTTTTTACAGCTCGAGATTTATTGTGTTGGGATCGGGTATTAATTACAATACTTATAATTTTTTTAGATTATTTTTTGTTTTGCATGTGGTTTGTAATGTTAAACGAATTATTTTAGAGCGCATTTTCAAGGTGGTTGGGTTAGTTAACAATAACAAGAAGATTAAATACCTAAGAATGTATGTTGCTCATCAAAATATAATAGCTACGAGAACGTTATCATCCACAAAAGTACGGGTCAAGTTTATATCAAAAGTGATGCATACAAGCAAATCAATGTTTGTGTCGGGTGGAATAATGTAGTGCTTTGCAAATTCAGTAATTTCCGATAGGGTGAACCACTCCAATGTCATCTGCATATGTATTATAACATTATTACCTATTTTCATCGTACAATACTAATGCATGCGTTATTATGTAGAACTTACAAAATATGGATATGTGTTTGGATCGTCTACATCTGGAGCTTCTTGTAAAAATAATACAAGTAAAACAGCATGTAAATCCCACATTCCGAAAACCCATTTTGTTTTAAATATCTTCCCAAGAAAAGCTCTAGAATTTGTGCAACCCAAAATTGTAAAAAAACATGATATCACTTACATCTAGCCAAATGTTATCAACATCCACACCATTTGTCATCTTATACAATTATGGTAAAAACCTAGTAAAAAAGTCACAACACATATCCAATTTGTAGAACTTTGAGGGTCGTAATTGCCAATTTTAGAGAACTATGAGAATCAATTTTACCAAAACATCAAATTTTAAGAACTTCAAATGACATCACAAAAAATAAGGACCAAAATTAAAAAAACATGTAAACTTTCGTGATAAAATTTGTCATTTTCTCTTAAAATATAAATACCCTTGCAAGTCAACTCAAACGTGTAAGTAGTGTTACAAATGTCAACTAAAACACATAACTCCACTAAAACCCTAGACATTGAATCAGTCAAAGTGACATTTATATATTAATGGGGCGGTGAGGTGGTGCGGACAATCTCATATTTTAGTTTTAGGATATGTTATTATTAGCCGATTGTTTGACTCAACAACCTATTTTACTTTTTATTTATCTTTTATTAATAGTGTCTCTCTCTTTGTATTTTTTTTCAAATCCCATCCAGAATTTCGTTCATATCCGATAGGTCGATTGGAATATTGATGGGTACCAAAATTTTGTTTTTTTTAGCGGACTCGGAATAACTCAGGATCTTGCCTGAAAACTCGGTACCAATCAAAATATCGATGTCACACATTTTTTGTTGTATCTAAAGATATTAAAAGAAAAAAACATTGATTGTTATTAAGATTACTCCTTTGTTTACATTTACATTTATTGTAAATGTAATTTCCAATTATCATTTACATATTTTTTTAATTAATCTTTTTGCCCTTGAATATTCATTTTAATGTTTCAAAAACTAAAGCAATGTCACATGCATATTTTTACTTTTATATTATCAATGACATAGAATATTTATAACTATAAGAAATTAATTGATAACTGTAAATCCTACAAATGAAGAAAAAGTATCTAAACAAAGAAGTAATCTTTATTAAATGGTGACGTTTGCCGGTGACCCTCCAACTTTCTGGTGGTGTAAAGGGCATGCCCTCCAAGTTACAAAATTGCAAATATAATACCTCAAGTTAACAAAAATATGCAAATATGATACCTCAAGTTAATAAAAATATACACATATGACCCTCTAACTTTAATTAAATGCATGTACGACACCTTAAGTAAACAATATCGTTTAATATTGACCATCTACGAAATTGTTATTGTTTTACGTCCGGATGCACATTTCTCGAACTTAAAGTATCAATTTTGTATAATTTTTCGTATAAAAGACTTATTTGCATAATTTGTTAACATTAAGAATGAATACTACCAACAACAAATATTTGCAAACTTAACGGAAAATCATGTGCTAAATACCATGGGTAAAAAACAAACAGTATTGATAATTTGATGAGTCATTCCTACAATTTCATAAGTTGAAGGCATAGCATTTACACAGCTCATAAGTTGAGGGGTTATTTATGCAATTTTCTCAAAAAGATTATGCTTAAAAAGATAAACTTTCTTTGGAGATAAGAATGTGGATACTGCTTAAAAAAATTATATTCACTTCCCACTCAAATTTACCTAAAATATTATCTAAATTTAGTGTATGATATTTTATGTAAGGACTCTACTTATCACTTACATGATATTACATACTTTGAATTAGAATAGTAAAACAATGGAAATCATTGCTTAAAATATAATAAAAATAATTTGCTCAGTCTTTGTTCGGTGCCAATGCATCGGATCAATCGAGTAATCCCAACCAACTAATTTATTCAGATCAGATTTGGATTGCAATATTTAAATTTGGATAGGATGGATATTATTTCACTAAATTCAATCCAAATAAATTAAATTATATTTTATTAAAAAATTCAATATAATGGGTTTGTGTGGTGAGATATGGTGAGGTGTGGTGAGATATGATAATCGTGAATTTTTTAATATGTTTGGTAAAATTGTGATATTATGATCGCGATTTACGTAAAAATACTAATATACCCTTATATATATAATAATAAATATAATTATATTTGTTGTGGTTCGAAAACCGGGGGTGTCAACAGTCGACCGGTTCGTAGCAAGACGAACTCGATTATAATTTATTTGATGTGTGGAGAACGATTATAAACCAAATGTAAAGGAACACGGCAGTTTTAGAGTGAAAAACCTCAAAGCTGAGGAAAAAACCACTTGGTTAAGGGCTAGAAAAAATGCCCTTAGTCGGTTCAATAATTAAAGTAATAATCACAAATATCATGTTTGTTCTTTAGACAACAGAGGAGAAAAGAGTTATCGAAAATAAATCGATAGGAGGTTCTCTTTCAGAAAGCTTGAAGGAGAAATCGGAAGATGTCTTCTTCACACCCAAAGTGTCCTTTTAATACGTCTATTGTGCTGTGTGGACAGTAATGTGTCGTTTTGTGCTTGTCCTTTGCGGCTAGGTCGGCTCGTGTCAGACAGAATAGCCGTCGGGAACGGCTTTATAGAGCTGCACGACGCTAGACCTTTCGGCGCTACTAGCCGGCTATTCTCAGGCTAAGGGAGGCTCGTACGACTTCACCGGACCACGCTTCTGACAAGATTGTCGAATGTTGTTGTCGCATGTGAGGAATATGGATGGCCCGAAGCAGGGCCTGTAAAGTGTGGACCGATCGGTCCTGGCGCGCGGGAGAAGCTGGGCCCCACCTATCGGGATCGATTGAAATGAATGGCCGATCGGGCCACCTGGCCTAGATGGGCCACTCATTTATGTGGTCTGAATCTAGGCCCCCAGGTTCGGCTTATGTTACTTGGGCTCCTCTGATCAAGCTGAGCTCTGACCAGGTTCGAGATACCAGGTTCCGGGGATCTCATCAATACTATAATTAATAGAATTAAAGGTAAATTTGTCTTTTCCAAAATCACGATGAGACCACAGTTGATTTTAACAGTTGTGATGATATTGTGATTTTTTAACGATTATCACATCGCAATTAAACTTGTGTTTTGTGTAACATAAGAAAATCACGATCTTGACATCTCATCGCACATCACCGCAGTTTTAATTTGAGTACCAAACAAACCCAATCATTACTACTTCATATTGAATTTGGTTTTAATGTGGATTCAGATTGGGGATATAAATTTTTTACAATTTAAATTGAATTTATTTATTTATTTATTTTTATTTATATGGATTGATTGTGAATTTGATTAAATCCAATCCAAATCATCTGACACCCGTTGATATTTGAAGAGAAGAAGTTGAAGTTTTTATCATTTAAATAATGCATGGAAAAATAATAAAATAGGCACATGGCTCTCGAAAAACAAAATGCCAAATTTAAATAATACAAGAAATTCTCCACCGTCATATATTTTATTATTAAATAATATATAAATAGACACGATCTTAAGCTCAACATTTAAATAATAACCGTCTCTCTATATTATTTTCTGTCAAAGCTAAGAATTTGTCATTTTCTACCCATTTTTTCTCAATGTTTTCATCTCATTTATATACACTCAATATATCGGGTTGAATCGGTATTTTATTTAGTATAATCGGATTTTGGATTTCAGGTTCGAATCCCATGTTTTTTGTGTTGTAAAATAATATATATTTTAATATTATTGATGAGAACTCTAGGACCGGGTACCCTGTAATGGGTGAGGCCCGATAACGGTTGGGCCAAATTAAATAATCAAAACGAATTCTCACAGCCCATTACACCTTTAGGAAGAGCGGCCCGATGTTCAACACGGAGGACCGAAGATAACCTTGGTAAAAATAAGCGTTATCTGCCAGCTGGCTCCGTGGTTCGGTCCGAACAGTTACAGAACGGTTACAGGCTCACGCGTTCCACGCTTCGGGCCCTNAAATTTTATCATAACCTTAAAATATTAAAGGTTCGCTAAAATATAAAATAAAAAAATCAAGTCGATAAAAAGTATATAACTTAGTAAGTTTCTAACACAATAATTAATTTACGAATGAAAATAATTTTATTTTAGATTTTTATTTGTTTTTTGACTTTTTTTAAATACATTCTTACTTAACATTATTCGAGAATCGAGAGTCATAGAGAATATGATTCGTATATTTCTGTAAAAACTAAGAATCCTAGCAACATAGAATAATATATTTAATAAAACTAGGTCTAATATTATGAAATTTAAAAATTAAAGAGATAAAATACCAAAATTTGTGTTACAAAACTAAATTTGTCATAAATTGAGATGATATAAATTTTACAATTGTAGTGAATATTGTAATTTTTATTATATATAAGTTATTATATTAAATAAGGTTACTATATTAGGCTCCCATTATATGATTGAATAGAAGTTGGGTTGGTCCAAATAGAACCAAATTTTAACCTTACTTATATCCAATTTCCATCTAATGCTTCAAATTTCCATGAAGTTTCACTTAATTTTATTTCGGTCGCAACTTAAAATAAATTTATTTTAAATGGGATTATTGTAAAATTAGTGATTTATTGGTTGGATTTTTTTCAACCGAGTTATTTACAAAATTCATAGTATAATATATTTTAAAGTTTATTAAATTATAATTATTTTTCAAAAATAAAATATTGTTTATTATATTTTAATAATATAATATTATTAAAATATAAAATAAATTTATAAATTACAATAGTGGTTTGTTAACATTTTAACAGCGATTAGATAACCAATACAAATTTTGCTTTAACGAACGAACTATATTTGAAAACACTAATGATAAAAATCCAATAAAATAGAGCAACACTAACTATTAGAATCCGTCGGTAAAGAGGACCTGCGAATGCGCACCAAAGGATAGCTATGAACGAAGGAGATAGTGTTTATGAGATATAGTCGTTGAATCAGAAAGAGACGATCGTTAAATGAAAATTAACATATGTAATACTCATAATTTGTTTAAGTTTTTTTATTAACTCCAACATATAAGTCTATATATTAGTAACATCAGATTCACATTTCATATAAAGCGGATTTTTACATAATATAGATTTTTTGAATTTAAATATATCCTATTTTAGTAATATTAAAAATGTATTATTTAGCGAAATGTAGACATGGGAAAAAATGGGATGGAGAGGAATTAAATAAAAGTGGAGTGGGAAGGGTACATGCCACATTCTATTGTAGCCACTCAAAGACAAATTCATTATGCCGACACATTATTTTAATTTTTAATTATAAAAAAAGTATGATTTATTAAATTTTTTAAAAAAATTATCAATTTTTAATGTTTCAAGTATTCTTTCTATGAATATTTTTAAAAATGTAAAATTGTGAGAGATTGGTTTGTTAAAGTTAGATAGTTTAAAAAATAGTGATACACGGTTTTAAACTAGAAAGCACGATTCATACACTAGGCTAAGAGGAACAAGCTAACTTCTTAACGAGTCGAAGATCTTGTTTTTGTGCATACAAATCTACGTCTATTGTCCAGGAAAACACCAGAATATAACGATGGTACTTCAAAGATGTGAGATATTTTGGGCGACTTTTGTGAGGTAAACGATTCTACTTTTTTGGAAAATAGCAATCTATATTTAGATAAACCAGGTTTAGATGTGGATTTTCTACAACAAGAAATTGATGAATTATATGATGTTCCATTATTTGGAAGAGAGGACAATGCTAGTGACATAACAAATGTTGATGTGGATCTTGATTTAGGTTTTTATTTTACCTAGATTAGATGTTGATATTGGAATTTTAATGTATGAAATATCAAAACTTTTGTTGTGTTTGTTTCTTTATATGAATCAATCTTTAATTCTATTTTATTTTATATTTAAATATTTTTATATTTATTATTCAACACACCCTCAACGCACCCTAATCGGATTCATAAAAAAATAACGAATCTCACAACTTCGCACATCGAATCTCGCACCCCGCACCTTAGTTGGTGCAACCTAGGTTTTAAAACGATTAATATTAAAAATAAATTTAAAAACAATAAAATATATCATGAATCGTCCTGTTTTTTAATAATTAACGTTTTTAGAAACCATTTTTTAGAATATTAGTTTCTAATTCATCTATGAATTTGGTACTTCATCAAATTTCTTTAATTTAGAATTGAATATGCAATTTTACTATTTTTAGACTATATTAATTTCAATTTGAAAGATTTTAATATAGAAATGAAAATAAATAGGGAGATTAAAATAGATTATTAATTAACAAGAGATATGAATTTAGCTAATATTTTAGGCCCAATTACCTATATCCATGGAGCCCAATGCATTCATTACTCTTAAATTTTAAATCATAATTAATGAGGCCCAATTTATAAATTAAGCACAGTATAGTTTTAGATTAATATAACCTTTTTACTCACGAACATCCAAAGATATTTAAAATTCTTCTTACAAGTTATAAATTATAAGGCCAAATAAAATGAAAACGAACATAAAAATGAATTCAGTAAGCTTGAAGAGTTCGAATCAATTGAAAATGTGATTTATCCCAAATTGTAACATAATATGAGACTTAGTTAAACATATTATATTGTTATATTTTCAATAATATGCTAATGTGCACAATACCTATATTTAAATTGAAAAAACTCTAGAAATTTAATAGAGCAATTGTTAGAATTATTGAGATTCAATATAAGAATGATGCAACGAAAACCTTTTGAATTCATCTTCACGATGAATAATATGAAAACATCAATTCTGGAGGAATTATCTTCGATCTAATCGTAAGAAAATGTCATATGGGGAGCCTGGATTTCTTCTTCTTTACTCATAATGTGACAATACCTCATATTTATAAATGAAATTAGACTAATTGTAAATAAATTGTAATTGAATACTCAAGAATTCTATACATTAATAATTGACTCTCACGTATATCCTAATATTGATCATCAAAATAGACAATTAATCTTATTACATTAAAAATAAATGTTATCAAATATTTACATATGTGTTCATATGTCTAATAGTATATATAAGAAAACAACACATAATTAGAACCTCTAATCAAATTAGGAATAAAATCCTAACTAATATATCTAGGTTACCTTGATTTAATGAAATTAACCAATTGGTTGTCCACACAACTTTTTAGTTATTTTGACTTTAGGGGTGTTAAGCATGTGATTTGTAGCACTTTGTAATTGAAGCAAATTTAAATTGTTTATAATGTGTCACTGTAACGTATTTCCATTAAATATATATTCCAATAAATTATATATGATTTTAGAAATCTAATAAGTACCCATACTCCTTTATATTTCCATTTTTGTTGTATAAATGAAAAAGATATCTAAAAAAACAGAGTGAACAAGTGAATGTAGAGGTTAAAAAGGGAAATGCATGATTATTCCAACAAGTAATTAATAAAATTGGCCTGGTAATCAGTGAAACAAGTACAATATGGTTTTAAATAGAAATTATTAAAGATGAAAGGCTATGCTTTTTGTTTGTGTATTCCAAGTAAGTTATGGTCCATGCATCTATTGCCATATCTATTTCTAGGGTTTTGAAATTGGACTTCAATTTAAAGTATCTCTACCCAAAAACAACAAAAACTAGCCCTTTTTCATACTTGATCAATTTCAATTCATGTTCTTCACAAAATTATAACGTTTTTATCGCAATATACGATACATATGCAAATTATGAGACACAAACCTTTGATTTTTAATCAAAACGTTTCTAATATGTGTTCGATATCCATATTTGAAAAATACTTTGTTTTTTTATAGGAAAAATGTATCATAGTAATTTACTTGGTCGTATTTCTTAAATTGTGATCGCATCCTCTTATATTCTAGTATTGTGATAATTTTTTATACTTTAATTTACCATATTCTTGAAATTTAACACGGATATTTTGTGATCCATCGGTTTGAATTGTAAAATTCAACTTAACTAGACTTTTAAGAATGTGATTGACTCTTGTCCCATGTTGGAAAATTTGAGTGAGTTAGATTGATTTATAATTGATTAGAAAATGACGTTTTTAGTACATAAAATTTTATAGTTTTTTCAAATTTGACCCTCATATTTTGTAATGAAATATGTAAACTTCAAACTTTAAAGTTTTGATAAATTTGATTATGTAAATTTGCAACATTTGCTAAATCATATCCCAAAGTGATAAAATCGGTCCCGAACATAACCAATTATGTTATATAAATTATATTTTTGAGGTTAATTTTGTCAAAATTTATAAAATATGAAGATGGATTTCGCTATCTTTATATTTTGGGATCACAATTGACACAATAATAAAACTTTAGAGATTAAAATTGTCAAAACCATGAAATTACTAGTTATAAATCTAATTCCTTCACGAACGATTATATATAAATACAATAGTAGGTGTTTTCATGGAAAAGTTGAAACTATTCCATCACCACCACACTCCAAAACCTTCTTCTCCTCTCCTATTCTCAAACATGCACACCTTCAATAACTCATTTTCCACTACAATGACAAATCCCTTTAACTTCCCTTCGTCGACTCTCGAAATACTTTCCGGTTATCGACAGCCTCAAACGAACCCGATAAACGACGGGGTTTCGAGACAAATCAGTCCCGTTATTCCCACTTTTGAACCCTCTCTACATTTCATCTCTTCATCTAGCTTGTTCAACGATCCTGATATCTTTGTGGGTTCTTCTTCAGAAACCGGAAATCATAAAAAGCAGGTTTATTTTGTTTGTTAATTCGGGTCATATTGTTTTGGATTATGTTTGTGATTTTGATTGAGAAACAGAATTATGATGTGAAGAAAAGGAAGAGAATGAGTCAAGAAGAAACTGAGAAACCAAGAGAAGTTGTTCATGTTAGAGCTAAAAGAGGGCAAGCTACGGACAGTCATAGTTTGGGTGAAAGGGTTTGTTTGCAATTATCTTCTTTAAATTCGAGGCTTTTTTCAAAAACAAATACGACACCGTTTTATGGGTTTATTTGTACAGATAAGAAGAGAAAAGATCAATGAGAAGATGAGAAGTTTGCAAGATCTGGTTCCTGGTTGTTATAAGGTGACAAAACTTGAACTTTTTTGTGTTATTCGTTCTTTGAACATCATTTATGGATTTACAGACAATGGGAATGGCTGTAATGTTAGATGTAATAATCAACTACGTACGTTCTCTTCAGAACCAAATCGATGTAAGAAATCGGGTTTTCTTCGGTTCTTCGATAAGTTAAATCGTGTTATTCGTTAACAAACATTGTATTTGTTCTTAGTTTCTGTCTATGAAACTCTCAGCAGCAAGTTTGTTTTATGATTTCAATTCCTCAGAAGCAATGGAAAGTATAAATGTGAGTTTTTCGTATTTCGAAAAAGTGATTTGTATCTTTCGATATTGCCATTAAAATTCGAATTGTAACAGGGAAATGTAGTCGGATATGGAGACATTGAAGCACATGTAATGGATCAACGACTCGAAGACGATGGAATTCCACGATGCTTTCAATCTTTTGATTGATCGTTTTTTAGTAGAATTTGAGGTGTGTTTTGTGCATGGTTTTTAGACATGAAGCAGGCGAATCTTTATTAGAAATAAGATGTCCAAATGTTAACAATGCAATGGTCGACTGTAATGTCCTTTTCATGTAAAAAATATTTAAAGCTTTTTATAATTTAATGTTTTTACATGCAAATATAAAGGGCATATTGTGCAAAATGGAGTGGATTTTGAATTCATCCTATTTTTTATGGTGATTCGCGTTTAGTAAACGCGAGCGTTGAAAAACACATTGATTTACTGTTTTTTTGCAATAAAGTGGCCAATCCAGTTTGCACTCGTTTTTGGCAAACTTGATTGACATTAAATTTTAGATTTAACACTAAATTTTAGCAAATTTGTTATGATTATTTATGTTTAGTTTTAAAAATTTTAATTAAGTTATTATTTTATTTACATATTTGTATTATATATTGATTAATTTATGTTATCATTTAATTAGATATCGATATTATGTAATGTTAGTACATTTAATAGTAATCAATTGATATAATTTATTGATTAATTGTATGTTATCATTTTATTTACATCTTGAAATTCAATATCTCATTTGATATATATTTTTACGTAATAATTAAATTCATATCTTTAACACCGTAAACAAACTGTGTTGACCTTGACTCATCATCAATAAGTTATATTAATTGATTACTATTAAATGTACTAATATTATATAATTTCGATATGTAATTAATGATAACATAAATTAATCAATATATAACACGAATATGTAAAAAAAATAATAACAGAATTAAAAATTTTAAAACTAAACATAAATATAAAATATCGAAATTAAACAAAATATCATAACAAATTTTCCAAAATTTAATACCAATCGAGTTTGCCAAAAACAACTCGTTTTGGCAAACTCGAGTGGCCATTTAATTGCAAAAATTAATAGCTCGCGTTTGGGAAACACGAGTCAACCCGTTTTACAATACTCGCGTTTCCCAAACACGAATCACCATTAAAAACAGAATGGATTCAAAATCCAACCCATTTTGCACAATATCCCCAAATATAAAAGCATAAAAATACAAAACTGTTATAAAATAACTGAGTCTAAGTCCTAAGGGTGTTTTATTATATAATACATAATTAAATTTATTATTAGAATGTATTGTATAATTTGAATAGACGATACACAAATTTTGTCTATACAATTTCACGACTCTTACAATTTTTTATTATGGTAATTTTTATCCACAAAATATGAATATGCCAAAATTGATCTCATAATTTCCATGTTTTAGCAAAATCAATCTTCAATTTATATATAATTGGTTTTCAAAGTTTTCATGTACGATTTTACCACTTTGGGGATCTATTTTAACAAATATAACAAATTTGGAGGACCAAATAGACAACAAATTTAAATTGTAAAAGTTTGGGAACTAAATACATCATTTTCTCATTTAAAATATATGTAGTATTGTGATACACTATACACATATTGAATTATCAAATACATTATAAAATGATAATTCTATTAGTTAGTTGAAACATAAAATTATTAATTATATCTCTAAATGAAAATAATATTTTAATGAAATATAACAAGTTGAAATATAAACTTTAAATTAGATAAGAAAATAACTTACTACTTAAATTCATTGCAATTTCATGTTGGAATTCAAGATTCACGTTAAATTGATGAAACTCGTGGTGATTATCCACAAGTAACCTTAGTTTCTTTCGTAATTGCCAAAAATACTTATGTATAAATTGATGGTTAATTTAATTGAAATACTTCATATGAGAAAAGGGGTATGTGAGTGACGTTACATGAAAAAAGATGCAATTTTATTGGATTCTTTTTGTGTTAGGTTCCCCCTTTTATCACCCCTTAAATAAAATTACATATATGCCCAAAATTCGTTTGTCGTTTTATCAATTTATATTTTATAAAAAAATAATTTATTAAATAGCACCTCACGCTTTACTTTTTTAATAATTTATATATAGTTATGTTATTCCGATGATCAACAAATTAAAACAAACCTCTTTGGTACGACTTAGATTAGGGGTGTAAATGCAACGAATTCTTTTACAAATCTCTCGAGTTGAATCGGTAAAGGCTCGAGTTTGATCTCCAATATTTCGAACCGAGCTAAGTTAGGTTCGAATTTCTAACAAATCGAACATCGGACCTCAAAATTTTTGACGAAATGAATCGGTTGATGATCCAATAATATTTTAATGTTTATATATTAAAATATATATTATTTGAAATTAGAATTAATTTGAACTCTAATTGAAATTGAATCTCGAATTATAGATTTTCTTGTTTTTGAACACAAAAGAGTCTCAAATTGAACACTGTCTATTTCTAGCCGAACTCGAACCTAGAAAAAAATCAAGTTCGGTTTCTTTACACCATAGTTTTAAAACCGATTGGATCGGTGACCCGAAAATCTCTTATATGGGTCAAATTGGATCGATTCAAAGATGTTTTAAAAGTAAACTTATTTAGAGTATTATCTAATATTTAATAAATAATTAAATTTAAAACCTTATTTTTGATAATTTGGTTGCAAATGAATATTTTGATTTCTTCCCAATTTTATTGTATATGGACCAAAATATAGGCTCAATATGTCATAATATAGGCCGAATTCTAGTTTGTATGATCGGTTTTGATTGTTTTTTAGAATGTAGGATGGATTCAGAGTAGTTTTTTGCCGATATAGTTAGATTATGAGATGAGATAATTTTTAGGTATCGATCAGATCAATGTTAGCATCGCTACACGATCGCTCTGATCGAATCGGCCGATCTTAAACGATTTGAAAAACTGTGGTTTACACCATAGTTTAGATTCTAGAATATGAGGTCATTGATATGGATAAAACCTTGATTTATGGTTAAATCAATAAAATTATTTAACCTAATAGTATTTAAAGTTAGGTGTTTGAGATTCCATCACCGAAAACCCTGAAATATTACAAACTTTATTCTAGGCCTAGAAAATATGATGCACATCGATTGATAATCACGATCGATGTTTTCAATCCCGATTCGACTAAAAATACATTTTTGGTCCAATTCGCGATAGCTAATCGTGACCAAAATATATTTATTATTTTACTATATATCTTAGCTTATGTTTGATGGTTGATTTTCATTAACTTAGTCGAAATTGATGAGAATGAAAGAAACAAAGCGTAGTAAATAAGATCTTATTAATTTCTACTTGAAAAACAAACAAAATGTGATCTACAATACAAACAAAATATTTTCACTAGAAAAAAATAGGGAGCATAAGCATGTAATTATATGTGTCGTTTTCTAAAAGACTCAGGTACCAACAGTCGACATGTTCATAATAAATTGGACATCTTTCTGATTTGTTTGAAATGAGAGAAAAGATGATAAAATGCAAATAAAGCGATCAAAAATTTATTTAACGTCGAAAACCTCTAGAGAAATGAGACAAAACACTAGACTACGAGCTTGAAACGTCATTAGTCAATATATTAATGAAACAATTCATGATTACAAACAGCAGAGGTTTATAAAAATGATTATGGAAAAATACAATACGTAAGGGGAGAAAATAGCAAAGTAACGACACTTTACGCATCCAAAAGGTCCTTCCGAGCCAGTCCTTTCATATGATATTTATAAAGGATAGATCGTGTGTGAAAAACACCTTGTAACCGCCTCTGTCACGTCGTTTTCCTCTAGCAAAACGCATGGCAACTACCCGCTGCCCATCTGTAACGGTTTTGGACCGATTCACATGATTGGTCCCCGAAGCATTTGAAGGCTGTTGGTCGCACAACCTTAGGTCCTTTAGGCCTTTGGGTCTCGTTGTCTGTAGATATTTGGGTTGTTACAAAGTCATGGATCTTGAACCACGTAAATTCGTATATTGTCACATGGGTATGCCCAAACTTACTTGGGTCTCCACCGATTCAGGGTATCGGATCCCAGAGTCATCATCAATATGCATGAGCCAATGTCTTTATAGAGATTAAATTTAGATAAATTAGGGAATATAAATAACAACTTTTAAAGTTCGAATCACATGTATGTTAGATAATATTTATCTAAATTGGATATAAATCTTTCCATATAAGATCATGATTTTCGCCGGCTCAACTGGGAATCAGTGAGGCTACAATTTCGATTTAGAATGAAAAAATTGTTGTTATTTTACAAAAGTAGGTTCACTGCTCATTATGTTTTATACAAGTAATTTACAAATAAATTCATTGCAATAAAATTAATTGGTTAATTATAATTATATTCTTTTCCTTTCTATAAAATCAATTTAAATTGATAATAAAAATCCAATCAATTCTTAAAATCATAATGTAGATTTTATGTGATCATTCTTGAAGCAAATATATTTTTCTATATATTTTAGAAAAATATATTCGATTATTAGAACACTATAAGAGAATTCCCTAGGAATTTTCCTCTGTTGTGATTCTGATAATTTTGTTATACCATCTCCAACTATATACGTTAAAAAACTTTATTTTCTTTCTCCACATTAGATTTCTCTACGCACACATCATCTTTCTCTACTTTTAATATTACTATCAATCTTTTTATAAATAATTTTCTCATCAACTCAACTACTACATACACTTATAATTTATAAATATGTATTTAAAATTAAATATTTTGAAAATATCTCAAATTAATTTATGATATTAACAAATATTTGTAGCTTAATAAATTTTACATTTTTCTATTCTAATTAATAGAATAAATATTTTTTTAATATCAAAGTTTAAGGAAATAGAATTGGAAACTCTATTTACTCAAACAAACCTTGAGACGTATGTGACATTATTTAAAAAATTAATAATGACATGTGGGCACCAAATTAGATTAGGCACCCACGGTTATAGCAGGCATTAAATACCCATACCCATGTTCTTCATTTTAAATCTATTTGTGAATGTCTAGCCACGTAGACTCGGATTTGTCAAAGAGTTCGACTGTTAATATTATCATTTATTTTTTAATTAAAATTTAAAATTTAAAAAGACATGTGTGGTTAACTGATTTATAATTAATAATAAATAAAGTTATGATTTATATAATTATATTATACAAAATAATGAATTACGACCGTAAATATATATAATAATTAATGTTTAAAACCGGCAAAATACCGAAATAGTTGGTATATATTATATTATATCGAATAATATCGATATACCGCTAATTTTTTAATCATTAAAGAAATTATATTAATATAAATAAGTAATAATAAATTTAAATCATACATATTTCAAAATAAATAATAATAAATTTTAATATAAAAAATTGACTCGTATTCAATAAGTGTCCGATGAGAGTCGGTGTCCGAAAAGAATCCAACTCGAATTCGACAACCCCGAAGAAGAGTCCATTTAACATAGATGTCTAACAGCTCTTGAAAAATCTATTTGTAACAAAGAAAAAATATACATGATAATCAATAGTCTTGGTTGTTCATATGAGTCATTTACGACGACAATGTTGAAGGTACCATGTCTAACTTTTGAGCACTAGAATCCCCGATCTCAAAACATTAGATTCCCACCATTGGCAAACATCATATGGCCTTTGAAGAACGTGAAAAGTATAAGAATTATAAATATCATATTTGCGACGGATAAATAACCCAAATTTGATGATGTGAAGCATAATCTTCTCACAAGACCCGCAATAAGCCTAGATAATGCATTGATGGAGATATCATGGACGTGGCAAACCACTCAAATATTCTAGATATTTTTTGTGAATACGAAAGCACCGACATTGTGTTAATTGGTAATGTTTACGTTTTAACCATTCATGGCGTCGACGAATCTATTATTTACCATTATTCTTCATCTCGTACTTTATTTAATATTTTATATGTGTCTAATTAACTAAAAATCTTTTATATAAGTCAACTCATTACAATTTTTCTTTGTGTCTAATGCAGATTGAGTCAACTCTTCAGTAACACGTAGCTCAGTTACATACTACATATTTATAGATCAATGATAGAAGGTGAGTATCGATTCATGGTATACACCAATTCTAAACTATTTTATGACAACGTTAATGCTTTATGTCTCACAATTAATCATGTTTTACATGCTCATTCAAATTCATTCTATTTAACTATCAATTTGATATGAACGAGTTAGTTTTAGGTCAATTGATCACTCAATACATCCTGGCATCTTATCAAGTATCCAACCCATTTACGAAATATTAACTAAATTCATGATATATTCATTCAATAACAAACTCATCAAAACTGTTATTTATTTGTAAAATTTTATCTTTGGGACAAATACACTATTTTGTAAACTTTAGACCTAATTATTATTTGACCTTGTGACAAATATGATACACTAACCAAAATCACAACAAAAGTTGTTTACTCTAAGTGTGTCTTCTGCACAAATTATATAATGCATAATCAGAATTTTTAATTAGAATGCAGAATCAAAATGTATAATTAGAATCTGCGTAGTATTCTGTGTAAACATATAATAAATTATAAAATGTAAAAACGTTCTGCAAAAATATTGTAATTGAAATGTAGAATTTTAATTGAGTTACATTGTACAAAATAATTATCTCTCTTTCTTATAAATTTGAAATTATAANGATCGGTGACCCGAAAATCTCTTATATGGGTCAAATTGGATCGATTCAAAGATGTTTTAAAAGTAAACTTATTTAGAGTATTATATAATATTTAATAATTAATTAAATTTAAAACCTTATTTTTGATAATTTGGTTGCAAATGAATATTTTGATTTCTTCCCAATTTTATTGTATATGGACCAAAATATAGGCTCAATATGTCATAATATAGGCCGAATTCTAGTTTGTATGATCGGTTTTGATTGTTTCTTAGAATGTAGGATGGATTCAGAGTAGTTTTTTGCCGATATAGTTAGATTATGAGATGAGATAATTTTTAGGTATATATCATATCAATGTTAGCATCGCTACACGATCGCTCTGATCGAATCGGCCGATCTAAAACGATTTGAAAAACTATGGTTTACACCATAGTTTAGATTCTAGAATATGAGGTCATTGATATGGATAAAACCTTGATTTATGGTTAAATCAATAAAATTATTTAACTTAATGGTATTTAATATTAGGTGTTTGAGATTCCATCACCAAAAACCCTGAAATATTACAAACTTTATTCTAGGCCTAGAAAATATGATGCACATCGATTGATAATCACGATCGATGTTTTCAATCCCGATTCGACTAAAAATACATTTTTGGTCCAATTCGCGATAGCTAATCGTGACCAAAATATATTTATTATTTTACTATATATCTTAGCTTATCTTTGATGGTTGATTTTCATTAACTTAGTCGAAATTGATGAGAATGAAAGAAATAAAGCGTAGTAAATAAGATCTTATTAATTTATACTTGAAAAACAAACAAAATGTGATCTACAATACAAACAAAATATTTTCACTAGAAAAAAATAGGGAGCATAAGCATGTAATTATATGTGTCGTGGTCTAAAAGACTCAGGTACCAACAGTCGACATATTCATAATAAATTGGACATGTTCTGATTTGTTTGAAATGCAAATAAAGCGATCAAACATCGATTTAACGTCGAAAACCCCTAGAGAAATGAGACAAAACACTGGACTATGAGCTTGAAACATCATTAGTCAATATATTAATGAAACAGTTCATGATTACAAACAACAGATGCTTATGAAAATGATTATGGCAAAATACAATACGTAAGGGGAGAAAATAGCAAGGTAACGGCACTTTACGCATCCAAAAGGTCCTTCCGAGCCAATCCTTTCATATGATATTTATAAAGGATAGATCGTGCGTGGAAAATACCTTGTAACCACATCTGACATGTCGTTTTCCCCTAGCAAAATGCATGGCAACTACCCGCTACCTATATGCAACGGTTTTGGACCAATCCAAATGATTGGTCCCCGAAGCATTTGAAGGCGGTTGGTCGCACAACCTTAGGTCCTTTAGGCCTTTGGGCTTCGTTGTCTGTAGATATTTGGGTTGTTACCAAGTCATGGATATTGTGTCACATAAATTCGTATATTGTCACATTGATCGGCCTAAACTAACTTGGGCTTCCATCGATTCGGGGTACCAAATCCCAGAATCCTCATCAATATGCATGAGCCAATGTCTTTATAGAGATTAAATTTAGATCAATTAGGGAATATAAATAACAACTTTTAAAGTTCGAATCGCATGTATGTTAGATAATATTTATCTAAATTGGATATAAATTTTTCCATATAAGATCATGATTTTCCCCGGCTCAACTGGGAATCAGTGAGGCTACAATTTCGATTTAGAATGAAAAAATTGTTGTTATTTTACAAAAGTGACCCTCAATATGTTTTATACAAGTTATTTACAAATAAATTCCTTGCAATAAAATTAATTGGTTAATTAAAATTATATTCTTTTCCTTTCTATCAAACCAATTTAAATTGATCATAAAAATCCAATCAATTCTTAAAACCATAATGTAGATTTTATGTAATCATTCTTGAAGCAAATATATTTTTCTATAGATTTTAGAAAAATATATTCGATTATCATAACAGTATAAGAGAATTCCCTAGGAATTTTCCTCCGTTGTGATTCTGATAATTTTGTTACACCATCTCCAACTATATACGTTCAAAAACTTTATTTTCTTTTTCCATATTAGATTTCTCTACGCACACATCATTTTTCTCTACTTTTAATATTACTATCAATCTTTTTATAAATAATTTTCCCATCAACTCGACTACTACGTAAACTTATAATTTATAAATATGTATTTAAAATTAAATATTTTGAAAATATCTCAAATTAATTTATGATATTAACAAATATTTGTAGCTTAATAAATTTTACATTTTTCTATTCTAATTAATACAATAAATATTTTTTTTAATATCAAAGTTTAAGGAAATAGAATTGGAAACTCTATTTACTCAAACAAACCTTGAGACGTATGTGACATTATTTAAAAAATTAATAATGACATGTGGGCACCAAATTAGATTAGGCACCCACGGTTATAGCAGGCATTAAATACCCATACCCATATTCTTCATTTTAAATCTATTTGTGAATGTCTATGTTACACGGACATTGCCATGGAGACTCAGATTTGTTAAAGAGTTCGACTCGTTAATATTATCATTTATTTTCTAATTAAAATATAAAATTTAAAAAGACATGTGTGGTTAACCTGATTTATAATTAATAATAAATAAAGTTATTATTTATATAATTATATTATACAAAATAATGAATTACGACCACAAATATATATAATAATTAAAGTTTAAAACCTGTAAAATACCGAAATAGTTGGTATAGATTATACTATATCGAATAATATCGATACACCGCTAATTTTTTAATCATTAAAGAAATTATATTAATATAAATAAATAATAATAAATTTAAATCATACATATTTCAAAATAAATAATAATAAATTTAAATATAAAAAATGAATTCGTATTCAACAAATGTCCGATGAGAGTCAGTGTCCGAAAAGAATTCAACTCAAATTCGGCGACACCGGAGAAGAGTCAGTTTAACATAGGTGTCTAACAACTCTTGAAAAATCTATTTGTAACAAAGAAAAAGTATACATGATAATCAATAGTCTTGGTTGTTCATATGAGTCATTTACGACGACAATGTTGAAGGTACCATGTCTAACTTTTGAGCACTAGATTCCTCGATCTCAAAACATTAGATTCCCACCATTGGCAAACATCATATGGCCTTTGAAGAACGTGAAAAGTATAAGAATTATAAATATCATATTTGCGACCGATAAATAGCCAAAATTTGATGATGTAAAGCATAATCTTCTCACAAGACCCGCAACAAGCCTTGATAATGCATTGATGGAGATATCATGGATGTGGCAAACCACTCAAATATTCTATATATTTTTTGTGAATGCGAAAGCTCCGACATTGTGTTAATTGGTAATGTTTACGTTTTAACCATTCATGGCGTCGACGAATCTATTATTTACCATTATTCTTCATCTCTTATTTTATCTAATATTTTATGTGTCTAATTAACTAAAAATCTTTTATATAAATCAACTCATTACAATTTTTCTTTATATCTAATGCAGATTGAGTCAACTCTTCAATAACACGTAGCTCAGTTACATACTGCATTGTTATAAATATTTATAGATCAATGATAGAAGGTGAGTATCGATTCTAAACTAATGTGTTGATCTATGTATCACTTTCAAGATCACTCCTCTTATTTTATGACAATGTTAATGCTTTATGTCTCACAATTAATCATGTTTTACATGCTCATTCAAACTCATTCTATTTAACTATCAATTTGATATGAATGAATTAGTTTTAGGTCAATTGATCACTCAATACATCCTGGCATCTTATCAAGTATCCAACCCATTTACCAAATATTAACTAAATTCATGATGTATTCATTCAATAACAAACTCATCCGATATTTATTTTTACCTTGAGCACACAATATTTGTCGGATTTAACATAAAAGATTACTAAATTTGTCATTATTAATAATAGTTAAGCCATTATCATTTTTTAATATATATAAATAGCTGGAAAAACAAAACCTACTCGATCAAAAACTCCTTCACAATCTTCACGCTTGGTTTCACCACGTGGTTTTCCCAAATCTCCGCCGCCATCCTCCGATCGCCGCCCATTTTCTCTCTCAATGCCGCCGTCGCATCTATCTTCTTCAAGTCCCATCCGCCGTCATCTCTCAACCGTAGGATCTTCCTCCTCTGCTTCTCCGCTAATTGACACGTGTTATCTATAATAGCAGCTCTGATTCCTTCCTCGTACGCAGCCCTATTACCTCCCCGGTCGTAATCGTAGCTGTAAACTCGGAAGAAATCCTCGAACTCTGAAACTCCAATTGCATTTTCCAACCCACTTGAAATTACCATCCTTCCTCGATTGTTGNCCCGAACTTCCAAAAACGTTTATATTGAATCATAATACTCGTTAATTTTTTAAACGTCTCAATAGTTTATATTGATCAATTAACCTTGAAAAAAAATGAAATGACAATTTTTCTAAACTTTAAAAATTTTAAAAATAATGCATAAATTATCAAAACCACTTATACGAAAAACCACTACTATTTACTCGAGAGTCAATTGTAAACGGTTTTGAAACTTCAAGGGGTTCTCATGCAAATTACAAACTTTGGGGACATCGCTTTTACATTATCTTAAACATTGGGGGCCAATGTCGTAATTTTCTCGTAAAAAATAATGAGTAGAATGCATAATGCATTTTCAGAATCAAATCTGAACTTGATTATGCATTATAGTTAAAAAACCAGAATGCATTATGATTATAATTCATAATTAGAATTTAAAATGAATACGGTTCTATTTCAAAAAACAGATTATGCATTATATAATGCATAATCTATTTTCATAATTTGTGCAGAACACAACCTAAATATCAAATTACAAATATTGTAGTTATATTAAATACCGAACATGAAAATGTATAGTTCAATTTTATTAATATATATAAATAGCTGGAAAAACAAAACCTACTACATCAAAAACTCCTTCACAATCTTCACGCTTGGTTTCACCACCTGGTTTTCCCAAATCTCCGCCGCCATCCTCCGATCGCCGCCCATTTTCTCTCTCAATGCCGCCGTCGCATCTATCTTCTTCAAGTCCCATCCGCCGTCATCTCTCAACCGTAGGATCTTCCTCCTCTGCTTCTCCGCTAATTGACACGTGTTATCTATAATAGCAGCTCTGATTCCTTCCTCGTACGCAGTCCTATTACCTCCCCGGTCGTAATCGTAGCTGTAAACTCGGAAGAAATCCTCGAACTCTGAAACTCCAATTGCATTTTCCAACCCACTTGAAATCACCATCCTTCCTCGATTGTTGAAATACTCGCTTAATTCATCCAACATTCCAGATTCAATCATATCGTCAACTCGTTTTTCTAACCATTGATTCAAAACTGGTAATGAGATATCTATCCAGAGGAAACAACACCTGTACCGTAATTCCCTGCAAAATCCATTGTTCAATTCATTGAACACGTCAATTTCTGGGTTGAAATCCTTCACCAACGCTGCGTATATGTATGAATTTGAACCGCCCACGATAAACGGAACACCGTCGCAGGAGGAAATTACAGAGGAAGCGGAGTTTCTGAAATCGGAGGGGGTGAACTCCGGACGAGATTCCGAGGGATTAAACTCGCCGAGTAGATGATGACGCACGTTTTGCCTATCTTGGATTGGGATTTTGTTAGTAGTGATATCGAGACCGCTGTAAATTTGGATTTTATCTGCGTTGATAATCTCCGACGTCGGAAAGAAACGTGAAACCAAATGTACTGAAAGATTTGTCTTCCCACAGCCTGTCGGACCCATAATGGCGACAACTTTCTTGACGGCGTCGACGGCGGCGGAGCATTTTGACGCTGGTTTAATTTGGGACTGGAAGGAAGAAGAAGAATGAGGTTTTGGTGCGGTTAAGAATGATAACCTTTTCGTATGGAGAAGGGAAATACGATTCAGTGTACAGCTCCACATTGAGAAAACAGTGTACATGCACTTTGAGCTCCTTGATCTTATGCACACACCAAGTGGATATTAAAATACAGCCGTAGATTTTTAAACTGTCAAAATTTTACTTTTTTGTTTTTAATTTAAATAAACCGTCTTATTAGGGTCCCAGTTATAAGATTATTTGAAAAGTAGTGAAAATACCTGAAAAATTGGCCTAATTTGAATTCATATTGATAGTCAACTTTGCCTCAATTTAAGCATGGATAATACAGACGCGCTTCTTTTTTCTTTAAAATAAAACACACTCCAAATTGTTATTATTAAAATTATTTTTTGGAATTATATCTATTTATTATCATCAAAATAATTATACGACACCGACTCGTTCGATCGACTCGGTAAGACACTACTCGACATGATTCGGCAATATTGTAAGAGTTAAATTTTCGACTCGACTATTATTTTTAAATAAAATAATATTAAAATTTGTTGAAAGTCACTTCAAGTATAAGTTTTAAACTACAAATATTTTATCAATTTATTATATAAGAGAATTCAATTTTATAAAAAATGAATATAATTGTTCTATTTCATGTCTCCTCAAAAGCAATCATATTTGGGTCCATTATCGCTTAAACGATTAATTTACAAGTATATAGATTATATGACAAAATCGTGAATGCATATAAGTCACTTTTCTAACGAAGAAAAAATATAATTAATGAAGAAATAAAAATGACGTCGTTTTGTGTCAAGTGTCAAGAGTCGGACTCAATCCGACATGGGTGCGTGTGGAAAATTGAAGAGTCGGTGCATCAGAGCAAAATAATTCGTAAATATCCTTATATAAGTGTAAAATAATAATACGATTGTTAAGGAACGAAAGTAACTCTCATTCGAATAACCGATCGATCCGTGTAAACAATCATTGTAGTATGTCGTGGTAGATTATTATAGTGTAAGAAGAGTTCGAGATAAGTTATGGAAGTTTCTCGTTGATTATTATTAAATGTCGATCAAAATGAGTGAGTTGTTGTAAGATCGACAATCACATTTCAACATGGTGATTGATCGTTGATGAGTTTTTTGGATCAACTTTCAAGAAAATGTGGTGAGCGATATTGTTAAATTAAAAATGGGATGATCGTGAAATTATTAACTTGTTTAAAATTGTGATATAATACTTGTTATTTATGAAAAAAATACAAATATACTATTGTATTTAAAAAATGATATTTACATTTTAAATATTAGAAATAAGGTACATTAGTGATTTCACAAATCACGATTATTCCATAATTTATTTTAACAATTGTGATGAAATCATGATATTGTAAGGATGAATGTATCCATATTTTGATTTTGTTGGTAAATTGTCAATATACGTATAAATAATATATTAATTATAATAAAATCATAATTTATGCATTTTTAATTTAAAGATTGCGTCAAATTGTTAAAGACAAACAACAATGCTGAACTTTGTCTTTATTATAATAATAATATATAATATATTATTATACTATTTGTAATATTTATTTACCTACATTATTGAAAGATGTTGAGAATGATGACATTTTCAAACATACATTCTCAATGTGTTTACATTTGATTTTCAACATTTTGAATGTGCATTGCACCACTATACCAGAACCAAGGAAGCAAATCTCTCTAAATTTTATTATTCAAATAAATTTATGGTGAATAATTATTTAATTATCAATATTCTTCAAACCATTAAAAAATGTTTATGTCTTCTATAGTACTAAACGACTTAGTAATTCACCAACCTAATTGTTATGTTTTTAAATTTTATTGGTTAATTGACATAATTTGTTGTATATATAAAGGGTTGTAAATGGATTCGGGTTTATTGCGTTCTAATTTGTCCATATTTTATTCGTGGTTTAAATCGTATTTGAGCATTGTTCACTTAAATATTGAAATGTTAATGTTCATTGGAATCATTCTACAACTCATTTTTTTATTGTTCTTTTTCATTCTTTTGAATTTTTTGTTTGAAAATTTCTAATGTCAAGTAATATTTCTATTTTCAAATATCAAATTTTCATTTCCAATCTATCTGTTATTATATCAAAATTATCAATATTCATTAGGCTTTCCTCAAATTATCACTGGGCAGGGCGCCCATGTGGAGAGAGGTTTCCTCGAGGACATAATTTTTTTTTAACAAAAAATTTAAATAAATTTTTAAATATATTAATTTACAATGTAGAAATATATGGATTTTATATATTACAATTTCTTATTATGTATATGAAAATGATCGAGTTAATCGGTTTGATTAATCGATTTTTAATTGTGATTTTACTTAACAAAATCGAATCAATTAGTCGTCAATCGATTTAGTATTTGGTTAGTGGTTTTAGTCGATAGGTTATTTTAATTTTTAACCTATATTGCACAATTCGTGGGGATGCGTGTCTTTCAACGCACCCCTTACGCACCGGGTGCAGGGTGCGCGAATCTTCGGGAGGTGCGTGATAAAATTTGTACTACGATTGTGTTTCTTTTCCCGATTCCGTTTTTTCCATAATAGAATTCAATATCTCATTTGACATAAATTATTCTAATTTTATGTCATTCTCATAACATAAATTTCTCAATATTTCTTTTTATACAAAACTTCTTTTGTGTTATCATAATTCCTAGGGTTCTTAATCAAATTTGAAAAATATTTGTTTTTAAAAATTCTAACGGAAAGTGGTAGTTGTTTAATATTCGAATTCATCTAATACAAGAATTTACAAACTTGTTGACATGGAGTCAACAATGAGAATACATAAAAAATGATATTATACATTAAATAATTAGTAGATGTAGATGTACTAAAGATATGTATATTATTATATATTACAAATGAAACGGATAAATATATTTTTTTACATAATGAAAAATATTCATATTGAATATGAATGATATTTCAAATCAATCTAAATATCAAATGCAATTTTCTTATACAACTCAAATTTGAAGAAAAAAAATGAATAAATCTAATGAAAATCATATGATTATAAATTTGACTATTAATTTATAAATATTTGATTTTATATTAAATTTATATTTATATTAAATTATATTAACGTATCTCAACACACCTTTAATTAAAAATTTACGCACCCCGCACCTTAAATCTCACACCCACACCCGCACCCGCACTCGTGTAACATAGTTTTTAACATGATCAATTACACTTTTAATTTAGAAACATAATAGCAAAGTAACCAAAATTCTAAATGCTTACATTCATAAAAAAACACAACTATCAATTTAACATATAAATATAGTTATACAACAAGAATATCATTATAAATAATTAATATTACATGAAAAAAATTATATATAAAAAAATTAAAAATATTAACATGTTTGGTTATAGGGATGAGATGAAAATTATATATAAAATTATAGAATGATAATATCTATATAGAGAAAGCTCATGCTGATGAGATAATTAAGTTTTCGGACGGATAAAGTTTGAGATGAACTTAGTATTTTATACGGATATCACTTCTTGCTTGAAAAATATTCATAATTTAACATGAAAATCAAATCTAAATATGATCACAAACATATTTTGATAGAAAATGAATATATTAATTTTGTTGATATTACGGTCTTTACCGTGTATATGATTTGATATTATTATGATATCTATCATATATAGAGCAAATATAAGTTGAAATAGTTAATATTTGTTCTCACATTGGAAAATAAAAATATGGTAGATTAGTTTATAAGAGAGAATGTAGACCATAGTAAGTGATTTGTTCAAGTTTTTTACGGTGTAGTCTAATCCTTCTTATACGTTATATCATAGTACACTTCTCACGTAAATTGACTCGATTCTAGAAACTTTATGTTAGAAATCATAGAAATTATCTATACATAAATAAGCTTCAATTGAAGAAATCAAAACTTGAAATGAGATTTCCTCTTTCACCAAATGAGATTAGGTGTGACTTGTATTTTACTCTTGACCGATCCATTCTTATTTTTAGAAAATTCCTTAGTCTGAACAAGTTATGCGAGCCGATTCAAACACATTGAAATTTTATAAAACGTTAAGGATGGTTAAAATTTCATTGTAAATACAATTTTGGGAACTAAAAATTTGTTATAGAGAAAACTTAAGGGAGGCCCGATTCTTGAAATAATGTAAATATAATCCTCATGCTCATTAAATGATACTCTTAAATTTTACATTTGGTTTACATTATGACCAAATATAAATAGTATTAGAACTTTGGAGGTCGGATCAACTACACAATTATTAAACTTAAGGAGTTAATAATATACATTATATCAATTTCGGTTGTTTGCATTCAATTTACAAATTTGAGAAGATATATTTTACATTATTTTAAAGTTAATGGATCAATAAGAAACACTAATCATGTGTTATATATAAGAATTACAATGTATTTGTTGGGCACCTATTGAACATGATCATATAAGGGCAAAACTTAGAAATGTAATTAAATTGGATCAATTCAAATCATAAGATATATATAATTCGCACAAATCATATATGATATATGATCAAATATGAAATAATATTTTTTAAAAAAAAATTATCCAAACTATTTGCATTATAAATTCAATATAATGCAATAGTAAATTTCATAGTGATAAATGGTGAATTACTTTTGGATTCTTACATTAAATTTATTATATGAATATTTTATTATTTTTCATTATAATTTTAGGCTTTTTCCAATTGATATTATATAAAGTAGAATACAGAATATTATGACAAATTTGTCGGAGTTATTTTCTTGTGTTAACAACTCCCACTAAACCAGCAAATTCAAATTTCAAACTGTAAAACAAATTCAAACTTTTTGTCCATAAAAGTTATATAAACACAAAGAAGGAAAACAAATAAAGCTTAAACAAAAAATATTATTTGTCAAAATAAAAAAGCCAAATGAAAAGAATGTTCCTATCGAGACTTGTAGTTTATTATGCTTTTCAATTTGTCGTAAAGAGATTCATAATGTTTTTCGTAGAAAACTATGTTATTATTGTAATGAACATTCACATGAAATCAGCTAAAAAACAAATGGAGTTTCCCCATTCATATTTGTTACATAAAATGCACGGATTGACACTCGGAATAGGGTATTGCACCGTCCGGTCAGATTCCCTTGGTCGACCATCAAAGCAGACCGACGAACGGTGGCATATGTTGATAACCATTTACGTTTATTGATGAACAACGGGTTGACCCACTGCAGGCCACTGGTTCATTTCATCAACCAAACCCGTTACATATTTTCGAATAGGTCAGTCCACGTGTTAACCCATAGTGACGGGTTGGGCGGGCTCATGGCCACCTCTAGGTATACAAGATATGTATAGAATATATTGGATATGTATCTGATCTATATCGAAATAATAAAGTAAATTAAATTATTAATATAAAGAAATACACAATTTTTAATCTTAATTTATAATATTCTAACTTTGAAAAAATAAGTGCACAAATTTTACAAACTCCATATTACTTTTTTCTAAAAAGACATGTTAGATCCGATCTAATCCACTTAAAACTCATACCGACATGTAATTTTCTTAAATACCGAACCAAAACTGCATCCGAAATTTAAAACATTGAATTAATCATGAGTGTGGACTTGATGATTAAAATCCATAACTCCATACGATTTTGCATAGTCTTTCAAATAAATACAATTCTTGAGAAGATTCTAAATTATGGGAGTTAACTCAAAAATATTATCAAAAAACAACAAATAGAAGGAATATATTATAAAATATACAATAATTTCAAATAAATTTAGATTAAATAAATATTGAAAAGTAATTTAAACCATTTATAAAATAAAAATAACTAGATTGTACATATTGGTCTACCCAATGATTTCATATTTGGTGTTATGAGTACCCTATGCTTTGGGTGACTTCATCAGCCCTCCAACTTAAATGATGGGTAAAAATATCATCCAATTTATAAAATTATAAATATAATACATTATTTGATAAAAAATGTATATTTATAGTTCTTTAATTTCAATTAAATATATACAACACAACTCAAATTACCAATACGTTTATCATTGAACCTCAAACGATGCTATTAATATTTTATATTCTTATGTAAAATTTTTGAACATCAAAAGTCAATTTGAAAAATCTTTTCAAACTATGCGGATCTTATTTGCATACTTTGCGAATTTTGATGGTCAATTATGCTAACGAAAAAATGTTAAAACTTAACAGAAAATTGGATTTTATTGATAACTTTGGGTGTTATTCTTTCAATTTTATAAGTTGAAGTACATGACATTTACAAACCTCGTAAGGTTGGGGGCTATTATGCTCTCATTATCTTGTAGTTAATATACAAGGTCGAAACATGTTAGTGCGATCGATATGAAACCATTGACGGTATAGAGGCTATAAGTCGTAAATTGAACATGATAATGAGTTTTATGGATCCGCTATGAAGTTTTAAAATTATTTAGTAAAATTTTGGTATAATAATCATAGTTCATATAGGAATATAAATACACCCTTCAATAAAAGTGAGAATTGAGAATGCACATATATTTTATTTATGGGAAATAAATATATATTTGTTATTTATCAAAGATTGTGTTTGGTATTAACAACAACAATCAAATCGTGATTTTTTAACAATAAATAAATATTTTTGTTTCAATTTGTATGTATTAAAAAATAACAATTGAAAATAAATCATACCATGTTTTTAAAAACCGACGGAACCAACTACTTGAACCGTTCCAACTGTGAACCAACTAGTAAGTGGTTCGTTTTTTCCAAAAAGGAATGGTTTACGTTTCATGGTTAAACATTTAAATCGTGTTCCAAACACCTAAATTTGGAAAACATCAAACAAAAAAACCACGATTTATTTACAAAACCCAATAATTAGACTCTGTCTGGAGTAATTGGATTGAACATATAGTCATGTTGCCCCAAAATTCATATTAATTTTAAAAATGAACCTTCATAATATTATAATTTAGATTGTGTAATAAATTTCTTATGTCTTTATAATTTGAAACTGCCCCATTGCTCTTTTTCATGTTATGATGTTTCAAACTGATTTTCCGGTACATATTTCAAAGTGAAGTGCAAAAACTGTCTTGTTTCATGATCAATTATGAATTTTAGATGAAATTTCTTTATTATTATCTAATTTAGAATTACTTGCGGGAGTTAAGGTTATTGAGATTAGGGTTAGATACAATACAAAAAATAATGTATTTGATATTGCCCGAGGGTATTTACGTTATTAAGATACCCCCAGGGCTCCTATATCATAACTAAATGGTATTTTCGGTTTCTATTATATTTTCGGAGTAATGTAGTTTCGAGGGTAATCTCGTAATCTGGGCATCCTGGGCTTACGTATAAGGATTATGATGATGTTTTGAGCAGTTTTAAATGGTTTCGGCCTGGAATGATGCTATAGATATTTTCATAATTTGGCGTTGGAGAGCACATCAGTGAGCTTTTATGATATTCTGGACTATTTTATAATTATTAGGAGATCATGAACTGATCAATGCTATTTTATGATATTTTCTTGTCATTATGCATGATCAACGTTCGACATGGATGCATTTCGGAAAACCCAAGACATTACAATACATATCACAGTGAAATCAAACGTTTTTTAGCAACTCAGGGACAAACTGAGCCAAATTGACTAAGACTGGACTTTTGGATCTTAAGTTGATCTATTGGGTCATGTACTTCTATTCCTTAGGCCCCAGAAAAGAGTTTGGACTATTGGTACGCATCCCATGGCAAGGAATTTGCGTGAACTTGCCCTGGGACCGCGTGTACTTGCATTTCAGACTATAGTCGCGAGTTTTTGTTCTTCGAAGTCGCGAGTTCTTGCTCTATCGCGAGTTTTTGTTCCTTGAACTGAGTTTCAACCCTAACTCGCGAGATAATGTCTCCTGGACCTAGTTTCAGCTCCGACTCGAGAGTTTTTGTCCCCTGAACTCAGTTTCAGCCCTAACTCGCGAGATTTTGTCTCCTGGACCCAGTTTCAACCATGACTCACGAGATTTCGTCTCTTGGACCTAGTTTCAGCCCTGACTCACGAGTATTTGTTCCCAGAACTCAATTTCAGCCCTAACTCGCGAGATTTTGTCTCTTGGACCCAGTTTCAGCCCTAAATCACGAGATTTTCTCCTAGACTCAGTTTCAGCCATGACTCGCGAGATTTTGTCTCCTGGACCCAGTTTCAGCCCTAACTCGTGAGATTTTGTCTCATGGACCCAATTTTAGCCCTAACTCGTGAGTTTTTGTTCCATGAACTCAATTTCAGCCCTGACGCGCGAATTTTTGTCATTACGAAGTCGATTGAGTGTAATCGATCGTTTCTCGAACCGTATTCATAATATCCCTCGATTGTACTTGTATTAGTCGATTTATCATAATGAAACCAATGTAGAGCTTTGTTCTCCCGATAACGTAAACTCATATATTGTGGACATAATCTCGTATATCACTCGTGTCTCAACATTAATTAAATCAAAATAATAATCGGAAATTGACTAATCAAGAACAATAAGTATCATAAAATATTTTTAGACAATATAAGTATTATATTTATATATTTATTTTTGAATGTATAGTGAAAAAAATTTAAAAATATTAGACTTCCAAGTCGCAAATATTTCATAAAAAAGATTCCATTATCCATTCTTTTTAAAAACATTGAACATCACTAGCTTTTTAATGTATCACACAAATCTAGGGTGGATATGTATCCGGCCCAACGGGTTACATGTTAAAATAATCAAATCCATCGACGAATTATGAAACTTTCTTGATCTATCAATAGGTGAACTCGATAGGTTGGAAATTTGGTCTACCTTGTCTATATGTTGGTATAATAGAAATTATGAACTTAAAAAAAATTAATTTTAATTCTAAAATAAAAATAAAAAAATAGTTTGACCCATCCCATTGACCCGTACATGTGGACGGGTTTATTTTTGTGACCATCTCTTGCATTTGTTTTTCATGGTTTGATGTATGAACTGATCCATTTGTACATGTTGGATTGATGTATCAGATTGGACAGACAAATGCCCACCATATACAAATCCTTTGTGATGTTGAGTGGGCCCACATGTTTGTGAGTTGACAACTTATTGGGCTTAATTGTTTGGGTACAAAACACTTGTAAATTATAATATAATTCATGCAAACTAACGAATTGATGCACATAGTATTTGGGGTGCATTAGTTGTGTAATGGGTGTGTTATTATTTTTAAAAATTTTAATATTATTAAAGATGAAAACTGCTACTATTCACTTATGTATTATTCTTAAACAACTTTGAAATTTCGATGGTTTTTTATGTAATTTACAAACTTTTGGAGTATCATTTTTACATAATATTAAACATTGAGGATTAATGCCGCAATTTTCTCTTTAAGAATATAATGTTATTTTAAATTAATTCGTGTGAAATTTTACGTAATTAAACCTATTAGATGTCGAAAATTTGAAATAGTATTCAAGTGTAGAATAAAATATAAGGAAATAATATATTTATATTTTCGTAATTAACTAATGTCTAACGAAACCTAATTTGATTCGTAAAAATTCACGCACCCTTGCACTCTTATTTGGATTCTTGACAGGTTTCGCAATGAGTCTATTAGTCTTCTTGCAATTTAAGCTAGCCAATATACACTATGTAAATCATAGCTTGATTTCACAGTGTTTTATTTATTATATAAATAATTATTGAAAATAAAAATAAAATTATCCACATTATACATTCAAGAAATTCCAATATATAAGATGGTAAACTAAATTATATAAGATTTATCAAATATATTAATGTATTGTGTATTACTCATATATGAAGGGCTTAAGCAACATATTGAAAGTATAGAGACTCATCGAAATTACGACGTAAAAGCGTAAACGAACGAGATTAAAGAGTGAATTTAACGTATTTAAAAGATTTGGTCAAAACATTATTTGATAATATTCCGCACATGTATAAATATAATTAATTACACTTCTTTAATAAATGTATAACATTTCAGTATTCCCTCTCAAATCCAACAATAAGGTTGTTTGGACTTGTGAATTGAAATTAAACGAAAAAGTTCCGATACCATGTTAAAATTATTGAGTCTGATCCAAATAACGACATGAGAATCTAAACGAATATGATTAAAGAGAATCTCACACATTTAAAAAACTTGATCAAAAAAATATGTGATGTTATTCTATGTATTATATAAATCTAATCAATTACACTTCTCTAACAAATGTGAGATAAATTTAACACAACACTCTAATACGATTTTCTATTTGGAAAAGAGCTCTCGGAGGGTCAAACAAAAAATAATGAATGTTCTAATCATTCAGATAGTTATGAGTTATACGAAGAAAATGTTGTAACGCAAACATGCAACGTCTTATATAGAGTGTTGAAATAAAGGGATAAGTAAGTATTCTACATTGAAAAGTGATTAATTCTTTTAATTTGTTTCGTCGTCTCTTATACGTTTGACTTAAGTTATATTATACACTATTGTTGTGGTTAAAAAACCTAGGGTACCAACAGTCGTTCGGTTCGTTGCGAGATGAACTCGATTTTAATTTATTTAATGTGAGGGAAACGATTATAAATAAAAAGGAAAAGGACACATCAATTTTATAGTGGAAAACCTATGGAAATAGAGAAAAAAAACAATTAACTAAGAGCTAGGAATGCCCTTAGTCGATTCACTAATCAAGTCGTTCGTTACAAACAGAGGTGACTCAAAATGGCTTGGTAAAGAAAAATGCTCTCGAGGAAACATCAAGGGTTGGTCATAATGATCATAAGGGCAAACGTGTTGAATCTTCCCGAATGGCCATCAGGGTAACGATCGTCACATGCCTATGGGAATGGATAATCGGGGACATCCCCGAACTTATAATGATAGGATTGATGACCAAAGGTCTCCGCCCGAACAAGAAAGAGGCAAGCAGAGTCGGGAGAACCGTGGCCGGGGTATAAGAAGAAGATGGCGGTGTTGTGGCGGCAGATCCCCACAGAATGAAGGAGGGAGATAGGAGAACGCCTATGCTCCTCCTCCCCCCGCCCCGGTGGAAGCACAACCTCCAAAAAATGAGGGTGCACCACCGGAGGGAACAGTGACATGTGATATTTATATTATCTCCGGGGAATACGTATCAACGAGTCGGTCCGGCACCGAAAGAGAGCAGCGCGCGGAGACTCCGCAGAGAGTTCCGAATCTGTGGCACTGGTTAAGTATGAACATACCGATCGGTCCTCTTACCTTCACCGCGGCTGATCTAGAAGAAGTTAATGATCTATGTGATGATCATCTTATCATCACTGGAATTATTGCTAACCGTTACAAGATCTTGGTGGATACTAGGGTTTCGTACAATCTGATGAAGCGTGAAGTAGCAGAGATGTTGGGAGCTGCTGCTCACGACCTTCTTATCGCAAATATAACCCTTTGGGCATTCGATCAAATGAGTGTTATCCCATGCGGAAAAATTCTGTTCCCGGTCACTTTGGGAGATCCAAATAGGGACCGATCGGAGACCCTGGAATTCATTGTCGTTGAAATCGATTTGGCTTACAACGCCATTATTAGACGGTCCGGTCTCTGTAAGTTTGAGACGGTCCCTTCTACGTGTCATACGAGGCTCAAGTTCCCCTCCGCTCATGGAGTTATCTCTGTAAAGGGGGATCAAAAGGTAGCGATACAGTGCTGCATGAACTCGTGCCGAACTTTGGCACCTATCAAGATGATCCGGGTGGATTTGCTTGAAGAGCCGCCACACCCGAGGCAAGCGATGGAACCCGTTGGGTTCAAGTCGATTGATCTGGTCGAAGATGATTCGACCAAAACTACACGCATCGGGGCAAATATTGCCCCGACATTTGAAGAAGAACTGTCCACCTGCTGAGAAGCCACGTGGACATATTTGCTTGGACCCCGGATGATGTCATGGGGATTGACCGGTCCGAAAGTGAACATCGGATCAATACTGATCCCGGAGCTAAGCCCGTCAGGCAGAAAAGAAGACGCTATTCTTCTGAAAAAATTGAAGTCATCGGGGCCGAGGTGAACAAGCTGCTGAGGTCGGGATTTATCATAGAGATCTACTATACTGAGGGGGTTGCCAACCCGGTGATGGTCTCCAAGGCCGATGGGAAATGGAGGATGTGTGTAGACTTCACCGACGTCAACAAGAGCTGCGAGTCAGATCCTTTCCCCCTGCCACATATTGATCGATTGGTGGATGCTGTGGGTGGCAGCACAATGATGAGTACTATAGATGTTTACTCCGGGTATCATCAGATCTTCCTAAGTGTTCATTTTATATGCCTCCTTAGTTGCATGAATGCGAGGGTGTCGTTTTGTACTTGTCTCATGCGACCAGGTCAGCCTATGTCGGGTGGGGACGTTGCCGGGCGTGACTCTGTTTGGATACGCGGCATCAAACCTTTCGGCGCCGCTAACCGATTGTCTCTTGGCCTAGGAAGGTTTGTACGGTTCTGGTAGACGCGTTGTCTAGCTTGCCGTGCGATGAGTATGCGGCTCTTCCCTGGACTAGCGTTGTCCCCCCTTTTCCCAGCGTCCCTGGTTTCTTTCCGGACTTGGTTCGACCGAGATCAACTTGGTCGATACGACAATCTAACTGTGTCCTCTGGCCTAAAGTGATCGGAGTTTGGGGGTTGTTTTCACACGTGGAAAACATGGCTGGACCCGAAGCACTAACAACGTGACTAGGCCCGAAGCGTGGAACATGGGCAGAGGCCCGGGCGTAGGATGTGTGGGAAGTAACCGTTTGGACCGATCTTCGAGCTCGGTCCTCGGATATTCCTAATTCAGCCTAAGTCCAGCTTCGGTCCTAAAATATTGTTGGGTCATCGGGACAGTTGTTTCAAATATGTTAAGTTAAAGATTATGGGCCGCGCGAGTTCGCATTTTGTTATATGGGTTGGCCCAATGCAACTTGACCTTAGCTATTACGGGATACCCGGCCCTGGAGCCCTCATCAACTATTTTTATAAGAATGCCATATTTATTTGGCATATTTTGGTCCCAAATTCAATGTGCATGTGACAAAATAATTCAATCTAGTTGTGCGTATTATTATATTATTTTTTATAATTATTTTTATTGTTGTATAAAATATAGACAGCATAAAACAAAGAACATGTCACAAGGCCAAGTATTCCCGTATGGGCACCTACACTTTAATGAGATACCAACGGTCACTTTTTAACTTTTTAAAAAAAATCAATTAAAATATTTTAAACATTATGTTTCAGTATTATTTTATAAATCCAATTTAAATATCGAATATTTAATTAATTGGTGTTTGAAATCTTGATACAAAATTTTACTTAAAATGTTGTCATTATGTTTATTTAATCATTTAATTTGCTAAAGATATTTAGAGATCATACATTACTCGTATACATTCTGTTGAAATTATAAAGTCTAGTCGAAATTATGAAATAAACACATGAACGAACAAAATTAATGGAAGAAAACTACATATTTAAAAGATTTGATCAAATTATTATAAAATTCACATCAATCCAACTAAACTTTGAATCATAGATTTTTTTATTTTCGAATCCGAATTAAACTTTGTCTATTTCGAACCAAAACTCAACCCTATAAAGACACATAAGTTTGACTTATTTCGCTTCATTTACACCACTGTATCAAAGTAACATTCTCTCTATATTTCTTACCTTAGGATATATTAAAAAACACATCATATCAAATTTTGATAATTAAATTGCACATTCTTCCCTTTATTTACTTATTAAAATGCGAGTTTTGTAATCATTTCTCTAAATTAATTTAAATACATATATAATACAAAGTTTAATATTTGATTTCTTCTTATCTACCACTAGAGTACAAAGTCCAGTGCCTATTCCCTTATTGTAACGATATTATTCAATAATCGTATTTTAATCTTGTTACTTAAGAAGGCTAATGACGTTTAGTGTCCTAATGACTTCACGTCTCTTTCATATGGTTATAAAGAAACCTTAGCCTCACCGACTTTGCCCTTCTTTCTTCCTCCGCCGAATCGGCCGTTAAATCCGCTCGTTTTCTTCGTTTTCTCTTTTATTTTCAAGTTTATTCTTTGCTTTATTTTTTGTGAGGATCTTGTCTTTTCCAAGTTTGCACAGTTAATTATCATTCAGGTACTTCTTAACGTCTTTTTGAAAGGTCGGGAAGCTGTTTTGGTTCTGTTTTTTTATTCCGGTGTCGTTGTTTGATTGGTTTGTTGGGTCTGAACGAACGGTTGATCAAGATCTTTCAGTCAATGACTCAATTGTTTGTTTAAGGGAGCTGATTTGATTTATGGCGGTGGGGAAAACTTTTAATCGTTGTGCATCTTGATTCTTCTAAGCTATTTAGGTTTTTAACTGATTATATTTAATTTTTTCAGCTGTTTCGTCTTTGAATTGTGATGAGTGCTTGTAGAATTCAATTGATGTGAGTGGATCTGCAGAACGATGTAGAAATTTAGGGATTTGCTTAAAAACTTACTTTTATCTTCCTCCATATGACAAGATTTCTTTGTACTTCACTGAAATCAAGCGTGAATACATACATATTCGTCTGATCTGCTGCATATGAACTCTCCTGTGTTTAAAGCTTATGATTTGTGAAGACTGATGCGTCAGATCTATCCAGTTTTTCATTTTTTTTTCAAATTCCTATTCAAATTTGAATCTTAATTTCAAAATCTACTTAGGATCAGTCTCTTTTTTCTAATATGTTGTTCAATAGATCTGTTTCTTACTTTTTCTAACAAAACTTACATATTTCGCAGGTCCTCACTTTCAATCAATATATAAGAATGAGTCCATGTGCCATTCAAGGCAACAGGTTTGCTACCCCTGAAGATCCCTGGACGGGATCACTTGCCACCACTCCCGGATCTGTCGAAAGGAAAGGAACATTGGTTTGTCCAAAGCCACGACGGGTTCGTCTTATCCAGGCCATGGCTGATCCATCTCGTACTAGACCTTTGTGGTGGCTTGTGAGGTAAATGCAAGTATCTGTAGCTAGAATCGCTTTTCTAATCCGCAGTTTTCGGGATCTAAAAGTTACCCTTTTTTTATTTCGATAAGCAGTCAACAACAAGAAGATCGTGATGCCAAAGCAGGAAACGAGTTACTTGGAATAATCCTCTCCAAGGTTAGTTTTCCATGCATTTTGTCCTATTAGATTCCGGTTATCAATATCAAACGATTTTCGATACACATTATTAATGTATAATGAATTGATCTTAATAGGAGAGTAGCAGCAATGATAGAAATACAATTTTTCAAGATATAGCATCGTTGTCACCCCCATTTTTTTCGGGGTCACCACCGAGTAGAGTTTCTAATCCTCAGACTCAAGATGCTCGATTTGGGGATAGGAAATACACCCCGATTCGTGTTCAGGCGAAATTTAACAACAATCCGACAATTAGGATCGAAGGTTTTGAATGCCTCAACAGGGACAACTGCAGCAGCACAAATAACAGCAGCATCTCTGCGGTGGCATGAGACAAATTTGTTAAACCCTCTTTTCGTTGGTGACGGTAAATAGGTAACTGGTGAGTTTTGTAATTACAAGATTTGAGTTTGTGCTTAAAGTGTTTTTTTAGCCTTTGGTAATTGTGTGTGTGTGTGAGGGTTAAGACTCTCTCTTTTCTTGTATAGTTTCTTTTAATGGAGTTTCCCAATAGGCTTGTTCAAATTTAAGTCCATCCTTCTTACAATACAATAGTCACTCTTTCTCTACATTTTTCTCTGTAATATTAATTTAATATTTAAATAAATTAATTCTGTCATTACTCTATTTTGTCCTTACATTTATACTTATTATTATATTTTCTATTTTAATGTATTATTGAAATGTAAGGAATTATAAATAAAATAAATATTTGTTTATAAAAGTTCAAATACCACTACTATAGTAATAATTACAATATATGGAATAGTATAATATACTAATAAATATAAAGTGTCATATATTTTAAAAATTTGATGTGAAAATAAATATATAATTGAAATTCAAATTTTATAAAAATTTGAAGGATAGAGAGGAGGACAAGGCATGGTGATAGCAAGGAAATATTCATTCCATATGTAAAATGTCCACGACATTTTATCAAATTTGATCCATAATATTGAAGATTGCCTAATAAGCACTCAATTTAAGTTGATAATAATCAAATTCATTCTATTCGACAAACATTAATTAATATATAAATTTTTTTTCTCGAACTCTAATCAATTCCATCAATATAGTTTTGCTCGAATGAGCTACATAACGTAGCATATTTTTGTTCTTACTTCTACACCATTATATATCATACAATATTTGGTTATAAATTTATTAGAATCGCCCATTAACTTTAAGTATCTCCTAGGAATTTATTTGTCATTTTAGTCATAGTTTTATATTAGTATATTAATTATAATTTTATAAATATAATTTCAATAATCAAATGCTCTCAATTTCCTATAGACATTATGATAATATTTGTAATAAAACTCGATTGTTAATATATTTTGGGCCTCAAATGTAGGAGGCCCAATATTTAGGTGAATGGATCTAGAAAAGTTAGCTCAGAAAGATGCTTTTGAATGTTATATAGGTGCTTCCAAACGCTATAATCTAACGGCTGTTATTTAATCATATCAGTCGTGGTTCTCACGTTTAAACATCGAACGTCGATACTTTATCATTTTTTCCCTCAAATAAATATATGGGGAAAATATGGATAAGAAAAGTGAATGCGGAAAATAAATAAATTTTGGGTTCCCATTTCTTAGTGCTTTGCTTTGCCCTTCCTCCATCGGCAATTTGGAATCGTTTTCAGTTTTTCATTTTTGGATTCGAAGAGATCGGAGTAATCGCGCATATACTTGAAAGTGAAAAGCGATGAAGATTTACGTCAAGACTTTGAAGGGCGTCCACTTTGAAATCGAAGTGAAACCGGAAGATACCGTTTGTTTCCGTTTCTTAATGTTTATTTCGTGTATTTGGTTCTGAGGTGTCTGATTGTGATTATTGGAGGGTTTTAGTTCGTGTTTCTTTCGGGTTGTTGTGAATTTCAGTGGGCAGTGTGAAGTTTTGGGTTTAGGGGTGGATTGGCTCAGGAATTGGGGGTAATAGAGTTTCTGTTTTTACACTTGTCGCCTTTTCTTTTAATTGTAGTTTTTTAAGTCGATAATGACTTAAAATTGATGCACGGTGCAAATCCTACGACGTTATGCAATAAAGAAGTGAATTTTAGTTTCGGAACATGTGATTCTTGATTTTCGTCCCCGTGTAGATTCTTTGGCCACTGCATAAATACTTTTTTGTTCAATTTCGTTGGAATACTCACTGCCAATGCTGCCGCCCTTAGAAACTTTTTTTGTTCCTGTTATGGAATTTGATGCCTTATGTTGTAGCTTCTTATGCTGGAAAAAATTAAACAAAAGCATTTTGATTCGCAAGTTATGGAAGAATCATTCTTCGTTGAGATATTATATTGGTTTTGGTGGAGCATCTGTGAAAATTGAAAAAAAAATTAACTAAGCTAATGAGCGTGGTCAATGTGGCATTCCTTGCCTGGTGTTTTCACAGAGACTCATTGATTCCTAATGTCTGTTTCAGATTGCCGATGCGAAGAAAATTATAGAAGCATCATCCCAAGGAGAATATTCTGCAGCACAGCAGATGCTCATTCATCAGGGAAAAGTTCTTAAAGACCCTTCAACCCTAGAAGAGAATAATGTTACTGAAAATAGTTTTGTAGTAGTCATGCTGTCAAAGGTGCGTATTTTTTAACTGCTTCACTGTGTAAGTCTTCTTTTGATCTATTTATAAGACTTTGTACTAGTTCAATGTTGAATTTTACTATTATTCTATCCACTTATTGAACACAAAAGAGTTATTTTGACTTATGTACAGAACAAGGCAGCACCCTCGGGAGAAGGTTCAACAACTTCTAGTGCTGCTCCTGCAAAGGTAGTTACCAACTAATATGCTGATTTTTACTATTCGCTTACATTTATGGACATAATTTGAGCAGTGATATATTTCTTGCGATGTGTGTTCAAGGACATGTCTTGGTTATTCTGTCCTGAAATTTTTGTTGCGCACACACCATCCGAATACTTATTATACTTTCTTGAATTTAAAAATAATAAATACTATATATGACACATTCATTTAGTTGCAGGATGCTCATATTTGGACTTGTAGATAAATGAAGGACTAATAATGTTAGATATTGCTTCTGCAAGTTCTTGAGTTTATTTTTTGGGAAAGCATGGCTTGAGTAAATTAAAATGCTAACTCCTTCCATATTTTTCATTGCTTGTTTTTAGTGCCATTACTTTAGATATGACTATTTCGTACATATTTGTGAAGTGAAGCACTTTGATACATACATACAGTTGATATGGCTAAGCCTTTTTTGCCTTATAGGTACCTGAGAAAAGTGCCCCAGTTTCTGAAACTCCTCCGCCTCCTGCACCAGTGTGAGCTTTGCATGCGTATCTAAGAATTTTGTAATTTTCGGTTCTCTTTTGGTTTATGAATTTATTTGATCCACAGGCCAACACCTTCCCCCGCTCCTGCTCATGTACCAGAAGCTAATTCTGAGTATTAATTCACCAAACCCTTTTTTCTCTATCCCTGATTTTTCCAGAGTTTTTTGAGTTTTACCTGCTCAAATTTTCAATGAAATCAGGCCATCATTGGATGTCTATGGTCAAGCTGCTTCCAACCTCGTTGCTGGAAACAACCTTGATGGAACAATCCAACAGATTCTTGATATGGGTGGAGGAACTTGGGACAGGGATGCGGTTGTCCGAGCCCTACGTGCTGCTTTCAACAATCCGGAGAGAGCAGTAGAATATCTATACTCAGTCAGTATACCACATCTTAACACTTTTTACGAGGCTATTGATTTGATTCAGTAATGCTGTAATATATTTTTGTCTCATGAATCAGGGCATCCCAGAGTCTGCAGAAGCCCCTCCACCACCTGGGAATATATCTAGTGGACAGGCTGTGCCTGCTCAACAACCTCAAACAGCACCTAGTTTGCCATCTGGACCAAATGCAAATCCACTAAATCTGTTCCCTCAGGTTCCTTTTGTCGTTTTCGGTTTTTTCGCTCATGTGTTCTCTACTTAACATGTAAATTCGTACTGCTAATGTCATGGTTCGTCTTCGAACAGGGTATTCCAAATATGGGTGGAAATGCTGGTGGTGCGAACACACTGGAGTTCCTTCGAAATACACCACAGGTACTTTGACATGTTCAAGAGACTTTGGATATATTTTAAAATTTTAAACTTCGTATTATTGTTGCCCCTTAATCAGTTTCAAGCCTTAAGAGCAATGGTACAAGCCAATCCTCAGATTCTACAGGTTTTTGCCACGACTATTTTTTACTACATGAACTTTAACTTGTGGATGATACTGAATAATCTAATTCCTCTTGGCAGCCAATGCTTCAAGAGTTGGGTAAACAGAATCCCCAACTAGTAAGACTGATTCAAGAGCACCAAGCTGATTTCCTTCGCCTGATCAATGAGCCAGTCGAAGGCGGAGAAGGGTATCATGGGCTTCCACTCTTTCACTAGCTTTTATGTGATTGCAGAGTGAAATTTCAATGTGTTTGTATTTCTGATGTAGAGAATTAGCTAACCAGCTTGCTGGAGCAATGCCACAGACAGTAACAGTTACTCCCGAAGAGCGTGAAGCAATCCAAAGGGTAAAATCCATGGCTTTCTTAGTTAGATTTCCAATGATCAAATGTATCAAGTAAACAATATTTTGCAGCTTGAGGCGATGGGTTTCGATAGGGCGCTGGTGCTTGAAGTGTATTTCGCCTGCAACAAGAACGAAGAGCTTGCTGCAAACTATCTTTTAGATCACAGCCATGAATTCGAAGAGGACAGGGCTTGAAATCATTTACTCATTTCATGTCATGAAGCATGCCTCGTCTTCTTCTTGCTGCTGATGCTTATGCATATGCTTCATATGTTATTTTTTTGTCTTGTGTTATATTGGGTTGGCTGAATATGCTTTCTGCAACTCCCCATTCTGGTCATTATAGCAGCGAGTTCATTTTCTGTCGCCATAATGTAATTGCCCTTGCACTCTTCCTAAAGATTATAGAGACATTTGTTTTTAGCATGTGGTTAGATGAACTGTATGCCTTATAATTTCATTTCCGTACATTTAGCCCAATCTAGGGAAATTGACTGGGCTTGGAGGCTGGATTTCCGGTCGCCGTGTCGGAGTTTGATCGGAGCAGGTTGCGTACAAGCGGCTGAAAAGGTTTAATTAAACAGAAATTGCCGTTGTCGTTCACTCGTTGATCTCTAGAGAGAAGATATGGTGTACAAAGCTTAAAATTTTCAATGAACCAAGTAACGCCACGCGGTTCTCTCTGAACTGTTAAATCTCGCGATCTTCGCGCCTTTGGTATCAGGTACCGGCGAACGGGGAATATGGCAACGCAAACTGTAACGTCGTTGTTACAATTTTGCAGAGATATGCCGCTTCCGCGGCGGAATTTTATTAAGATCAATGAATCGAAAATGTTGAGTTCGGGAGATACATATTTGCTGCGTCAACGCAGATCGAAGCCAGTTAATTGTGAATACGGAAAACGACGTTTTTCTGATCGGAGGTTTAGTTCTCTGACACCGGAGGTGTCAAGTGGCGACGGCGGCTCAGTATCGAAATTGGATGCTACTTTGAAGAAAGTGGTGCAGGTTTCGCTTTGGATCACGGAGGGTGTTTACATTGTTTGGCTCTTTTTACTACCTTATGCTCCTGTAAGTATAGTTCATCTATGGCGACTCCTGCAAATATATTTCAGATTGAAATTGGGAGGAATTAACATTCAGTTTTACAGGGAGATCCTGTCTGGGCTATCAGCAAGCAAACAGTGGATTCTCTGATTGGGTTATCTCTCAATTTCCTCTTCATATTGCCTTTATCGAACTCTGGTAATGCATAAAACTCTGTTGTTTGTGCCTTTATGTATTTGATTCTGAGCTTTAATGTTGATTCCCTTGTGTGCTTGTCTTGATTACACCTGCAAATGTAGTTGGCTTTCATCTGATAGAGGCACCATTTCTCCATCCGGTATAGTTTACTGCTTTCAGAGACTTTGGTGTTCGTTATTCTAATGTTTTATACTTGTTTGTATTAAGGTTTCGGAAGGCTTGTTCAACTTTGTTATTTCATGGACATTGATGTTTGCTCCTTTGCTGTATTCTGACAAAATGAGAGACAAATACAAGGGATCGATTGATGTTCTCTGGGGCCTTCAAATGTTCCTCACAAACAGTAAAATTTCAAGTTTTTGCTTGATCTTACATGTTAAACTACCCTTTTATTTCATTTTGCTTTGAATGAGCTCCAATTTCTGATTTCATTGCTATAACGTTCTCACTTTTTCCTTTCTTTCTTTCAGCATTTCTGATACCTTACATGGCTATAAGAATGAACGACGACGGAAATGCAAAATCCGCTCTGAAAAAAACTTCTAAGCTTGGTTCATTTATGACAAATAGAGCAAATGTTGTTGGTCTTGTTGGTGGTTTTGGTTGCTTAGTATCAATATATTGGGCTCTATATGGTCGAGGAGATGGTAATTTTGGTGATTTAGTGGAAAGAAAGCAGTTCTTTGTGAGTTACATTGGGTCTGAAAGACTTTCTTATGCTTTCATTTGGGACATTTTTTTGTACACAATTTTTCAGCCATGGTTGATAGGAGATAACTTAGGCAATATACAGAAAGATAGAGTTGATTTGGTAAATGTTGTTAGATTTTTCCCTGTTGCTGGCTTAATTGCTTACTGTCTCTTCTTGGATACTGATGATGATGAACTTTGAGTTCTCTATACTTTCACTTTGAAAGTATTCGTTATTTCCTTGTCTTTTCGTAGTTTAACGGAATCGAAGCATTAGTGATACATTCATCTTATTACAGAGTTGGTAGAAAAACTTGCATATTCTTGTTCGTTTGATGTTTCTGCAATGAAGTTCGTTTTGCGTTATAAGCTGAAGCTGATTTGATGTTAAAATTCTTTACTAGGAGTGGATTTTTTTTCAATAGGTTGCTGTGCACATACTTGTTAAAATGTAGGTTCCAAGTTGGAGTCCTCTGGAAATGGATGCTGTAATAAACGCAGCAAAGATAAGTATTGAATTTGTCCAAATTGGTTATATAAGTGAAATTGATTAGGTTCACGAGGACGTGGAATGTCTCACATGATGGTTTAATTATGTTTTTATATGTAGAATCACCTCCCTTAATTATGTTCGATCATGTTTTTCGTTCTAATTTAGGGATATTCTATAATTTCAATATGATATTAGAGCTTATTCGGTTTATTTCAATTCGTAAATGCAAACCATATGTTTGAACTTGAGGGAGTGTTAAATTTGTCATACATTAATTATAGAACTAGGATTGATTATATTTATGAGTGTGTGGAATGTTATCATATAGTGACTTAATCAAGGGGAGTGCTAAATTTGTCTTATATTGATTACAGAAATAAGATTGATTATACTTCCAATGGTGTAAAATGTCATCATATAATGGTTTGATCAAAACTTTTAAACGTGTAATCTCCTCCCTTAATCTCATTCGTTCATGTTCACCTATTGTAGTTTCGATTAGATTCTATAATTTCAACGTAATTGCTCTCGATAAGCTTCGCGGCATATATTTGAAACGATGACATATTTCGGACTATTAGTATCTTCTTTGATGGGTGTATGGGCAAGTCCAAAGGTAATTAATCCATCTACTTCAATATTTCGAACAACTAGCTGCACTAATTCTCTCGATATGATCCAATTCGCTTATGCTCTGTATTCGGAAAGACGGTGTGAATCGGATACGAAAACACACAAACATGTGCAAGAAAATCATAGTGGAGCTCAACAAATATGACCATACAAAGCCATCTTAAGGGCCTTTAGGCTCTAAGATGTTCACATTACCAGGTTCTTTGTAAAAATTCAAGAAAAGTATCATGTTAGAATGACTTAACATTTCGATGTTAGTGATTGAATACGATCACGAAAAAACTTCGATCACTAGTTAGGCTAAACGTTTTCATCTTCGTGTACATGTACACGATCTTCTATAGATACACGACAAATAGGGCATCTCTTGCATTTCTCACAGCAATTACTGCAATAACTCTCTCCTTATTTCAACTCAAAACCTTAATAAAACTCTCAACTCATAAGTTTACATACCTGCACAGGACATAATGCTTACAAGGAAGCAGAACCACGCTTATTTCCTCGTCGAAGCAAACTCGGCAAAGTATTTTCTCCTGATATCACACATTTATGAGACAATGTTAATTAACACTTTGCTTTGATACAAAGGAGGAATTCGCCTTACAATTTGAAGGCGTTCGAGTTCTTCTTGACTTATATTTGTAATCTCAGTTTGTGCAGCCAGTGCTGATTGAAGCCTCCATATCTACCATATTTGTAATCACATCATATTGTTCAAAAGCTTCATAGAAAATGTGTTTTTTTACCTCCTTTGCAAGCTCGGATTTGTGCAATTTCTTTACATTGTCCGGAGAAAATGTGTTATATCTTCAAAAAAGTAGAAGAAAATGGTTGCTCCGAGAGTCGTTTTTATACATTGATTGAACAAGATCATACCCTGAATCTGCGGTCCAATATAGCCGAGCTTGCTCTTCTCGACTTCCTTCATCTATAGACCACCAACCAAGTAACCTGCAGATTAAATACGATGAAGGATTCGAATAAGATTTATTACTATAAATTTACCTAGAGCCACGACGAAGAAATCCCATGTAATCGTAAGCCGTTTGTGGCAACCTGAAACTGCTACCAGTATCTGCTTCATCATTCTTTAGCATACTAATTTTCTCAAACAGTCTAAGTATAGCAAATAGAAGCCCAGCTCCTTGAAGAACAAGAAGTGGAGAAAACAGAGCTGGCATTGGTATTTTTCTAGCACTTGGAGGAGTTCCCTGAAATCAAATTCTTATTAATACGAAGTTCGGAACTTGGTCGAAAAATTTATGGGGTTACCTCTAAGTACATGAAAAGCATCACTTGAAAACCGATAAACGGAATCTTCATCAAATGACCACCAATATCTTGCATGCTACATAAACTATTATCTTGAGGATCTTCTATGGAGGATCCTAAAATGCCATTGCTCCATGAAGACACTGATCTAATGTTTATCGAAGATGTAGATCCTGATCGATGATTTGAGGGTCGATGAATCGAAGGATTGTACCATTTTGTGCAGATAAGAAAGGCAAAGCATTCAGCAACACTTGCAAACAAAGGAAAAAACTATTTTAGCTTGCACGAGTCATAAAGATGAACAAAAAAACGTGAAATCTTGTACCCATAGTTAATAAAGAGATCCCACCATCCAAGAGCAGCTACATCACCTGAAAATACACATTAAGTGAGAATTTAAAAAAAAACAGAGAAAATTGCGTGTTTGGTCCTCAAAGTTTAGTGATTTTGGCAAATTTGATCTCCAAACTTTAATTTGACATCTGCAGTCCCTATACTTTGAATGTTTTGGTGAAAATAGTTCCCAAAGTTTACAAATTTGGTCCTCATGTGGCAAAACTAGTCCACAAATTCGGGGACCAATTTTGCAACACATTAAACTTTGAGGACTAGATTTGCTGAATTTTACGAAGTATGTAGACTAGTTTTGCCAAAAACTCAAAGTTTGGGGACTAGTTTTGCCATTAAAAACTTTGAGAACTAGATTTGTCAAAATTAAGAAACCTTGGGGACCAAATTTGCAAAATCATACAAACTTTGCTGAAAAAAATATAATAGATAACCAGTACATGGCCCCATTCATTTGCAGAATTTTATCGACATTTAACGTAAAAATTCAAATAACTGAAGAGAATTGATGGTTTGTAAACATAAAAGCCCCATAGTTTCATAAGATTCGTGTGATTTTCAGCAATAAATATAAACTGCATTACCAGATAGCTTCAGAAGTGTAAATATAGTTGCAGCAATGAAGAACACCATTGAAATCGAAACCCAAAAATGCTGCAGAAAAGGTGATAAATACAGACTAATTAGATTGCCAAAGGTACATAAAATTTCAGAAGTATGAATTTAGCACATTCTTCAGTTAAAACTCACTGGAAGAGTTTCCCATATAGCTTCATCGGTCACATTTTCATCATCTACAGGCATAAGTGTTCGGCACATTCTGTGAATAACAATAACAAAAAAATCAAGGACTTGCGTGGAAACTCAGAAACGGAAATACTTCATTGACAAGTAGAGAAGTATTACCGAATATTGTCAACCAAAATTGCAATTTCCAGTGCAATGAGAGGCAGAAATACAATCTTCAAGCTTAGAGCTACCATGGATAACAATTCTCTAATTAGGGATTTTCATATTCGGGTAAATCAGCAATGGATAAAACCGAAAAAAATAACTATCCTTTAACCTGTTTGTCTCTCTAGATGCACACAAAGCAGAAGTTCGAAAGCAACAAGCAATGGAGTAGCAGCAGTGGCATGAAATGGAGCCCACTGACGTAAACAAACCGAGAAATAAAAAATAAAGCGTAAATGGATCAGAAAATTAAGTCGAAAATCATATAAGAAAATATTATTGTACGTAATGAGAGCTGATCTGAACATCATACATATCGACCATGAGGCATAGATGGTGCAGGCAAAGAGAATCTGCCTCTTGCCACAACAGCATGAAATAACCAGAGTGGAGAGAAAACAAACCTGCAGATGTGCAAAAATAGAGTAAACACAAAGCAACTGAAATATCAATGTTACATTTGCTTATTCCATGACTCATAGCAACAATGAGATGAACATCAACCAATTAAAAAACATGATTTTACACAAAAGATCATAGAAATTCATATATTGAACATATACTACTAGTATTTACAGTATCCTCGATACCAATAATGCCAATTCTCGACTGCAAAATTTATTCAAAACACCTTAAACAATACATGAATCAAAACTAGAGTAGTTAGTGTTCTTAAATGAATTTAGGGTGATTTTGGCTTGATAAAATTGGAAACAAAATTAGAATCAAAATCCGTGCAAATAAATTGTACCAGGCTTATTACGAGAAGAAATTGAAGCATAAGTCATCTAGTACTAAAGTTGTAGTGAATCAATCACAGAAAAAACCGGAATATGAAGGTATACATAAGACAAAAAAAGGGGAAAGAAAGACAGACCACCAAGAGAAATTGACAGCCCGATGAAGCTTTAAGGAAAGTATTAGAGTGAATGAGAAAAGCAACCCATGCGCTAAAACCACTTGGAGAGACTTGAAAACTCTCCTCCAGCTACCCATTCCGACCAACTTATTGTATGATCGATCTCAGCAACACCAAGTCTCAAAATCCAGTGTTTCTTCCAAATCCATTTTCCCAATTCAATCGCAATTGATTCAGAAAATTTACAGCAGCTGTGCTTGACCAGTAGAAGCGCCCCGGGGCTTCAGTTGCACTGCACACAAGGAGAAGAAAGAGACAATTTGTCTAAGTCGTTGGATTTTCGCACGCGGTACGCTTTTTCACAGTATGTGCAAAGTCAATTTTGCCCCCGCAATTTATAATCAGGAAAATAAAAAATCACATAATTTATATTTTACAATCTAATCATAATCTTATACATTAATTTTATCGTATGTTGGGTTTGTTTAGATTGGCTTTTAAAAAAATACGATGAATTATGATGGTTAAATTTTACATTATTAGATTATCGTGAATTTATTAGTGTTTGGTAAAATTTGATATTATAATTATGATTTATGTAATAATACAAATATACACTTATATAAATATATTAAGAATATTTATATTTAAATTATTAGAAGTAAATGTAAATTAATCATTTGTTAAATCAAAATTATGTAACAACTAATTTTTATTGAGAAAATGGTGATATTGATCCTCATAGTTTGATGGTTATGACAAATTTAGTTCTCGAAATTTATATGTGGTTTTTTCAATCTTCGTATATTTTGACATTTGGCAAAATTGATCCTCAAAATTCATATTTAATCCTCCAAATTAAATCGAACAAAATAGGTCCCTCGTGGTTTACATGTATTGGCAAAATTTGTTCCCTTAATTTTGAGAAATTGGCAAAATGAGTCTTTCGAAACCCTAATGCCGTAATTTTAAGCCGTTAGCTCCTATTTTCTTCTCCGTGACAGTCTAATATTTTATTCTCCTCATCTTTGACGTTGACACTACTCCACCGAAGTCATGCAGATTCATCTTCGCTTCTTTTCCATCGCCACTACTCCATTGATGGTTCTCATTGTTTTATCTTTGTTTTTTTGTTTCATTGTTAGTGTCGTTCGTTAACAAATTTGAAGGACTTCATTTGCACAAATTACAAACATCGAGGATCAAATTTTTCACATAGATACAACATTGAGGACCAATTTTACCAAATTTGGGAAAGTACGAGGACTAATTTTGCCATACATAAAGTTAAATGATTTAATTTGCCACAATTATCAAAGTAAAAGGACCAAAATTACCAAATTATGAAACTACGATGACCAAATTTGCGCATCGCCCAATTTTGATTACCACCTATAATAAAATGGTGATTTATTATTTTGTGATATCGCTACTTTATTTTTTTTTTGTATGTTAAAAAATAACAATTTTGTGATCGAACATCACCACACATCAGTTTCAATCGTGTTCATTACCTCGTACTGATATTGTGATCACGATTCACAATTAATATTTTTTTATATATAAGTACTACTTTATTATTCATATTTAATAGTATCATGAAATTATTATTATATTTTTGTTACAAATATTCAAAGGATTTAGTAACCAGCCGGCAAAAAGGGAATTTGGTTAACCTCCATAACAACCTTCATCTTGTCTCCATCTCACTAACCTTTACTAACTACGCAGTACTATGCCTCAAATAATCAATATGAAATTTAAGCAAAATTAACCTCACTTTATATTTTCAATTTGAGTTATTAAAATATTTAAAATTGTAGAAATACGAGAATATTCTCTCAAGGAAGTTGGTTTACTTGAGCTATTAGGCAATGTTTTCATTATATCGCAGGTATATCGTAATATTTTTTAAAAAAAATTTTAAAAAAATTTAAAATTTTTTAAAAAAATTATTTTTTTAAGGATCCGGCCCGAAAATCCGGTATCGGATGGTACCGATCGAAATACCAGTTCCACCTGGTTTTCTCCATATCGGCCGGTACACCGGTTGATATGAAAACATGGCTATTAGGCCATTTCAAATCTCGAGCGTATAATTTTCCATTAACTTTTGTTGTGACAAAATTATAAACGTCCACGTCATTCTGTTTCGATTTGCCATCATAAATTTTAATATTTTAGTGTGTTTTTCTTTTACGTTTTTCCATCATAAATTTATAATGTTCTATCTTTTTAATGCTCCCGTAAACTATCCGGACATAAATTATGTTATTTTTCACTCTTTAATATATTCTATTTTAAAATAATTAATGATATTTAGACAACATTATTTTATCTAAAAATTGAATGTAGGTCTAAAATATTTTTATTTATTTATAAATATTAGTTTTATAGTGATGTGAATAAAATGAATATTGCAAAATGTAAGTGTCTAAACAAGATTATATGATAAAAAGAAATATATTAAACAAAGATGATGTGCAAATAGAGAAAACGATATGAAAGAAATAATTGTGGAACCTAATAATTGTGAAAAACCGGAAAATGGCGGCCTTGGTCCCAAAATTTTGTTAATTTTGGCAAATTTGATCCTCAAATTATTTGTTGGCGTATACAGTCCCCAAACTTTAATTAATTGACAATATTCATCCCAATTATTTGTAAAATTTAACAAATTTAATCCCCAAAGTTCATAATTAGTTCACAAAGTTTAAAAAATGCAAAACAAGTCATCATTATTTACGTTTGGTGGCAAAACTAGTCCCCAAATTTGGGGAATTTGGAGAAATTGGTACCTAAATTATTTAACGGCAGTTACGGTTTACGTTTTTCAAAACGTTGAGGACTATCGTTGTAAAATTATTTAACGACCGTAATTGCCATTTTTCAAAACGTTGAGGACCTCTAACACTCTTAGGGACATTTTTTGCCAAAACTCTGGAATTACGAAGATCAAATACGCCATTGTTTTTGTTTGGGGACTAATATTGCCGAAATTGAAGAGTTTGTGGACTAATATTGTCCATTTTGATAAACAATATGGACTAATTTTATCAAACTATACAAAAGTCGGTGACATATTTTGCCATACAAATTGAATCATCATAGCCAAATTTTCAAAACTATGATGATTCAATTTGCTATAACCCCTAAACCATGGGAATCATATCTAAGCATCACCCGATGAAAAACATATAAAGTAGAGTATTTGGAACCTAAAAAATATGGTTGGAGATGGATGCTCTAACAACTATTTAAAGTAGAAGTAGTCGATTATTTGAGACAAAAAATATTATGTTGTTTTATAATTGTCCAAATTCAATATGTATTTTTTAAGATTAAGTTCCTATATGATAATTTTTGTTATCAAACATTATTTTTCTAATAAATATCAAAGATTAATCCAAATTTCAGTAAAATAAAAGTTGTGATATTATTTAAAACGGTTTAACTTATTGGATTGGATCAATTTGAATCAAGTTTTGAATTTTGGATTTCGAATTGCAGATGAAAATGAAATTTTAGTGAAATGATCAAAATTTCGAGAAAATCTATCACACTATTTATGTTTGAAATAAAATGCATATTCACAAATATTTCGTGTTAATTAGAGTATCAAAATTTTAACAGTTATTTAAAATCAACACTCATTATATAATAAACAACTAATAATTTGATTCGAGTTTAATATTATAATTCAAATCCTTTACATTTGAGAATATAGATAACTAATTCGATTAACAAATACCCGAAAAATTCTATATAAAATTAGAGTTTGATTTAATTTTTTTCAAGATTTATATTAGATCTTTTATATTGATTTAGATTTGGATTTTCATAATCAAATTTAACTCACGAATTCACACTGACATACAGAGAAATGGTCAATAAGCACAGTTGGAGTTGACCTCCTAACATCATAGACATTTTGACACCTTTCACTTCAATCGTTGTTTGAAATGAATTTATAGTATTAATTCATTTGTTCAAGTTTTTTATGGTGTGATATTATCATTTTATACCATATATGTATACATTTTCATCATAATTTCAGGTAGATTTTATAATTAAAACAATTGTATTAATATTAGCTCAATATTTGTCTTTATAATGGTAATAATCCTTCCATCATTCAGTTTTCTTAGGAAAACATGGCCCGCCCTATATCTACACACGACGATGGCTTCTTGTTCATCGCAGCCGCAATAGCCCTATTGGCTTCAGTGACTTTGTTGATCGCGCTGTGTTCAAAGCATGCCTGGGCTTCCATGAAAACACCATCAAATTCATCTTCACAGCTTCATATTGAAATCTCCAAAGAAGAAGAAGAAGTTAGTGTTTGGCAGAAGGCGATCTTGATGGGAATTAAATGCGAACCAATTAACTTTTCCGGCGCCATTTTCTACGATTACGATGGAAACAGAGTACCGGAGATGCCCAAGTCGCCGTCTTCTGCTTCATGGAAGTTTCACTATTAACAGAGGTTGATGGAATGGAGCACTGGAGTTTATGTTTAATATTAATGACATTTTTCACTATTTTTCTTCAACAAAAACTTATTTAATATTAAAAAAAACACTTAATTAACGTTAATTTTACTCCTCTTAAAATCGATTATTTTTGGAATTGGGATAAAATTTAGAATGATTTATAAGATGAAAGAGATATCATAGTAATTAACTTATTCAAATCTTTTACGGTGTAGTCTCCTCTCTTTGTATGCCATATCCGTGGACACTTATTTCGTCATTTCGACCATATTCTATAATTCCAACAATTATAATAATTTGCTCCAAAGTTTTAAAATTTTCAATTTAATACAACATTGGGTTTGTTTGGTGATTAGAATANTCAAAGTAAAAAGACCAAAATTACCAAATTATGAAACTACGATGACCAAATTTGCGCATCGCCCAATTTTGATTACCACCTATAATAAAATCATGATTTAATCGATGAACACATCGTTATTTTATTTTTTTGTGTATGTTAAAAAATAACAATTTTGTGATCGAACATAACCACACATCAATTTCAATCGTGTTCATTACCTCGTACTGATGTTATGATCACGATTCACAATTAATATTTTTTTATATATAAGTACTACTTTATTATTCATATTTAATAGTATTATGAAATTATTATTATATTTTTGTTACAAATATTCAAAGGATTTAGTAACCAGCCGGCAAAAAGGGAATATGGTTAACTTCCATAACAACCTTCATCTTGTCTCCATCTCACTAACCTTTACTAACTACGCAGTACTATGCCTCAAATAATCAATATGATATTTAAGCAAAATTAACCTCACTTTATATTTTCAATTTGAGTTATTAGAATATTTAAAATTGTAGAAATACGAGAATGTTCGCTCAAGGAAGTTGGTTTACTTGAGCTATTAGGCAATGTTTTTATTATACCGCAGGTATGTCGGAATCTTTAAAAAAAAAATTTTAAAAATTTAAAATTTTAAAAAAAAAATTTAAAAATTTAAAATTTAAAAAAAAAAAAAAAATTTCCGAATCCGACCCGAAAACCCGGTATCGGACAATACCGATCGAAATACCAGTTCTGCCCGATTTTTGCCATATCGGCCGGTACACCGGATGATATGAAAACATGGCTATTAGGCCATTTCAAATATCGGGCGTACAATTTTCCATTAACTTTTGTTGTGACAAAATTATAAACGTCCACATCATTCTGTTTCAATTTGCCATCATAAATTTTAATATTTTAGTGTGTTTTTCTTTTACGTTTTTCCATCATAAATTTATAATGTTCTATCTTTTTAATGCTCCCGTAAACTATCCGGACATAAATTATGTTATTTTTTCACACTCTTTAATATATTCTATTTTAAAATAATTAATGATATTTAGACAACATTATTTTATCTAAAAATTGAATGTAGGTCTAAAATATTTTTTTATTTATAAATATTAGTTTTATAGTGATGTGAATAAAATGAATATTGCAAAATGTAAGTGTCTAAACAAGATTATATGATAAAAAGAAATATATTAAACAAAGATGATGTGCAAATAGAGAAAATGATATGGAAGAAATAATTGTGGAACCTAATAATTGTGAAAAACCGGAAAATTGCGGCATTGGTCCCCAAATTTTGTTAATTTTGGCAAATTTTATCTTCAAATTATTTTTTGGCGTATACCGTCCCCAAACTTCAATTAATTGACAATATTCATCCCAATTATTTGTAAAATTTAACAAATTCAATCCCCAAAATTCATAATTAGTTTCCAAAGTTTAAAAAATACAAAACAAGTCATCATTATTTATGTTTGATGGTAAAACTAGTCCCCAAATTTGGGGAATTTGGAGAAATTGATACCTAAATTATTTAACGGCAGTTACGGTTTACGTTTTTCAAAACGTTGAGGACTACCGTTGTAAAATTATTTAACGACCGTAATTGCAATTTTTCAAAACGTTGAGGACCTCTGACACTCTTAGGGGCTTTTTTTGCCAAAACTCTGGAATTACGAAGATCAAATACGCCATTGTTTTTGTTTAGGGACTAACATTGCCGAAATTGAAGAATTTGAGGACTAATATTGTCCATTTTAATAAACAATATGGACTAATTTTGTCAAATCATACAAAAGTCGGTAACATATTTTGCCATACAAATTGAATCATCATAGCCAAATTTTCAAAACTATGATGATTCAATTTGCTATAACCCCTAAACTATGGGAACCATATCTAAGCATTACCCGATGAAAAACATATAAAGTAGAAGTATTTGGAACCTAAAAAATATGGTTGGAGATGGATACTCAAACAACTATTTAAAGTAGAAGTAGTCGATTATTTGAGACAAAAAATATTATGTTGTTTTATAATTGTCCAAATTCAATATGTATTTTTTAAGATTAAGTTCCTATATGATAATTTTTGTTATCAAACATTATTTATCTAATAAATATCAAAGATTAATCCAAATTTCAGTAAAATAAAAGTTGTAACATTATTTAAAACTGTTTAACTTATCGGATTGGATCAATTTGAATCAAGTTTTGAATTTTGGATTTCGAATTGCAGATGAAAATGAAATTTTAGGGAAATGATCAAAATTTCGAGAAAATCTATCACAGTATTTATGTTTGAAATAAAATGCATATTCACAAATATTTGGTGTTAATTAGAGTATCAAAATTTTAACGGTTATTTAAAATCAACACTCATTATATAATAAACAACTAATAATTTGATTCGAGTTTAATATTATAATTCAAATCCTTTACATTTGAGAATATAGATAACTAACTTGGGATTTTAGAACATTAAAATAACAAATAATTCAATTTACAAAAACCTGAGAAAATTCTCAAATTTCGATCAAAATGAATTATATTTCGGTTTCTATCAAAATTCTATATAAAATTATAGTTTGATTTTATTTTTTTTTCAAGATTTATATTAGATCTTTTATATTGATTTATATTTGGATTTTCATAATCAAATTTAACTCACTCAATTCCAATGTTTTCATATCGGTCTGGAATTACGTACCGGTCAAGATCGGTATATCGGTCGGTACCAAATTTTATTTTATTTTATTTTTAAAAAAACTAATATTTAATTAGTTTTTTAGGATAAGACCCGAAAAAATCCAGAAATCGACCATAATACCCGATACCGGAATGTACGAAAAAAAATACCGATACCGAACGAAATTTAATGTATGGGATGATATACACTGTTTTATGAAAGTACTGCTCAATTCACGAATTCACACTGATGTCAGAGAAATGGTCAATAAGCACAGTTGGAGTTGACCTCCTAACATCATAGACATTTTGACACCTTTCACGTCAATTGTTGTTGAAATGAATTGGGATAAAATATGAAATGTTTTATAAAAGGGATTTGTATTGTACTAATTGATTTCTTCAAGTTTTTTAAGATGTGTTATTTTCATTTTATATATTATATATTATATATTATATATGTATACATTTTCATCATAATTTCATGTAGATTTTATAATTAAAACAATTGTATTAATATTAGCTCAATATTTGTCTTTATAATGGTAATGATCCTTCCATAATTCAGTTTTCTTAGGACAACATGGCCCGCCCTATATCTACACACGACGGCGGCTTCTTGTTCATCGCAGCCGCAATAGCCCTATTGGCTTCAGTGACTTTGTTGATCGCGCTGTGTTCAAAGCATGCCTGGGCTTCCATGAAAACACCATCAAATTCATCTTCACAGCTTCATATTGAAATCTCCAAAGAAGAAGAAGAAGTTGGTGTTTGGCAGAAGGCGATCTTGATGGGAATTAAATGCGAACCAATTAACTTTTCCGGCGCCATTTTCTACGATTACAATGGAAACAGAGTACCGGAGATGCCCAAGTCGCCGTCTTCTGCTTCATGGAAGTTTCACTATTAACAGAGGTTGATGGAGTGGAGCACCGGAGTGTATGTTTAATATTAATGACATTTTCACGATTTTTCTTCAACAAAACCTATTTAATATTAAAAAAAACACTTAATTAACGTTAATTTTACTCCTCTTAAAATTAATTATTTTTGGAATTGTGATAAAATTTAGAATGATTTATAAGATGAAAGAGATATCATACTAATTAATTTATTCAAATCTTTTAAGGTGTAATCTCCTTTCTTTGTATGTTATATCCATGGACACTTATTTCGTTATTTCAACCATACTCTATAATTCCAACAATTATAAGAATTTGCTCTAAAGTTTTAAAATTTTCAATTTAAAACAACATTGGGTTTGTTTGGTGATTAGAATAGCTGTGTGGTGAGATATTCAAATCGTGATTTTTTTAATGAACACAAAAGCAAACTTGTGATGAGTTACTCTAAAAATCATGATTTAATCATCATTTCTAAAACCAAATTTGACATATTATAATTTAATAAATGATTGATTTACATTAATTGTAACAATTATAATATAAGTATATTTATTATATTTTATATAATGATATATTAATATTTTTACATACATCAATATACTGCAATATCACTAAATATATTTATAAATTCATAATTATTATATATCATTATACTCAACAGTCCCAACTTTAAAAAGTTGAATCAAAGAAATTCATTATTTCATTGACTTAAATTATTCTAATATTACTAATGTGTTTAACAAATACATCATCTTATAAATATGTTTGGCTGTACTTTTTAAAATCATGTAAAATGTTGAACATATTTGTATTCATTAAAATTCAATCCAATACTGAATGAATGGTGTTTGTCAATAAATATGAACATGTTCGTATTCATTGAAATTCTTATTTGACCTCATTTTATTATTCGAACAATATTCATTTATTAATTTTAACAAACAAATACAAATATGAATAAATCGAATTATGTATATTCGTTAACACTTCTTAACAACTCGTATTTCAATTAATAAGTACAAATTCATCCAAATGTCTATTTTACATGGAAGTCATACCGGTGGTATACCGCCCGGTATGCCGGTCATACCGATAAATATCGATCGTGACCGATACACCGGTATTCCGATATATCGCCGGTATACCAACGGTATATCGTCAAAATCACTCGTACTGGTCAGGATCGGTACGAGCGGTACCGATCGGTATGACTTCCTTACTATTTTAGAATAATCTAGCGATCAGTCATATATATATATATATATCACATGAAAAAATGGTATATATATATGAAGTGCAAATAATAAATTAACCAATAATATTTATTGTATAACGAATAGGTAGGGGGTGTGCTCCGGTGATCCGAATATCCTAAGTAACAGAACCGTAACTGAACTGATTTTTCGGATACCCGAATTGTAAATACTTTTCGGATATCTGAACCGATCTAGTCGGATTGGTATCGGTTGGATACGATTTTTGAAAGCTTCTATCCGATTTGTAGTTATTATATTATATTATGAGCCAATTTGTATGATGAATATTTAGATGAATTATATGATTTGGAAACAAATATATATATGTATTATATATATATATTTTTTTTTTCGTTAATATTAATGTTTTTATATTTTATTCTTATTTGTCATAAATAACTGATATAAAAGAAGATAAGCTAATCAACATCTATCATAAATTGATTTTTGAAATTTATATAATTCTAGTAAGTTAGATATTTTTCATATATTTTATATTGTCATTTAAAATGTAATGAATTTTTTATTTTATTTTATTTTTCTAGGTTGTGATTACGAATATTTAAGTGAATGATATATATTGTTTTGTAGATTAGTGCATTTTGAAGAAAAATTATTCATACATTCTTTTGTTTTAATTCAATTATTGTATTGAATTTAATTTTTACTTTATGGATGTTTGAAATTTTCAAATATACGTTTTTTTGGTTTTTTATAATTTGTAAGTTTTGCAAATCAATAATTTTTTTTTGGTGATTAGTGACATTTTTTATAATCAACCATAATATAAAAATAAAGATTATGATACCCGTAAATCATCATTTTTCTGATTCGTATCCATTTGATCAGATAAAAAAAATGATGATCGGGTAGGATACACGAGCAACACACGCCCCTAGGTATTGGTATTGATGCATTGAGACACAGTAGGGCTGTCGAATTCAAAACCCTATAGATGCAAATCGAATAGATTGGGTTGGGTCTTTGAATTAGAAATTGGGTCTAGATTTAGTTCTCAGTATCTTATATTAAGTCCGATATTATCTGAGTCGGGTATAGTATGATATCTACACAACTGATCCGAGACCCGAGTAATCATCTAAATATGCATACTTCTAAAATTATACATTCTCAATTTCTATATCCAAGATGCATGGTTTGCTAACACCATTACCATTGCTCATCTAATAGTTGTAAATTGTTATTTCGTTATACAATAATAATAAATACTTAATAATATAGTAACATTTAAGGTCGATTTCATAAAGATTGATTTAATATGATTCTAATTTAAAGGCAAAAGGGTAACAAAATGGATTTTAAATGCAGAGATTAACTAAAATTAAGAAAGGTTGAAGGATTTAATCGTTTGAAAAGTAAATAATAGAGAAACCTAACCAAATTTATTCCACAAATTATGTAAATACAACTTAAGGTTCATAGAATGAATGCATAATCAACTATTTTTGTTGGGTTTTTTATATCAGATTTGAGCAAAATAAATACAATTAATATTTTCTTATAAAACAGATTAAATATGAAAAATTATAAATATATATTTTTTAATAAAATCACACTCATAAAATTTATATTTTAAAATGTCCAAAGAGCATATTGTACGACATGAATAAACGCATGATTTTCATTACATGTTTAAGAATTGGGCCCGATGAAGATCCGTTGGGTAGACATGTGGACTCTTAATAATGGGAAATATATAATTAAATAGGTTGAGCCGTGGTCTCGTGGGTTCGACTAAAATCGGACCACACTTTGACCCGTGCTGGTGACTTGGTGTGCACATCCGTACATATTTAATTTATATGATTCGGGATTGCATTATAATTTGTTAGCTAAATTGTTGGAAAAGTGAAACATAAGAACGTAAAAGCACATGTTACCATAATATATGATGTGATTCATGATGATTAATAATACACTATTTTTTTAGAGAATCCCAATAGATTGGTTAAGGATTCGTAAATTTTATTATTATAATAATTATTATACGTATATAATTTATAGTTTTTTATAATTTAAAATAANCATGCCAATCGAATTTGTCTATTATAACAATTCGTGTTGTAGTGTTTTTTGACGTAGAGACTAAAATTATCAAACTATGCACATTTTGTGGACTAAATTAGTCCAATTATGTTAACTTTAAGAATTAAATTAGTTAATATAAAATGTGAGAATTACCAACACCGTTAAATTGTCGTTAGAGACTAAATTTGTTAAAATAAAGATATTTGAAGGACCAAAATTATATATTTTTTGGATGGGTATGTTAAATTGTGAAAACTTTGAGAATGAATTATACTACTTACATCGGGTTTGTTTGGTACCGCGATCAAAACAGCGGTGAGGTGGGGTGAGATATTCAAATCGTGATTTTTTTAATGAACACAAAAGCAAACTTGTGATGAGTTACTCTAAAAATCATGATTTAATCATCATTTCTAAAACCAAATTTGACATATTATAATTTAATAAATGATTGATTTACATTAATTGTAACAATTATAATATAAGTATATTTATTATATTTTATATAATGATATATTAATATTTTTACATACATCAATATACTGCAATATCACTAAATATATTTATAAATTCATAATTATTATATATCATTATACTCAACAGTCCCAACTTTAAAAAGTTGAATCAAAGAAATTCATTATTTCATTGACTTAAATTATTCTAATATTACTAATGTGTTTAACAAATACATCATCTTATAAATATGTTTGGCTGTACTTTTTAAAATCATGTAAAATGTTGAACATATTTGTATTCATTAAAATTCAATCCAATACTGAATGAATGGTGTTTGTCAATAAATATGAACATGTTCGTATTCATTGAAATTCTTATTTGACCTCATTTTATTATTCGAACAATATTCATTTATTAATTTTAACAAACAAATACAAATATGAATAAATCGAATTATGTATATTCGTTAACACTTCTTAACAACTCGTATTTCAATTAATAAGTACAAATTCATCCAAATGTCTATTTTAGAATAATCTAGCGGTATGTTATGTAACTATTAGCCCATATCTCATATCACATAAAAAATGGTATATATATAATAAGTGCAAATAATAAATTAACCAAGAATAGTTATTATATAACTAGAATACCTAGAGGTATGCATGAAAATCCAGTGATCCGAATATCCGAAGTAACAGAACCGTAACTGAACTGATTTTTCGGATACCCGAACTGTAAATACTTTTCGGATATCCGAACCGATCGAGTCGGATTGGTATCGGTTGGATACGATTTTTGAAAACTTCTATACGATCTGTAGTTATTATATTATATTATGAGCCAATTTGTATGATGAATATTTAGATGAATTATATGATTTGGAAACAAATATATATATGTATTATACATATATTGTTTTTTTCGTTAATATTAATGTTTTTATATTTTATTCTTATTTGCATAAATAACTGATATAAAAGAAGATAAACTAATCAACATCTATCATAAATTGATTTTTGAAATTCATATAATTCTAGTAAGTTAGATATTTTTCAGATATTTTATATTGTCATTTAAAATGTAATGAATTTTCTATTTTATTTTATTTTTCTAGGTTGTGATTACGAATATCTAAGTGAATGTATATATTGTTTTGCAGATTAGTGCATTTTGAAGAAAAATTATTCATACATTCTTTTGTTTTAATTCAATTATTGTATTGAATTTAATTTTTACTTTATGGATGTTTGAAATTTTCAAATATACGTTTTTTGGTTTTTTATAATTTGTAAGTTTTGCAAATCAATAACTTTTTTTTGGTGATTAGTGACATTTTTTATAATCAACCATAATATAAAAATAAAGATTAGGATACCCGTAAATCATCATTTTTCTGATCCGTATCCATTTGATCAAATAAAAAAAATGATGATCGGGTAGCATACACGAGCAACACACACCGTATTGATGCATTGAGACACAGTAGGGCTGTCAAATTCAAAACCCTATAGATGCAAATCGAATAGATTGGGTTGGGTCTATGAATTAGAAATTGGGTCTAGATTTAGTTCTCAGTATCTTATATTAAGTCCGATATTATCTCAGTCGGGTATAGTATGATATCTACACAACTGATCCGAGACCCGAGGAATCATCTAAATATGCATACTTCTAAAATCATACATTCTCAATTTCTATATCCAAGATGCATGGTTTGCTAACACCATTACCATTGCTCATCTAATAGTTGTAAATTGTTATTTCGTTATACAATAATAATAAATACTTAAAAATATAGTAACATTTAAGGTCGATTTCATAAAGATTGATTTAATATGATTCTAATTTAAAGGCAAAAGGGTAACAAAATGGATTTTAAATGCAGAGATTAACTAAAATTAAGAAAGGTTGAAGGATTTAAACGTTTGAAAAGTAAATAATAGAGAAACCTAACCAAATTTATTCCACAAATTATGTAAATACAACTTAAGGTTCATAGAATGAATGCATAATCAACTATTTTTGTTGGGTTTTTTATATCAGATTTGAGCAAAATAAATACAATTAATATTTTCTTATAAAACAGATTAAATATGAAAAATTATAAATATATATTTTTTAATAAAATCACACTCATAAAATTTATATTTTAAAATGTCCAAAGAGCATATTGTACGACATGAATAAACGCATGATTTTCATTACATGTTTAAGAATTGGGCCCGATGAAGATCCGTTGGGTAGACATGTGGACTCTTAATAATGGGAAATATATAATTAAATAGGTTGAGCCGTGGTCTCGTGGGTTCGACTAAAATCGGACCACACTTTGACCCGTGCTGGTGACTTGGTGTGCACATCCGTACATATTTAATTTATATGATTCGGGATTGCATTATAATTTGTTAGCTAAATTGTTGGAAAAGTGAAACATAAGAACGTAAAAGCACATGTTACCATAATATATGATGTGATTCATGATGATTAATAATACACTATTTTTTTAGAGAATCCCAATAGATTGGTTAAGGATTCGTAAATTTTATTATTATAATAATTATTATACGTATATAATTTATAGTTTTTTATAATTTAAAATAATCATATTTTTTAATAAAATATACTTTAATCATTAAGAAAATATTAAAAATAAGATATAATAAAATTTTATTACAAAACTTAAAAGATTAAGAGTTCGATAATATATAAAATCAAAAAAAAAAAATTACAAGTGTTTTAATAACACAATAATTAATTTAGAAATAAAAAAAATTGATTTTTTATATTTTTAATTAATTTTTTGACTTTTTTCATAATTTTACTTTCTTACTTAATAGGATTAGAGAATCAAAATAAAATCGAGAATCCTAGAGAATTCTATTAGTATATTTTTGTAAAAACTAAAAATACTAGTAACATAGGTAAAACATAGAAAACAAGAAAGTAAGAATGATTAAGTGAGAAGTTTAATTTATATAGCAATGTAAGTATTCAAAGAAAAAAATAATAATAAAAATATAGAATAACTTCTAACAAATAGAAATTTAAAAATTTGAGAATATTTATAAAATACATAGATATCAATGCTACAAGAAAGTTAGATTGAAGAATTGAAAAAATAAAATTGAGTTTAAAGAGTTTGAAAAAGTGAGAAAACTTTTCAATTTTAAACTTAATTGATAAAAACGGTTCAAATGAAATTTCTATTTTAAAGTTTAATTATAATACACGAAAATATAAATTTATTAAAATTTTCGATTAACTTAAATATTTAGCTAACACCTATGTTAAACAGACACCGCCAGGGGGATTCGGGAACTCGAATTTGTTAAAGAGTCCGACTCGCTAATATAATCAATTATTTTTTAATTAAAATTTAAAAAACATGATTTATAATTAACAATAAATAAAATTATGATTTATCTAATTATATTATACAAAATAATAAATTATGACCATAAAAATATATGATAATTAATGTTTAAAACATGTAAAATGTTGAAATAGTTGGTATAGACTATATTATATCACAGTAATACTAATATGCTGCTAATTTTTTAAACATTAACGAAATTATATTAATATTTATAAATAATAATAAAATTAAATCATGACAATTTAAAAATAAATAATAATAAATTAAAATATAAAAAACTTATTCGTGTCCGAAGATAGTCGGTATTTGAGAGGAGTCCGACTCGAATTCGGTGTCCATTAAGAAGATTCTGTTTAACATAGGTTAACACCATATACAATTAACTCTCAAAGTTTCAAAACAAATTAAAAATAACCATTTTGAATGAATTTATATACTATTTTGTAATTTTTAAATCTTAATTGTAATTACATATTTTTAAAGTGTATATATCAAATACCAATTGATCCTCAAGTTTTTGAAAATTCGCTAAATTGACCCTCGAGGTTAACAAAATTATGCAAATTAGATAATTGTAGTTTGAACAATTATATAATTTTTATCAAGTTCACATTGTGCATGAAAATACAATATTTTTGTTTTACATAATTTTCGAATTTCAATGATCAAATGTGTATAATTTTTCTAACTACAAGTGTCGAATTTGTAACTTCAAGTATAAATTTATTAGGATAAGGTCAATCAATGAAAAACCATTAGATAATTAATTGTAAGTGGTAAAAAACAGTGTGGTTTAGATAACTCATAGAGTGATTCGTATAATTTCGTAAGTTGCAATGCTTTTCATACAACTTTCTTTCAATTCCTTCTTGTATGTATTCTGAGGCCCTCCAATTGTGAAATATCCATGCATTACGTTATCCAAAATAACGCTAGCTTTTTGTTTATTTCATTTTAAAAATATATGGGTGTATTCTCTATATTTATTTCATTAAGTTATATGTATTTTACTACTTTATCTTGTTTTATTCTAATTTAAGTTTAATATGTATTGTATAGACTATAAAATATATCTTATGTGAAATATACATATAGAGAAAATTCTATTATTAATTTGAAAATAAACAAACATTGTTAAGTGTAGAGATCGATATTGTTATCGATCGGTTACATTTGGATGATGATCGACAATGTGGTCGATCGGGGCACACATGGAATAAGGGATGGTCGGTATTGGTACCGATCGATTGAGAATTTAAGTACGCAATACCGAATGTGACAAAAGGATCGAAGTACGCAATACATAAGCAATCGGTAGAGGACTGAATGCACGTGACCCGAACATATGAGATAGAGGCAATCGGGAGTATAGTGTGTGCCACCTGTTTGCCGATGGATAAGCGAACCTACCAGTGGATCAAGCTGAGATATGATGGGGTCCATTGTTTAGGATATCGGCAGTTATTGAATGAGATATTGAATGAAACAATATCATATCAAATCAATATATATGGACGCATATATATGATTTGATCATGGATAATCATATATGGTGATATGATCAAATATTAGGGATATTTGTTAATTACATTAATTATCTCAACAATCCTATCTATATAAGGGGATCTTAGAGTTCATTATTACTTACTTCAATATTCTTGTATTCTGAATTTCGAATCATGAATTTCTACATGAAATTCGAATAAATTGTTCTAACTTATATGAACAAATTATTCCAATAACACTAATAATAATTAAAAAATATTTGAACATGACTTCCCATAAAACTAATTAACATTAATGATATTGGAATAAAAATAAATGATAATGACTTCCCATAAAAATTAACATTTACGGGTTCCTTGTAAAGGACCACGCTAACCTAAGTACTGCACCACTATATTGATAATGACTCATGAGTGAAACACATACTACGCCACCTACCAATTTGATAATGACTTTACCCCAATGTTTTAAAAACATGTACATTCTAGTATATGGGATAAACCCGATTTATCGATATTTAGAATATATATTAGGGTAATAAAATAAATTAGTAATCTAGATCAAATAACCAATTTTTAACTCATCTCAATTTATATTATTCTTATTTTTAAAAAATGAAAATAAATAATTTTATAAACTTCATATCTATTTTTTTCTAAATCAATCAAGTTAGATTCGATACAACTCGCTCAAAACATGCATCAGTTGATTTTAATTTATTTAAATATCAGCCAAAAACAATATTCTCGATTTTTTTTGCATATTAGGCTGATATATCGGAAATTTAAATAGTGCTTTACCCCTTCACCAACTACAAACTACCATTTTCTAATCCTACAATCAATTAACCCTCCCAATACTTGTTTTCTACCATTCTTTTATAACCAAATTTATTTTAAAAATGTTCTAACACATTATAATACCACCTTAAGTCATATCAATATTTATTTATTTCATTTTTCGATGACACTATCAATTTGAATGATTGGATGTTAAGTATAACGATGCATCAAACTTAACATTAATTGTTACATTGGAGTGGAATTTTAATTTTGTATAAATTGATAGTGTAATTGAAAAATGAAACTTAAGGAAACGATCGAAAATTCAATCGTATTATTTAAAACACAAATTTATAAGTTAAATTGATATTTGAATATATTAAACATATTCACTATTATTTGTTACTAACGACGTATGAAACATTTAAATTAAAAATGTCAACTTATAATTGATTATTTAAAATAAAAAAAAAATCATTATAGAATCATAAACTAATCATTTGATTCGATTTCAATATTCAAAATATCATCATTCTAATTTTAAAATTTGAAGGTGGATACATATAACAAATAAACTCGGTTCAAAAAAATTCGATTTCTATATTTTGGCCAAAATTAATTTTATATCAATCTTGATCCAAATTTTGCTGATATTCCAAAATATAGGCTAAATTTAAGACCATGCCTTAAAGTTTCGTGTATAAGAACATAGATGAGTACGTGTGTGTTTCCGAAGCTATTTAGTTTATTACGGATAATATTGTGCGAGTGAAGTTAGTCGTTACATTTGATACTGAAGTCTCACTCATTATTATGCACGATGTGTGGAACAAATCTCAATGAAAGGGTTGATGTAAGAGCTCAATAAAAAATGGACGATGTAATGTTTTTATACCTATCGATACGTGAAATGCTCAATGATAACATGTTCTATAGTTGGTTTCCGGGTTTTTTTTAATTTGATTCTAAAAAATAATAAAATTTATTTAATTTTTTAAAAAATAAGATTGGTACTTTCGTGTGGTATATTATAATGAAATTATATTTCGATATGAAAATATTGGACGAGACTCGTGTTTTTACATTGATATTGTGTTTTAAAAACTTTAATTTACTCTAAAATGAATGGATTATTAGGTTAACGAATCTTATTTAAACCCCCTAGAAATAAAGTTTAGAATTTAAAATTGGATTTGGGGATGGAATGTTTTTTGGAAAAAATGTACCCTTACCCCCACAAATTAGGTGTGCATTATGTTGATGGTCCATAGTTGTGCAGGTTATTTATTGTTCTTCGTCCATCCTTCATCAATGATCAATGTCCCCGCCGGGACCGTCACCCTTTTGGTCCCAACTTTATTTATTTACTGAACAACAATTTTTATTTATTTTATTGGGAGATAATTAGATAATGGCAGAGCTCTTATTCGATTCGAAATTCGATTCGAACGAACCGAACTCTATATGTTCATGTACGTTCATATTTATTCGAACATGTTCATATTCGTTCATATTTTAATTGAAGGAAATTTATGTTCGAACATTGTTCAAATATTTACATACATGTTTATGTTTATTCGAATAACATGTTCAAATTATTTTCAAATTTAATATTGAAATTCAATATTAAAATTTTTTTAGATTAAAATTTTTAAAAATATAATTTCATATTTAGAAGAAAATAAAAGAAAACATTATAATATCTATAATTCTATAAAAAAAGGAAATTTAGAGAGATAATGTGAAATATGATAGATTATAGTTTTTTTTCAAATTTTAAAATTTTATAAAATATTTATATTAAATATAAATAAAATAATGTATTTGTTCACGAAAATATTTATATTCGTTCAAATTATAAATGAACCTGAAAATATGTTCGAACAAAGTTCATATTTATATTCGAACGAACACCATCATATACGAGGCGAATGCATTTCAAACACGAACTGTTTGGATCGTATAACCGCCCTAGTTAATGGGCAAGAAAGCTATAATATTTTGAACTTATATTTTAGGGATGAAGGTCACTTTGGTCGCATGGAACAATCGATGAATCGATTGGAGAGAGCAATTATAATTTGTGTGGAAAAATGATTAATATCCGTTTGTTTGGTCAATGTAACTATAGAAATTCAAGATTTGATGGGTTGGAAGAATGTTCGTATAACCCAATAAATTATTCACATTGAAAAGGTTAGGACAAACGTCCAAGTTAATTATTTATGATATCATATCTTTTATAAACAAGAATATTTGTATTTTCACATCCGATATAAGACAATATTCTTAATACTCCACTCAAATCGAGTTGACATTGATCTAATTCAGACTTAATTCAATAGTATTGGTAGTGCTCAAATAATAGATTGATCTATTTGTGTCACATAAGTCCGATGCGTTTTCTATTATGTCATTCAATGGATCGGATGGAACTCATTCAATCAGAAAAGTTAATCACATTGAAAATATTATGTCAAGACAATTATTTATAATATCACTCACATTATAAAATATATTAATATTCCCACAATCAATATAAGACAATATTCTCAAGAGCAATCACACTTGGGTTTTGAGATAAGCTTAAGGTGAAACTACTATTATACCTTATGTTGATAGGTATAATTGGTTGGCAATATCGATCAAGTGATATCAATAAGGTGATTATGGTGCTTGTTGGATATGTTGGCTCGGCTCAGCTCGGCTCGATACGTGTAAAATCTCAGCCTCGAAGTCTATTCAACTTAGTTCTTAAAAAAATAATAAAAAGTATATTAAAACCAAAATAAAACCGCAATCCCTTTATATAAGATAGTATCTAAAATCGTAAATCTATTAACTCAATCAATAATTTTCCCTAAGTTCCATCCACCAAGAATTCTAATGTAACAATTGTTATGGTTTTAGAGTATATTTTTTGTTTAAGTTTAGGTTAATCAATATGATACATATGTTTAATTGATTTGCTATTCGTTTGCAACACTAATAATTAGATGTTTTTTTGGATTTTGTAAATTCAATTATCACTTTAATGTGATTAATTCATTTTCAAATTTTATATATTTATTACTTTCTTAATAAATAGTAAATATCTAACTAGTTGACCCTTACACACGCTCAGATCTCACGAAAAAACGATCGACTATCTATAATTGGGTCACGAACTTAGGGAAAGCTTGGTCGAGAGTTGGGAAAGGAATGATAATTCTTATCTAATTCGAATAATATATAGAAGAAAATATGATGGAATATTTCATTATATATATATATATTGAGAATATATAATGTTAATATGGTAGAATATTTGATAGTTTTTTAGTTAAATCAATTAAATCTGGTATCTCTTTCATTTTTGTTTCTTTGTGTTAGTAAATTATCTACCTTCCTAGGTAAGTTGGGAAATTATTCCAATAGTTTTTTTCCAAAATTAAAATAGTTCTATATTAAGTTTTATAATCCATTTCTTAAATATATAATATATAGTAAATTGAAACTGCATGGTGCATACTGTTTCTAGAATGAGAAATGCGCAAATCAACACATTTAAATTGGTGTGTGTGAAGAAATTCAGGAAATCAATGAATGGTATAAGAGAAATAATTCATATTAAAAAAGCTAACCAAGTTAATTATTGGATATTACGTAAAATATAGTGGCTTTGAACCTAGTTATCGAATTTATAGTTGTTTCTTGAAAAAAATTGCTTACTCATGTTGACCTATACGGCACCGACTCGTTCGACCGACTCGATGCGACTCGACTCGGCAAGAGTATAAGAGTCAGATTTTCGACTCAACTCGAATTATTAAATAAAAGCAAATCAAAAAAAATAATTGTTAAAATTTGTAGAAAGTTGTTTAATTCTAAGTTTAAAACTACAAATATTTATTATATAAGAAGATTTAACTTATAAAAAATGAATATCGTTCGTCGGTTCTACCATCTCCCAAAAAATTGTCTCTTGCACGAAGAATTCACAAGTAGATCGACAATATAAGAAAGTCGTGAAAGCACATAAGATACATTTTCGATGAAGAAAAAAATCAAATTAAGGAAGAAATCAAAACGACGTCGTTTTATGATAAATGTTAAGAGTCGGAGAGTTCGACTCGATCCGATATGGGAGAATGTGAAAAATTGGAGAGTCGGTGCCACAGAGGTGTCGACAAAAGTGAGTCTTTTTTGTCAAATGCAAATAGTTATTTTTTATTTTTTTAAAAGTTCCTTTTATGTAATTTTTAGTTTAAATCGCATTCTCACATTAAATTAAGGATTTTCACTCAATTATTTACAAGAGTAAATAATGTAACTGAGTACAACTTCCCAATAAACATATTAGTATTATATATATATATTACTTCATTGACATAACACGAAATTTAAATAAATATCGACATAAAAAAACTAAAAATAATGTAACGATACTACAAAGATTTTTTTTAAAAAAATACCACAAAAATGAGAGGATGATGAAATAGCTCGGTGGTGGTGTGAATTTGAGTATGATATGAAGGATGAAGATGAGGAAGTAGATTGGTTCGCGTATTCTATAATCAGGTTCAAATCCACTATATTTTATGCAATATCCATTCAATTACTCATTATATCATTTTTCATATATATTAAAATATTTATATTTTTGCAACTTATGTGAGACAATATTTTCAACACTCCTCTCAAGTTGAAGTAGTTCTAGTCCAGTTCAGACTTCTTCAATAGCATCGATATTACTCAAGTCTTGGGTCGATGTATTTTATCACCTAAGTTTGAAGCGTTTTTGTACCATAGTTTTTTGTATAAACCTATATGTAAAAGCTCGATCTCCATCCTCAAATTCGATAGATACAAAAATTTAGAATTCAATGAACTGAGAGAATGTTTATGTAGCTCAGATAATAATAAAATTGAATAATATTAAAAAGACTATATAAATAATTAGTTATGATATTACTAATCATATAAGCTAATATATTTTTATTTCTACAACGGATAATATTCTCACCGGGATGATAATAAATAAGGAGATAAATGAGAGGAGAGTAGCTTAATTTAAATGAAAAATTATTAGGGTTAGTGTGTTTTGGGAATTGGACAGAAATGAGGTTTTGAGAATAATGAAAAGTGTGGGGGCAGAAAATGACAATTCGGACTTGTTGGTACTGGTCCCTTGCGTTTACAACTTACGATTTTCAACCCCACATCCCTCCATTTAATTTAATTTAATTTTTTTATTTTGTTTAATTGCAATTTGCACCCAAACTTTTGTCACGTGTAAACCACGTTACCACGACCTTTTCGACATCGTTTCCATGTACTAGATTACGTTTTGTAAATCTTAAAAAACGTGGAAATGTAGTAATGAAAAACGAAAAATAACTATTTGGTTAATTAAATCAATATAATATTAATANAGTTGACCCTTACACACGCTCAGACCTCACGAAAAAACGATCGACTATCTATAATTGGGTCACGAACTTAGGGAAAGCTTGGTCGAGAGTTGGGAAAGGAATGATAATTCTTATCTAATTCGAATAATATATAGAAGAAAATATGATGGAATATTTCATTATATATATATATTGAGAATATATAATGTTAATATGGTAGAATATTTGATAGTTTTTTAGTTAAATCAATTAAATCCGGTATCTCTTTCATTTTTGTTTCTTTGTGTTAGTAAATTATCTACCTTCCTAGGTAAGTTGGGAAATTATTCCAATAGTTTTTTTCCAAAATTAAAATAGTTATATATTAAGTTTTATAATCCATTTCTTAAATATATAATATATAGTAAATTGAAACTGCATAGTGCATACTCTTTCTAGAATGAGAAATGCGCAAATCAACACATTTAAATTGGTGTGTGTGAAGAAATTCAGGAAATCAATGGATAGTATAAGAGAAATAATTCATATTAAAAAAGCTAACCAAGTTAATTATTGGATATTACGTAAAATATAGTGGCTTTGAACCTAGTTATCGAATTTATAGTTGTTTCTTGAAAAAAAATTGCTTACTCGTGTTGAGTCGTTGACAAAAGTGAGTATCTTTCGTCAAACGTGAATAGTTATTTTTTTTATTTTTTTAAAACTTTCTTTTATGTAATTTTTAGTTTAAATCGCATTCTCACATTAAATTAAGGATTTTCACTCAATTATTTACAAGAGTAAATAATGTAACTGAATACAACTTCCCAATAAACATATTACTATTATATATACATTATTACTTCATTGACATAACTCGAAATCTAAATAAATATCGACATAAAAAAACTAAAAATAATGTAACGATACTACAAAGATTGTTTTTAAAAAATACCACAAAAATGAGAGGATGATGAAATAGCTCGGTGGTGGTGTGAATTTGAGTATGATATGAAGGATGAGGAAGTAGATTGGTTCGCGTATTCTATAATCAGGTTTAAATCCACTATATTTTATGCAATATCCATTCAATTACTCATTATATCATTTTTCGTATATATTAAAATATTTATATTTTTGCAATTTATGTGAGACAATATTTTCAACACTCCCCTCAAGTCGAAGTGACTCTAGTCCAATTCAAACTTCTTCAATAGCATCGATACTACTCGAGTCTTGGGTCGATGTATTTTATCACCTAAGCTTGTAGCGTTTTTGTACCATAGTTTTTTTGTATAAACCTATATGTAAAAGCTCGAACTCCATCCTCAAATTCGATAACATACAAAAATTTAGAGTTCAATGAACTGAGAGAGTGTTTATGTAACTAAGATAATAATAAAATTGAATAATATTAAAAAGACTATTTAAATAATTAGTTATGATATTACTAATCATATAAGCTAATACATTTGTATTTCTAGAATCCATAATATTCTCACCAGGATGATAATAAATAAGGAGATAAATGAGAGGAGAGTAGCTTAATTTAAATGAAAAATTATTAAGGTTAGTGTGTTTTGGGAATTGGACAGAAATGGGGTTTTGCGAATAATGAAAAGTGTGGGGGCAGAAAATGACAATTCGGACTTGTTGGTACTGGTCCCTTGCGTTTACAACTTACGATTTTCAACCCCACATCCCTCCATTTAATTTAATTTTTTTATTTTGTTTAATTGCAATTTGCACCCAAACTTTTGTCACGTGTAAACCACGTTACCACGACCTTTTCGACATCGTTTCCATGTACTAGATTACGTTTTGTAAATCTGAAAAACGTGGAAATGTAGTAATGAAAAACGAAAAATAACTATTTGGTTAATTAAATCAAAATAATATTAATAATATAATTATGATGATAAAATATTTCATTTAATTCTTATACTTTTATAATTTTAATAAATTTGATCTCTATAATTTATAACAATATATTTAATTTCCCAACTATAATATTTTGACAAATTTATCATCCAAATTTGCAACATTTGAAAAATAAAATTATCAGTGGAAAATCTCATTTCGAATTTGATTTTAGTCAAGAACTTCAATTATCAAAATTGAAAAAAACTTTAAACATTAATTATGTCATCTATACTAAATTTTGGCAACCCGTTTTGCTATAAATTATAAAATATGATGAATAATTTTACTATTTTCATACCTTGGATTAAAATTGTTACAAATCATTAAACCATAAAATAAGTTATAATCTTTAACATGAGAAATAAATAATACAGTAATTTTAATTTTCTCCCAACTCCAAATTGCATAAATAAAAATAACATTTATCATTAAACTCATATTGATCATTCGTTTCAATACAATTTTATCACTCATAATCCTAAAGTTATAAATATAAAAATCATAATATATATATTTCCAAATTGATCTAAACACAAAATTCTACCATATCAATGCAAATGTAAAAACTATAACGAATATCGAATTGAGAAAGTAAGAGATTAAAATTCAAATTTGTAATTGTTGAACATTGAACTGTATATAAATAAAATATAAATTTATATTTTTAAATGTTTTGTAAAAAAAAAATAAATTAACTGATTCAACCCCCCTTTTTAGCTAGTTGAATTGGTTTTTTTATTTTAAGGTTTTTTAAGAACCAAATCTAAGAAGCTAGAATATTGAACATATAATACATAAACACTTAAAAATGAAAAAAATAGGAATGGGACATGATCATCTAAAGTATTTATTATGATATGTCAATGATTTACAAAATTTTAAAATAAAAATTTAATAAAATACAAATGAAAACATATAGTGAAATATTGATAATTAGTTACGTACTATAAATACAAGATAATCATATGAGTACTTGATTAAATTAAATATATAATAACAAAAATAAAGCAATTAAAATAAAAAATAATTTAAAAAATAATATATAATATAATATATTAGACACGGATATCATTGGTTGAACACTGAAACGTATGTGCATAACTATGCAAAAACGAAGTTTGGTTATAATCTTGTGAACCTATCATGCCGAGCTGATCAAGGTTCGAGTTCGAACTCGGTTCAAGTTCTCGAACCTCAAATTTATAATGAATCGAGCCAAACTTGTTCATATGCTAATAATATTATAATATTTAGATATATTAATAATATAATGTATGTCATAATATTTAATTTATATTAAAATATATATTATTTTTGGTTAATTCGAACCTTAAAAGAAAACTCGAACCGAACATCGAACCATAAAATTTATGGTTTTCGAACTCAAATCGAACCTCTTGGATATTTCGGGTCAAACTCAAACCTTAAAAAACACTAAAATTTGGTTTGATTCGATTCGTTTACACATGTATCGTGTCTAATAAACTAGGTTGCACGATTCGCTCGGATTCGTGCAACCTAGCACACCCAGTGCTGAGATACGCATGGTACGTACTAGGTGCATAAATATTTAAAAAAAAATTTAAAAAAATATATATATTTTAATTAATTTGTATGAAATTTTATACAATCTATTATATTACTAATCGAAATCATTTGAAAAATTATTCAACAAAATTATAAAGTAATTCTCAAAAATTAACCAATCCTATATCCTCTTACCTACCTAGAATCTCATATCCTTATGGTTACACTATGGCTAATAAACAACACAAGGATAACCGTTGGGTTTTGGGAAACCACTGCGTCCAACCAAGCCTATAGCAACTGCATTTTTTATTAGGGTTGCGGGACTGTCGATTGAGAAATACGACAAAAACCGTCCCATAATTTTATGTACCTGTAAGAAATATTTAAACCAAACCAGACTACGTGAATCCATCATTTCCTCAACACAAGTACGAAAAACACACAAACTCCACTTTCCATGCATTTCAATTCATTTTCATCTATATTGTTAATGATCACATTTTAGAACAAAAACACACAACAGTTCAGTTCAGATTATCTTGTTCAAAGCAGAATGTAAGATCGTATTCTGTAGCTCTTCTTCTTCTGCTCCTGTTATAATTGCTTTTGCTTTTTTATCTTCTAGCTTTTGGTTTGTGTTTTGTGTAGACTTGTAGCTGCAAATAGACAGAACCCCTCCCCTAACCTAAGAGTTCTGCAAAATGAGCGGTCTACCCACCCTTAATTGCTTCATTTACTACCTTTACTTTACTATAAACCACTCTAACGAAAGAAATACTGAATAGTGAAATACCCTTCTCTTAATCCCACTTCTTTCACTGTTTTCCCCCTTTGTCATGAAAAATCTCAAGCTTTTGAGCTTCTCCATTTGGGTAATATGTGTAATATGTCTGAATAGTGATACTTCCGCCGGAGAGGATGAAGACTCCACGGCGTCTCCGATGAAGTTAACAGAGAAAGAAGCTTTGTATTCTGCTGTTCAAGGCTTTGTTGGAAAATGGTGGAATGGTTCAGATCTTTACCCAGATCCTTGTGGCTGGACTCCAATTCAGGTAACTGTTTCTGCTTCATTTTTTCATGAAAACATGCATGAAAATGATCTCTTGATCTAAATCTCAACAGGGTGTATCTTGTGATCTCATCAATGGATATTGGTACGTTACTGACATGAACATTGGACCAGTGCATGACAACTCTCTAACTTGTGATAACAATGTGGAGTTCAACTCTCATTTGTTTTCTCTAAATCATCTCAAATCAGTTTGTTTCTTCAACTGCTTCGTTTCTAAAGAGCATCATGTTACAATTCCAACTGAGAAATGGGAGCTTCTTGCAGAGACATTACAGTCATTGGAGTTCAGATCGAATCCTGGGCTTAAAGGGGGAATTCCATCAGCTTTTGGTGAGTTAAAGAGACTGAACTCTCTAGTTCTCATGGAGAATGGATTATCTGGTGAAATACCAGAGAATATTGGTTATTTATCCAGCTTAAAAAGACTGAATCTTGGTGGGAACTCGTTTAATGGTGTAATCCCATCAAGTTTTGGTCAAATGAAGCAGCTTTTGATTCTTGATCTAAACAGAAACTCATTCTCTGGTGAACTGCAACAGAGCTTAGGTGGTCTGATTTCACTTTTGAAACTTGATCTGAGTAGCAATAATTTTGTGGGAATTGTTCCTAGAGAGCTTGAAAATCTCAAGAACTTAACACTTTTGGATCTCAGTAACAATAGATTCTCAGGGGGATTGTCGAAAACTATTCAAGAACTGAGCTCGTTACAGGAGCTCATCCTTTCAAATAATCCAGCTGGAGGAGAAATAATGAGCTTCCAATGGCGAAAGCTTATGAACTTAAAGGCATTGGATCTCTCAAATATGAGCTTAAATGGTGAAATCCCTGAATCCATAGCTGATCTTAAAGCTCTGAGATTCTTGGGTTTAAGTGACAACAATCTGACTGGAAGTATCCCAGAAAAGCTTGGATTTTTACCAAATATCAGTGCAATCCACATTCAAGGCAATAATCTAACAGGGGAACTCAAATTCTCTGAATGGTTCTATGGTAATTTAGGGAGGCGTTTTGGGGCATGGGGAAACACAAATCTCTGTTTCTCATCAAATAAAGTACGGCAAAGCTACGCTCCATTTGGGGTCAAACAGTGCTCACAAGAAATCATTAAAATTGAGTCAGATCTCAAAGAAAATTCAGATAAGCACGATGATCAAACTACATCATTATCATCTCTTGCACAATCCATTCATGGGATCACTGTATCATTAGTTTTTATAGCTTTGGTATTCCATTTGTAATCCTAGGAAACAAAGGAGTTACGCCTGCGTAAGCAGCATTTACACACAAACACCTTGAACGCAAAATTTTCGAACAGAAAAATTTAAATTTTCGGAAAATTTAGCATCCCGACAATTAGAGCACGAGATTCACTGTTCACCTCTGCAAAGAGGCAACTGAATTGATGGGTTTGCTTCGATCGAAGAGTCTATAGGTCCTGAGAAGTGAGAATTGATCATTCAGCGAACAGCCCTCCGCTGACCCTTCTCGGATTCGTAGTGATTAAAAAATAAAATAATGTTTTTCGAAGAAAACAAGGCGGGGAATAAGAGGCTTCGGCTTTGTTGTATTCGAATTTTGGTCTGCTGCAAATCTGACAAGAAAAGGTTAAGCCTGCAACTGCAGATCTGCCGGCTGCCGCTGCGTGATGTTGAAGTTTTAACTACCTCCGCATTCCCCCTCATAAATATCGTCCATTTTTTTCATAATTAATTGTTTTTATTTTACATTTTTTTATAAAAAAATGTCGTCCATTTTCAATGTTAAAAGACATGTGTCTTTTAACATAGTTTTCATACCTTATGTGTATGTAAATCTATATTTTCATACTGATCGGTATATCCGTGGTATGCCGTAAATTGGGCGGTATCAGTATTTCAAACGGTATCATATATATAGAGTTTTCGGATTGAAATCAAGATTTCTTTGGATCCATCCAAAAAAAATAAAAATAAAATGATTATTTTTTTTAATTTTCACGTTTTTTAAAAAATTGAAAATCATACCCATACGATATAACGATCATATCTATCCGGACCATTATAAAAACATTGTTATATACAACTTTATGAAATCGATATGTCAAATATGTATTGAATATATCAAATATATATACCGAAATAATAAAATAAAATAAATTATTAACTTAAAGAAAATAAATAGTTTTTAAAAAATGTTATTGTTTGTAATTCAAAAAAATAAGAATAAAATAATTCTAAAAGTTTCATTGTTATGCATAAAAAATATTGAATTATAAAATATAAATATGTTATAAATGAATATATAATTTGGAATTACAACTATAAAAGGATATATATATATATTATTGGAAATATAAAACTGTAATTCTAAATGAAAATTATAATTAAAATATAAAACAAATTACTAATATTTTTATTAAAAAATTATAATAAAAAGAAAAATATTGAAGATAATATCTTTAAAGAACACAACAAGCGACAATGCAAACTTTAAACTATAGAAAGAAAAAACATTTATTATTATGAAGCTACAACTATTTGATTCGTAAAAAATGTATATATCTAGATTTATGAAGTTAAATTCATAATGCATTTTTAGAATTATGAATTTGATTATTCATTATAATTGAAAAATAAAATAACAAATTATAATCAAAATTTAAATTTGATATTGTTATGTTATAAAATAGATTATGCATTCTAAAATATATAATCTATTTTTATAATTTATACAAAACACAAAATAAATATGTTTTACCAAAACTTGGATAAGGGTGCATTTGGATTGAAATATTTTTTGACACATATCAACTTGTTGACCTGTAAAAATCGATCCGTACCATGGTTTTGAAAAAACTTTCAGAACGGTCGGTTCGATCGGAATCGCTTATTATCCCGATCCGATTTAAATCTTGATGAGACATTCGGTTCTCGGTACCCGAACCAGGTTAGATCCAGGCCTTGCTAGACCGACCCAAGTGACGGAAACCGAACTTGAAGGCATCAGATCCAACTTCCAACAAACGTTCGATCCGACAATGATAGATGGACCCGAGAGTCCATTTGGTCCAAAAGCCCGTACCCAGTGATCGAGGATCGAAGGCCAATAATGCATATAGCCCATTGCTTCTGGGACCGATCCGATGGATCGGTAAAGACGGTTATAGCCCATGTGTCTTGCGCTCCGGGCTCAACCACTCCTTCCACGCTTCGGTCCTGATCACGTAGACTACGCTTCAGTCACATCCACGTTTTCCAGCATGTGAAAACAACCTCCAACAACATTGTCATAGGCGATTATAGGGCATGGATTCCATGTGATTTCAACTCTATAAATACAAGGCTTGCCGACGGAATTTACGAGACCTTTTGGATGCGCAAGAATCAGCCATTACTCTAATGTTTTCTCTTTAGCGCTTTCTTTTGCCTCGTCATTTTCATCAGCCTTCTCGTTTGTAATGAACTGTTTATTTAAGAAATCGGTTAAAAGTGTTTCCAGCTCTTAGTCAAGTGGTTTTTTCCAATTTTTCAGGGGTTTTTCACTCTAAATTTACCGTGTCTAGTTCCTTGTTTATTCATAATCGTTTCCCCCATAACAAATAAATTAAAACCGAGTACGCTCTCTAGGGAACCAGACAACTGTTGATACCCCTGGTGTTTTAACCACAACAAACCTGTTGGCATATTATTTTAAAAATTGGTCTTGGGGTCAAAAAATCCTATTGAATCGGTTTATTTCACTCAAAACCGGTTAAAAAAACAGGTTTTTCTGAATTTATATTAATTTTTTTTTATTTTTTTTAAATATATATCAAATTTTTTTTTATATTATCTAATTATATTTTTAAGAATTTATTTGGAATTATTTGTAAAAAAATATATTTTTAAATATATTCCTCTTATTTAATAATATTATTATTTATTTTTCTATTAAATCGTTTCAAATCGATCTTATTAGTAAAAACCATTTCTGATCCACCGATTTTTAAAATAATGATCAGTACTGATTCACGAGTTCAGTTTTACAACTCATTTCATACACTTATTTTTCACAAATTATTCCACAGTTTCACCCGTTGCCAGGCCGACCCTTGCCCACATGAGAGGTGATATATCTCATGGAAGGCCCAAGTCCTTGCTGGAAGCAGTAAACTGGAGCAAATACCTCACATCTAAATATAAATTATGTTGCTCAAAATCCTAATGTGATGAATAATTATCTTCATTTATGTGAATAATTCATCTGTCGCTTGTTTATCTCTCTGATGTGAAGATAACCGGCACTCCGTCGCCAAAGCATGGATTTATGCAGTATCCGGCCTAAAAAACAGAGTCTGATAACTCCCGCCTCTGTTAAACATCTTGGAGATGATGTTCTCTCTATGATTTTCTCATTTCTTGACCTTATTCAGCTCATTCGCTGCTGTGTGGTCTGCAAATCTTGGTATATTTAGTCTTTTCGTGAATTGTTATGGCTAACTCTTACTATTTTTCCTCCTAACCTAGATTGTCCATTGCTCTTTTTATTTTGATTTATGCATTTTGTAGAGCTGTTTCTGGCTGGAAAAAAACTGAAGGAACGATTTTTTTCACATGTAATTCGGGAAATGAATAACTTGAAAGTATAGGGTTTTAGATTAGTTTTTCATATACTGAACGTATACCTCAATATCATTTCTGAAGAGTGCGGGTTGACCTGTGTGCTATCATCGTCATTGGTATTTCAGGTGCTCTGTTGTTAATAAACTGAAGTACATTCGAGTGCACAACAATGAAGCCATCTCCCAGGAAGGACTCACTTGTTCAGATAAGTCAATAAATTCACACCTGCAGCAATTGGCATCGAAGCAACATGGTTTGTCTTTGCAAGATGGTCATGCCAAGATTTTTCAGTGGAGAGCTCACTCGAAAGGGTAAACCACCATTTTTCCAGTGCTTTTAAATGGTTATGTATGCTTGCACTCCTTTTAATCTCTTATGTTCTCCTGTGCTCAATGCACAAATGTGTGTGCCTTACATTATATAACAATTTTGTTTGCTGGTAGGGTTAACAAGTGCAAAATGAAGGATGGCCTGATCCTCACGGGTGTCGGGGATAAGGTAAAATGATAAATTTTCTTATGGCCTCATAAGACCTTGTGCGATTCATTTTAAAATTACTGTTTTAATCTTTCCTTTGGTTTTTATGTGTATATCAAAATAATTATTTTTGCCCATCAAAATATCAGGTGATGCATCTTTGGTCATCAGAGAACTGCAAAAAACTCGACAGTTATTTTTTACCTGACAAAGCACCATTAGTTGATTTTGATTTTGATGAGTCTAAGGTAATTGTGGATTAATTCGTGTATTCATATACTTCATGAAATAGATGCCTTTGCTGCATCCTATTTTGGAATTTCTGATGTTATTTTATTATGTCTTTTGGTTAAAATCTTAATTATCATGTAAGTAGTGTGTTCAAATGTCACCTATGTTACATTCCCTAAATAAATGAACTATTTCATGGCATACATTTTTTGGCTTATATATCTAAAGGTCGTTGGCCTTCTGGGGACTCGTTTATGCATATGGAAGCGAACCGGGACTCGAGATGTTTTTTCTTCACGTGAAGGCTTGTTTAGCAAGGGATTATGTATGAGGTGTGCTATTTTGTTGCCTAAATTTACTGAACTCTTATCAGCATGCATTAACAGGAATATTATATTGAAGGTTCTATCAATTTGTTTGTGCAAATTCTATGACCTTGTCTTTTTTTTCAGTTTTCTTGTAATGTTTTAAATTTTCATATGTTTTTCAATATGTTCTTTGTTTCAATTTACTTCTTGCAGCTTTGCAGACCCACAAGCAGTAGTTGGCTGTGAGGATGGGAAAGTCCATGTTTTTGACATGTATAGCAGGAAAATTTCGCATATACTCAAGTACGTATCTTTCATTATTTCATATTGTTGCGGAAGCCGAATATTGTTATAGCTATCAAATAAATAAATGGGAAATATGAACACTAGCATTCAACGAGTTTCGCCAAAATTATGCTTACATCTCGGACACTAGTGTAATATTTCACTATGATCGAGAAGTATTCCGAATCGAGAAAGAAGAAATCAAATAATATGCAATTAAAAGGGTGAGAATTCTACAATTGCAAGTTTGTTGCTATGATTTTGGGATGATTTCCAGTAAAGATGATCTTGAGTATTTATAAACAAATTCTCTAATATGATCACATGTGTATACATATAAATTCATTCTTATTTTTTTATTGCCGCTAAACCATTATATTATTTATTTCATTTTCCGTGTGTTTTTTACTTTTTAAACTTCATTATCTTCAAGTATTAGCCACTATCTTTCACAATAACCGTTATTATTGGTTATTTTTCAGTCCTTGGGGCATAATATCTTTTACGAAATGAGCTATTACAGTTACGATTTCCTATTGCATTTCAAGTGCTGCATCTGTTTCTTTTTAAGGTTCCTATAAATGATCTTTAGGTATGCAGTTTTAGGCATTATTATCATATCATTTAGGGAAATGATGTAACATAATCTCTAATAAACTTGTATTGCAGGATGCATCCATATTCAGTGTCTTCTATAGCGTTAACTGATGAGCAGTTAATTATCAGTGGCTCATCAAACGGTAACATCTCTCTATCAGATATGTCAACGGATCATATAGTGAGTACCTTGGATACTCACGATTCGGCTGGTTAGTTACTACATTAGCCTACTTCTTTTCCTTCATTTTTCAAGTACAAGAATTACATATTTTGGTTGTTTCATTGTACTGTTGATATTTATACATTGCCACGTATTTTGTTTTAGGTATAAAAACGCTATGCTACAACCCAAGATCATATTTACTATTCAGTGGATCCAATTCAGGTTTTGCATCTTGTTGGGATTTAAGGTACGTGCCCGGCTAGTGATAAAATTCTTTACTCGACCCGAATATGAAGAACTTTTTCTCATTCACTTAAAAATTTCAACCCAATTCACCATGTTTGAGAGTATCGATTCTTTGAAGAACACGTTCTTCATCTTTAAAACTTGAGCTGCTTTCTANATTTGTGATCATCATCTTCAATTCAGTCAAAATCAGATAATTTAAGAAGAAAGTTTAAAGTTCAAAAAGAGATAATTTAGTAAGAAACCTTAAGAGCAGACTCCCAACGGTTATGATGAATGGCATCAGTTAGAGCTTCTAAAACAGCTTTAGGCCAGAGATTGGTGTACTTGGAGGAGTTTGCTTTTTTATCAATAGCTCTAATGGCGGCTTCCGTTCTCAAAAATCTTGACAGGTCCTTCTTTGCAGATTTAGCAAACTCCAAGGGTTCTGTGTCGTGATTGATTGGGGCAATAGAGGATGATAATTTGATGGGCAAGTATGAAAATTGGTAGTTAGTCGGATATACTAAGCTCACCACCATCGCCGCCCGATAAGAACACGAATTGAATTCTTCTTGACTTTCAGGCTAAATGAAGCCTTTTCCTCGAAAATTTGCTGCTGTAAATACACCAATTGCTCGTAATGTGAAAAATCATCAACTGCGATTATCAATTCCTTCGTTCCCCTTCTCCTTTTCAATTTCAATGTTATAAATGTGAAGAAACTGTAATGCGAGGATAACTGTCGCTTCAGGGGAAGAATGAAGATTCAATTTCAATGTATTGGATTGTAAAATGAACATATGTACATCATTTATACAATAATACTGACAAACTATTTTACTAATCTACCCTTCTAATAGTTATATATTTACATGTAAACTTTAACACTTCTCCTTACGACGAAATGTCTTGAACTTCTGTAATGGAGTGATCCACTGTATGTAAATTCATATAATTCAACAGACGTCCAAAGAGTGTCACAGGAAGGGACTTGGTGAGCATGTCGGCCACTTAATCCTTCGTTGGTACATATGTTGGTTTAAGGAATCCACTTTTATAATGATCACGAACGAGATGACAATCGATGTCCAAGTGTTTGGTTCGCTCATGAAATACATCATTTTCTGAGATTTGTATGGCGGCTTTGCTATCACTCCATAGCGTAATCGGTAGAGGCACAAACACATGCAAATCACGTAACACAAAAGTGAGCCATTTTATTTCACACACGGTTGCAGCCATGCTTCTATATTCCGCCTCTGCCGAGCTTCGTGACACTGCATTCTGTTTTTTAGTTTTCCAAGAAACTAAGGAATTCCCAAAAAATACACAATAACCAGTAAGAGACCTTCTCGTGTCGCTACAAGATCCCCAATCCGCATCGCAAAAACCTCGAAGGGTGAGATCTGTTCCATAGGAATATAACAACTCCAATGAAGAAGTTCTCCTCAAATATTGCACAACATGGATAGCGGCATCCCAATAACTTCTGGAGGGTGAGCCAAGGAATTGACTGAGCTGTTGGATTGCGAAAACAACATATGGTCTAGTATACGATAGATAGAGCAATTTGCCCACAAGTTTACGGTAGGCTTGTGGATCTGGCAGAAGGTCATCTTTGGTGTTTCTACAAACAAGTTTCAGACCTGGAGGGAATGGAGTGATGACTAAAGAATTGTAATCTTGTCCAACATCCTCAACAATATCCATAATGTACTTATGTTGATTAATATACATGCCGGCAGAATCTCGATATATCTCTAAGCCCAAAAAATACTTGACGGCTCCCAAGTCTTTGATAGTAAATTTTTAATGAAGATACTTCTTGATCGCAACAATGCCATGAGTATCATTCCCGGTAACCAGAATATCATCAACATAAGTGAGTAAGAAAATGATACCTGAATCGGTAACACGACTGAACAAGCACGGGTCATGATAAGATTGTTTAAAGCCTCTATCACACAATGTGTGCGTTAATTCGAGATTTCATTGACGTGATGCTTGCTTTAAGCCATATAACGAACGCACTAGTTTGCATACTTTAGATTTATTAGTGCAAGAATATCCAAGTGGCTGCGTCATATAGATTTCTTCATCTAGAAAACCATGGAGAAAAGCATTATTGACGTCCATTTGACAAAGATCCCACTCTTTGCTAGCTGCTATTGCAAGAAAAAGACGAACAGTGGTAATCTTCGCAACCGGAGAAAAAACAGCATGATAATCCACCCCCTCCACTTGAGTATATCCTTTTGCGACCAACCGCGCCTTATACGTGTTAACTGTTCCGTCGGGATTTAACTTGGTTTTATAAATCCAACAACATTTAATTGCTGTTTTACTAGGAGGGAGGTCACATAATTCCCATGTCCCATTGGCTTCCAAAGCAACCAATTCAGTACTCATGGCTTCCATCCAACATGGATTTCCAGCAGCCTTCTGAAAATTAGAAGGCTCTTAATTGCATTCACATTGCCGAGAAAAGCAACGTATTTTGGTGAGGCTGTAAGCGACAATATTGACATGTTTTGGTCTCCCTGGACTGTTAAAGAGACATAATCAGAAAGCCAAGTAGGACGTCGCCGCATTCTGGTTGATCTTCGAGGAGAAGCAATATTAGACTGATGGTTTTCATGTATAATATTATCAGGTTCATGAATGACATACTCTTGTTCATTAGCTTGAGTTGTGTCAGAACATGGTTCCTGAGATGTATTTTCTTGCAAAGAAGCTGAGTCTTCTATAGAATGACAAGGCTCCTGAGATGATTTGGTGTCTTCCAGAGAAATTGAATCCCCAACAGAATCTAATGTTGAGTCTACGATATGTCTTGCACCAAGGTCATGTGCTTCATCAAATAGTGGCAGCGGCATAGTGGACTCAGAAGTTTTGTTACGAAAGGGAAAAATAGTTTCCACAAATATGGCATCCCTGGAAACCAAGTATTTCATACTATCCAAATCATAAAATCTGTAAATTCCAATGCTAGGTGTATAGCCAACGAACATACATGGCCTTCCACGTGGATCAAACTTATCTCGATGAGGCGAAGTATGAGTGACATAAGCTAAGCAACCGAAAACCCGTAAATTGTTATACCTTGGCTTCTTGCCAAAAAGTAGTTCAAATGGAGTTTTCCAACGCAATAGAGGAGAGGGCAACTTATTTATGAGATATGTAGCTGCAAGAATGTCATCCCCCCATAAATGTTTCGGTAGATTAGCTTGAAACAATAGTGATCTAGCCACATTCAGCAAATGTCGGTGTTTGCGTTCAACTACCTCGTTAGATTGTGGAGAAAAAGGACATGTCCGCTCATGAATAAAACCTTGTTCCTTAAATAGAAACTGACATGATCCCCCTGTAAATTCTCCTCCGTTATCCGAACGTACTCTTTGAATTGAGACTCCAAACTATGTATTCACCATCTTGAAGAATGAATCCAAAATACAACTAGCCATAGACTTGGTACTCATTAAAACAGTCCAAGTGCATCTACTAAAATCATCGACCACTGTTAAAAAATAACGAAAACCTTGCGTGGTTGACACGTTATATGGACCCCATACATCCACATGTATTAATTCAAATGGTGTTACTGATGTGTGATTAACCAAATGAAAAGAACTCTGATGTTGTTTTGAAATGAAACATGTATGACAAGTGCCTCCATTAGAAGAATCATGTATCGGGATATGCTTCATTACTTTATAAGAAACATGTCCAAGGCGAAAATGCCACTTATTCAATTCAGTCACTACATCAACAAAAACATTGGTATTAAAAACTTGATCAAGTACTAGAGAGCATACTTTCGTAACAATATCATCCTCCTTGGTATCCAGATGACCCGATTCAAGAAAATATAATCCATTCTGCAGCCTTCCTTGTGCTATCACAGACTTAGTCTAATGGTCCTGGATTACACATTTACAGCCATCAAAAAGCACATTAACTGCATTATCATATGTCAACTTTGAAACATATAAGAGATTATAACGAAAAGTATCAACTTTAATAACATCTTTCAAAACCAAACCATTAACCAAGTCATGATTTCCAATCTGGGAAGGGACAAGTTTATTGTCATTCGGCAAATGTATTATGAGATCCTTCTGCGCTATTCGTGTATTAAATAACTCAACACTATGTTAGCAAACATGTGAAGAAGCTCATGTGTCAATGATCCATGAAATATGCTGATCACGAAACAAATTTTCAGTTGGAGAAAAATTACATGCCGTTGCATATGCCTCAACCAAGTTTATCTTGAGAGAAACATCACTTTTGGTAGCTAAGTTCTGATCCTGCAACATTTTCTTGATTTGAATATTGATGAGTTCAGATAACTCATAAAGAATCTCCACAGGGCTCTCATTTACAACTGCATCAGTATTCTCAAAGCCAAAAGTATCAACTGTGGCAGCATTGGCAAAACATTGCGTTTGTGTTTTAGCCTTTCTTTGTGCGACTAGCTCCTTGTACCAATCTGGAAATCCCGTAAGTTTGAAGCAATGCTCCTTATCATGACCAATAGCACGACAATGTGTACAGCGGACTTGACTCATATCCATACGACCCTTAGAGAAGAATCCAGAACCTGATGCATAGCTTTTATTTCCTGAAGTAACAGCATTAACATTCATCACATAAAAAGAACTACTTCCAGCAACCATATTTCCTGGTATCTTTTGTCTTTCCACTAACAATACCATTCTGTATGCGGTTTCACCACTTGGTAATGGCAAAGTAATGAGGATCTGGTTTTTAATGGACTCATATGCATCATTTAAGCCAGAAAGAAATTGAAACAAGTGTGCTACTTCTTCTTTCTCAATAAAAAATTTAACAGCATCACCAATAATTATCGGCAAAGGATCAAGTGCGGCTGATTCATCCCACAAGTGCTTCAGTTTATTGTAATAAACAACAACAGAATATGTACCTTGTAAAGTATGATGGATTTTATGTTGTATGTGGTATAGTTGCGGACTTGAAAAATGTCCGTAGCGTTTCTCCATATCTAACCAAAGTGCACGCGCATCTTTAGCATAAACAAATCCCTCGGCAATGTTTTTCTGCATACCGTTGAGGATCCATGACCTTACTAAACAATCGTTGCGTCTCCAGCTTTTGAAATTACGTGAACCAGCAGGAGGTTCGTTCATCGTTCCATCGATGTACTCGAGCCTTTCTTTCGAGCCTAAAGCAAGTAAAATCGCTTGCTTCCAGGCGTTGTAGTTTCCTCCGTCCAAGCGGTTGTTACGATGATGGCAGCGGAAGAGAAATCTCTGTCGATGTTTCCGATCATCGTCATAGCCATGAGCAACTATAAGTAATTCTAAAACCTGAACGCATAGTGAAAACTTCAGATGAAAAGGTGCTCTGATACCATGTGAAGAAACTGTAATGCGAGGATAACCGTCGCTTCAGGGGAAGAATGAAGATTCAATTTCAAGGTATTCGATTGACTGTAAAATGAACATATGTACATCATTTATACAATAATACTGAAAAGCTATTTTACTAATCTACCCTTCTAGTAGCTATATATTTACATGTAAACTTTAACAATAAATAATAGAGTCTCGCGGAGGAAACCACACATTCCAAAGGGTTATAATCATAATTAATCCAACTTCTTTTAATAACCTTACAAATTTACGACTCCTTCAACTCGACTTGAAACCGAACCAGTGATGAGACCTTCAGAACCCGGTACCCCGAACCTGGTTAGGCTCAAACTTAGCCAGACCAGTCCAAGTGACATAAACCGAATTTGGAGGCCCACATCTAGCTCACGTGAATGGACGGCCATGCAAGAATAGTCGGGCCCGAAGGCCCGTTCTTAGTGATCAGGACCGATCGATAGAGTCATGCGTTCTTCTCCTCATCGGGACCGATCGGTCCAGGACGCACAGACTATGTTTCGGGCCATCCACATTTCTCAACATGTGACAACAATGCCTGATAAAGTCGTACATGCATCTTTTTGATCTGGAGACAACCGGCTAGCAGCGCCGAAAGGTCTGGCGCCGCGCAGCTGTATAGAGCCATGTCCGGCGGCTGTCCCGCCCAACACGAGCCGACCTAGCCGAATGGGATAAGCACAAGATGACACCCTGTTGTTCACACAGTAGGAAAGATATATAAAAGAGATACTGGGGAAACGAAAATAGAGGCTCCTTTTCGGTTTTCTCTTGGTTTTCCTCAAACTTTCCCTTCCCTTGTTATCTTTAAAACAAACATGACATTTATATTGAACAGCTTGATTATTGAATCGATTAAGAGCATTTCTAACTCTTAGTAAAGTGGTTTTTCCCCATCTACAAAACAAATAAGAACCAAGTTCGCTTGCAACGAACCGGACGCTTGTTGACACCCTCGGTTTTCAGACCACAAAAGTTTGGCGCCGTCCGTGGGGACGATTTTCTAATCACCATTTGAGGTCTTTACATGAGATATGATAATCAAAGGGTTTTTGCAACTGGAACTTCGATGAACGATAGTGATACTCTTCCCAGCAGCCTTCTAGCGTCAACGTTCTCTATGTAGGACCTGGAGGTTGTTGTCAGGAAAGTAATAATCGAAATTACGTTGGAGAGGAGTGGAACAGAACCACCGGCTATTACAAGCCATGTTCCAGCAAACAGATGGTACGAAAGCGACCCTGATGCGCGATGCTCCGATGAAGAGGAGATTATCAGGCGCAGAGTGACGATGAGGAGGTAGAGATACCAATTTACTCCACCTCTTCCAATCAGAACCCTAACCCCCGTTCCTGGGACTGATCAGGAACAGATGAGAGACGCATTGACGAACTTACCAGGGTGTTGGAGATCCTGGGAATGCATAGGGATTGCATGCCCGATCTTGGGCTCAATCCTGGGCTATTTGATCGGGCCATGGATGCCCCGATCTGGCAAAGCAAGGGTGGCATAATCTACATATGGCCTAGGAATCATCCCAGCATTCTAGAGGTGTTTCCGCCGCACTGGGAGATTTGATGCTCCCATTTTCTTAAAAGATCTGGGCGGCAGTCCCCGATCGATATTACCGGTACCCCGAAGGATTGCCAATATTTTGTGGCGACAGAGATCCGATCGATCACGTTGCTGAGTTTGAGTTGAGGATGGGGACCGTTTGGGCCTCTGACTCACTGAAGTGCCACATCTTCGCGGCCGGATTACACGTCGATGCCTGGACCTGGTTCAAGAACTTGCCGGCTCGATCCATGCAGTCGTATGAAAGATTCATCCTGGCTTTATCGGAGTAGTTCGCTCCAAATGTAGGCACGACACAAAGTAGGCAGGAACTATATAGCTTGAAATACATCCCGTCAAAGATGAGTCTCCGTTATTTTATGGAGAAGTTCAACCGAACCGCTAGGGGTATCAAGTTGGAGTTCCAAGACAAAATCGACATCTTGCAACAGGTCCTGGGGCCGTGCGTCATGTCGGCCAGCCTTGTGAAGAGCCCACCGCCCACCTTGGGAAAGCTTCTTCAGAAGATCAACAAGTACATCAAGGTGGACGAAGCGCTGGGAGCTGGTTATCGGAAGCCTAGCAGGAATTCTGAACCCGTAGGCGATCACAAGGTTTCATACCCTAAGAAGCAGCCACGAGAAGTAGCGGCTGTAGATGAGAAGAATGTCCCCCCGAAGAAGGAGGACAATCAACTCTATTGCGAGTTGCATCACAACCGCGATCACCCGACGTTGAAATGCCCGCTAATGCGAGAGACAATAGCGGCAATGCTTAAGGAGAAGCCCGATAGTCATAAGGGCAAGCGAGCGGAGTCTCCCCAAAGGGGATATCATGGTGACGATCGTCACAGACCGATGGGGAGAGATAATCGGGGTCAGCTCCGACACTACAATGATCGGGCAGGGGACCGAATGTCCCCACAGCCTAAACAAGATAGAGGCCAGCACGGTCAAGAAAACCGTGACCAAGGCTGAAGAAGAAGATGGCGAGGCCGTGGCGGCAGAGCCCCGCAGAACGAAGGTGGAAGACGGGAGCAGCTACCTCCCCCACCTGTTGAAGTAGGCACCCAACCTCCTCCAAATGAGGTGGTGCCTAGGGAAAGAGAGATTGTCAGAGATATTTATGTTATCTCCGGCGGAATAAGAATCAATGAGTCGGTCAGAGACATAAAGAGAGCAGCGCGTGAGGAGTTTCCCGAAAGCTCCGAATCTGTGGCGCTGGTCAAGTATGAATCAGCCGAGCGGTCATCTACAGGATTTTGATGACCGCTGCCGATCGGGAAGGGGTTACCGATCCCTATGATGATCCTCTTATCATCACTGGAATCATCACCAACCGTCGGGTCTACAGGATTTTGATGGACATCGGGGCTTCATGCAATCTAATGAAGCGTGAAGTGGATGTGATGCTGGGGCCGCGGCTCATGATCTCCCTATTGCCAACATAACCCTTTGGGCATTCGACCAAAGGTGTGTCATCCCGTGTGTGAAAATTCTCTTCCCGGTCACTTTGGGGGAGCCAAATAGGGACCGATCGGAAAACCTGGAGTTCATTGTCGTTGAAGTCGATCTAGCTTACAACGCAATTATTGGACGGACCGATCTATGTAAGTTTGAGGTGATCCCTTCTACGTACCACATGATGCTCAAGCTCCCCTCTACTCATGGAGTGATTTATGCCAAGGGGAACCAGAAAGTAACAAGACAGTGCTATATGAGCTCATGCCGAACTTTAGCACCAATCAAGAGAGCTCGGGTGGATTTGCTCGAAGAGCCCCCGCACCCAAAGCAGGCTATGTAACCCATTGGGTTCAAGTTGATCAACTTGGTTGAGGATTACTCAACCAATACTACTCGCATCGAGGCACAGTTGGCCCCGTCTTTTGAAGAGGAATTGGTCCACTTGCTGAGAAGCAATGTGGACATATTCGCTTGGACCTCGGACGATGTTTCGGGGACTGACCGATCCGAAAGTGAGCATCGGATCAACACTTAGCCTGGAACCATGCCTATTAGGCAAAGAGGAGACGTTACTCTCCTGAGAAAATTGAAGTCATCCGGGCCGAGGTGGACAAGTTATTGCGGTCGAGTTTCATTAGGGAGATTCACTATACTGAATGGGTTGCAAACCCAGTGGTGGTCTCCAAGGCAGATGGAAAGTGGAGGATGTGCATTGACTTTACCGACGTCAACAAGAGCTGTGAGTCGGATCCTTTCCCACTGCCGCATATTGACCGATTGGTGGATGCTGTAGTTGGCAGCACATTGATAAGTACCATGGACGTTTACTCCGGGTATCATTAGATCTTCCTTGCTAAGGAAGATCAGAAAAAATCATCATTCATGACGGAATACGGTGTTTATTGCTATGAGGTTATGCCTTTCGGCTTGAAGAACGTCGGAGCAACATACCAGAGGTTGGTCAACAAAATCTTTAGGGATTTGATGTGCCACGTTATGGAAGTGTATGTTGATGATATGATTGTCAAATCCATGAATGATGAAGACTATATTCCTTATTTGTCTCGTTGTTTCGAAGTATGCCGAAAATATAAACTCAAACTAAATTCGAACAAGTGTTGCTTCGGGATCCGAAGTGGCAATTTCCTAGGATATTATGTTTCTGAGAAAGACATAGAGGTTAATCCTGAGAAATTTCAAACAATCATTGATATGCAACCTCCGAGAAATAAGAGAGAATTCAGAAGCTTACTGGCCGATTGGCAGCGCTGAGCAGATTTATCTCTAGGTCCACAGACCGAGTTTTACCTTTTTTCAGGGTGTTAAGGAAAGTCAGCCATCTTGGTTGGACCCAAGAGTGCGATCGGGCCTTCTCAGATTTGAAGACTTATCTGAGCACTCTTCCTATGATGGTGAGCTCGACCTGCCATGAACCTTTAGGGTTATATCTAACTGTATCAGAGGCCGCAGTCAGCGCAGCTTTAGTAACCATTGGGGATGACGTTCACTGACCTATCTATTACGTGAGCCATTCCTTGGTACCAGCCGAAACAAGATACACTACCTTAGAAAAATTCATGTTGGCCTTGCAGAAAGCTATATCCAAGCTTAAGCATTATTTTGAAGGCCGAATGGTTTATGTGTATATTGATCAGCCTCTGAATGTAGTTTTGAGTGAGGCGGACTCTAATGAAAGGTTGGCCAAGTGAAAAATCAAGATCAGCTCCATGTATCTGGAATTCGTGCCCGAAGGGCGAACAAGGCTCAGGTTCTCACGGATTTCGTGGTCGAAATGACCCGATCAACCATATTTCTGAACCAAGAGGACGACCGATGAGGTCATTTATGTTGACAGATCAAGCTTCGGGGGAAAGGTTGCGGGCATCACTCTTACCACACTACAAGGCGACGTTATCCATTCCGCGGTTAAGTTCTTATTCTCTGGAACGAACAACGTGGTGAATACGAGGCCGTGCTGTCGAGGATGACCTTAGCCCGAAAGATAGGAGTTGTTAAAGTGCGAATGTTCTCAGACTCCAAGTTGGTGGTGGAGCAATTCGCATGAAGATTTGATATACATGAGTCAACCATGAAGCTATATCATGCAAATGTCCAGGAGTTGTCAAAGAAGTTCAGTGAATTCTCACTTGACCATGCGCTTAAAGAACAAAATAAGGTGGCCGATGCATTAGTCAGATTGGCTGTAGGCTTACCAGATATTGGACCAGGCACCGTATCGGTCCAAGTTCAGGACCGACCTTCGGTCGAGATATCTGTGACCGAACAGTCACTTGAAGAGGTTGGGGCTTTATGCCATGAAATCCAGGACTTGAAAATAAACGCCGTTGACTCACCAGGGGAACCCACATGGATGGATTCCTTTGTCAAATATTTGACCAACGACTATCTACCAGAAATGCATCTGAGGCGAGAAAGATTGAGACCTAGGCCCAGCGATATGTGTTAAATGACGATCGATTATTCAAGAAGAGTTTCGAATGACCGCTCTTGCGATGCCTGTCCACTGTCGAGGCTGAGGCCGTCATAATTTATGTTCATGAAGGGATATGTGATATACACTTTGGGGCCCGATCACTATATCATCGTGTTATCAGGGCCGGGTATTTTTGGCCAACGCTCCTCGAGGATGCAAAAAAGTACACAAGACGTTGCGCCGCCTGCCAACACCATGCTCCGGTCCCCCAACTGCCGGGAGCACCCCTATCAATGACTCCACTTTCTTGTCCATTTGATAGATGGGGAATTGATATCTTGGGACCGCTTCCGCAATCTGTAAAGTAGCGGAAGTTCTGCATAGTGGCGGTTGAGTATTATACAAAGTGGATCGAGGCTGAAGCGGTGACTATTTTTTCTGAAAAGGTGGTGAAACACTTCATATGGAGGAACATGATAAGCCGCTTTGGAGTGCCTCGGGCTTTTGTATCAGACAACGGACTTCAATTCCGCGGTAAGGCCGTTCAGGACCTTTGCGTCAAATTGGGTATCGTTCAGCATTTCTTGTCAATGGCTCACCCCCAAACTAACGGGTTGACGGAGGTCTTCAACAAAGTTATCCTGAATGGATTGAAAACTAAGTTGGAAGATTTGGGAGGAAAGTGGCCCGATCACATCTACGAGGTTCTATGGGCATACCGAACCACATCCCGCTCAACGACTCATGAATCTCCATTTTCTCTGGTATATGGGTCTGAAGCGGTCAGTCCAGTGGAAGTTGCCATACGATCACCTCGAATAACCCAATATGACAAACATCTGAACGATGCACGAATGTCCTTAGACTTGGAAATGATTTAAGAAAAATGGAACGCCATCTATGCTCGCATGTGTGCTTATCAGCGAACTATGGAGCGAGTTCATAACAAACGGGTCTTACCCAGAGAATTTTCAGAGGGAGACCTCGTTCTCAGGAATGTGAGAGTTCAGAGAAACGTTGGGAAGCTAGACATGAATTGGGAAGGGCCCTATCGAGTCCTGAAGAACTTAGAGGCTGGGGCTTATAAGTTAGAGACTTTGGATGGAAACGAGATCCCCCGAACCTGGAATGTTATGAACCTAAGACGATATTTTGTATAAAACCTTTGACGATTATTTGGCAATTCTGAACCGTAAAATGTTTCTCATATGTGAATAAGTTACAGTAGATGCAATACAAACTATTTCTAGCTAGGTAAGTGACCGATCTTGAAGTTGAATTTTCTGGACGAGTTTGGACTGGTGACCGTAGCGGTCCATCCATAAGGCTTTCAAGTAGTGTGACCACTCTGATGAGTCAGTTGCTTCCACGCTTGCTAAGTACTTAGATTGATTGCAAAACTCACAGAACTCACTACGAACTTGATTTCCCCTTCGATGGCACCCACCACCTGGAAACATCTCTTACTTCTTTGTACTTAGCCATGAAAGAGACAACAGGGATAAGATTAGCCAGTCAAAGCGCAAGCCGAAGCTCGATATGAGACTGTTCTCATAACCGGGGCTTCGACTAAGCTTTCCATGGGACTTATAAAGAACCAAGACAACGCCGTCAAGATCATAATTCTTTACAGGGACAGATTCAAGTGTGGTCTATTATGAAATCCCCTAACTTTTTAAGCCCAGCAAGATTCTAAGTTAAGTTAAGAGGACCGTTCGATCCGGGTTCAGCGTAAACCCCAATCTTATACTTAGCAAAAATATTTTATTAAAGAAATGGAGTTTACAAAAGTAGATTCAGAAAGGAAGAGACTTAACATTGGAGATCTAGTCTATTTGTCATTCTTCCTTGTCCACTTCTCCGCGATCCATGCATTGAGATCTTCTATCTTCTTCCCCCTCTCTTCAACTATCTCGTTGACCGATCTCTCCATTAGATCAAAGAGGGGATAGTTGGGATCGTTTTCCAACGGGGGCTCTTCTAGCTCAGGGATCTCACGGAAGCGTCCATCTTTGGTTAGGGGGTCGATCGTCTCCCAACGCTCATCTTCGGGATCTAGGCCGAACTTATTGACCATTTGATCCTTCATGTTGTCCATATACTGGGAGACGTTCGGTCCATAAACCTTTGTTGCTAAGGCAAACATCAGCGGCGAGCGGGCAAAACCCAACATGCTTCCCGGACCGCTCCCTCAGTCGATTCTTTACCCCTAACTAGTTCTTCCTTCAAGGCATCTTTTTCTCCTGGGACCGAAGGAGAAGTCTGTTGCTCTCGTCAGGTATTTCTTGGATCTGACGCTCCAGTTCCAAAATGCGGGCCGTTGCGGAGTTCGCAGTTGCTTGGGCTTCTCCCGCCTTGGAGGTAGCTATTGAAAGCTCAGTGCCCGCCCCAAGCAACTCTCCATTCAAACGATTCCGATAGGCCCGGACCGATTCTAGCTCTTGTTGCTTAATCCCGACTTGCCGCTGAGCTAAGGCAAGTCAGCTTTCTAGATCTTCAGAAGCTGAAGCAATGTTTCGGCTTAGCTGGACGGTAGAGGCAAGATCCAAAGCCCTTCTATGTGTCTGCAAGGAACAACCTTGATCAGAACAAAAACCCGATTGGGCGATGAGAGTTGAAGTTAATTTACCACGGCCTGAGACTTTAGATAGGATTGCACCAGGCCGGAGATAGCGCCGTCAATACCAGGTGGGTTCTTTTTCCCCAAAATCTGGTATTCTTCAAGTGCGGCGTATTTCCAAGAGGATTGGATCATTTTTGGCCCCCGAGCCTTCGAAACAGAGGATACCGGGCTCCTGAACGGATTCCGGGATGGCCTCTTGAACGGATTCCTGCTCGATGTTGAGTGGACCAATATCTCCCCAATGGTGACCCCTTTCGTCAGGATCGGGGCTGCGGGCCTACTCACTGCCGATCGCAACCTCTTGTATTGCTTCGGGGCGTCTTTTTCAACGCCCCGCTTGTTCTTGGTTGGGGGGACATGAGGCTTTGACACTTTATCCCCCAAGCTGGAGGATGGAGGGACATCTTCCACTCGCATCGACCCCAGCAGCAACAACCGCACAACGTTAAGATCCATAGGGGAGTTATTTCCGATCATGTACATGGCCGAAAGGCCTAACGAGCGAATTTTTTTAGAAATCACCTCGTCCACCTCCTCCATTGAGAGACCGGGCCTCTGACTGCTAGAACTTCCCGCCGATTGTGAAGATCCAACAGCGGCGTTAAAGGTTGGCTTGGATGCCTGCAGCTGGGCATCTTTCTTGGCCTTTGCAGCATCAGCCAACACAGCAAGTCGGTTCCCAGACATTGTATCTGTGGAATCTACAAAAGAAGAATAATAAGGATCAGGAGATATGAACCAAAGGAAGCCAAAGTCATATCCGATTCTTCTGACTCCGACGAGTTGGAGCTAGAGAATATCCCATTCGGGGCAGGGGCACCGGTCCTACCTGCTACCCCTATCTCTAGTAGCTTTTTCTCTCGAAATATGTCTATTTGTTTCAAACGCCTTTCGGGAGAAGGAAGCCTTGCCAATGCATTGGCAATATCCTGGCGGGATAGATTGAACCGGGTTCAGTCCAACTTCTCGATGTCAGGAGGGGTGGTTAGGAAGGTGACCTTCAACAGGTTTTCCCTTGGGATGTCTATTGAGACGAAGCAAGACTCTCATTCATGAATGGAGTTTTCTTTGTCAACGATAATACAATCTTTCGTTCGGGTCGCTAGATAATACATCCTACGACCTCCTAACAACCTCCTTCCCCTTCAGGATCTCACCAGGAATAGGTTGAAAAAGTCTTTTAGGATTGGTTCTACCCCTTGTTTATGATAGTAAAAGATAAAGACGACTATATAAACATAACTGCCCGGAAAAATAGCCAAGGTTGGGCAGTGAATCTCCCAAAGTACGGCCGCGACAAAAGGATGAAGAGGAAATCGTAGGCCGGACCTCAGGGAGGCATAGCTAACGGGCAAGGCATTAGCAAGAACATTCATCCTAGCGGGAAGGAAGCATGGAACGTCTTCCTTCCCCTTCCAAATGGGATAATGGGCAGAGATTGAGAATTTGACCCTAAATTCTTCGAGATACATCTCAGAAACAATAGGATACCTAGCCCTACGGGGTGCCATGGATGGTTACCTTAATATTTGTAAGGAAATCGGAGTTTGAAGACGGTCGAATGAAATCGCCAGAGAATTCTATGGCTCAGAAATTTTTTCGCGAATTGCAGCAATGGTTGCACAGTACCGAAACCCCGACTTTTATAGCTGTGCATTGGCCACTTACAGGGTGACACATCACCACTGCAGCCACCTGCAGTCTGACGGCATGTCCTCCCTTTTGGAATACGGAAAGACGCAGGCTATTATAGAGCCCATAATTAGGCTTTTGCACATAACCGTTACAGATTTCAAATTTGAAAATTAGCGCTATGAAATTTCTTAAGTACAAGATCGATTCTCGAGGACACTGTCACGACCCGTTTGGGTACGATCCTTCGTTGGTTCGATCGGGCACTCCTGCCTCAAACGCTCTCAATCTGATGGTCGAACTTACATCACCATCATGATGGCGATAAAGTCCGAGAGGCTAGTGATGAGACCTTCGGAACTTGGTACCCCGAACCTGGTTAGGCCCAAGCTTAGCCAGGCCAGCCCAAGTGACATAAGCCAAACTTGGAGGCCCAGATCCAGCTCACGTGAATGGACGGCCCTGCGAGAACAGTCGGGCTCGTTCTTCGTGATCGAGAACGATCGATAGAGTCATGCGTTCTCCTCCTCATCGGGAGCGATCGGTCCAGGATGCATAGACTATGCTTCGGACCATCCACATTTCTCAACATGTGACAATAACATCTGACAATCCTATCAGATGCATTTCTGATAAAGTCGTACGGGCATCCTTTTGGTCTGGAGACAGCCGGCTAGTAGCGCCGAAATGCCTGGCGCCGCACAGCCGTATGGAGCCACGCCCGACGACTGTCCCGCCCGACACGAGCCGACCTAGCCGCATGGGACAAGCACAATATGACACCCTACTGTTCACACATCAGGAAATGTGTATAAAAGGGACACTTGGGAAACGGAAATAGAGGCTCATTTTCGGTTTTCTCTTGGTTTTCCTCAAGCTTTCCCTTCCATTGTTATCTCTAAAACAAACATGACATTTATATTGAACAGTTTGATTATTGGATCGACTAAGAGCATTTCTAGCTCTTAGTCAAGTGGTTTTTTCCCATATTTTAGGGGTTTTCCACTCTAAAATTGCATTGACCTTTTCTATTTGATTCATAATCGTTTTCCCCCTACAAAACAAATTAGAACCAAGTTCGTCTTGCAACGAACCAGATGACTGTTGACACCTCCGGTTTTCAGACCACAACAAGCTACTCTCGTACCATATTGAAATAATAGAGTTTGGCCCAAATTAAACGGGATTAATACTAGAAAACCACACATTTAAAAAGGAGTAATAATCTATGCTTCATATCAATTTATTATCATTGCGGTGATTAAAAAATATCTAATTTAATTAAAGTATTACCATATTTTTAAATACAATTGCATATATTGTCCCTCGAATTACGCAAATTATTATTTTTCATCTTATAATTTTGAATAATGCATTATACATCTCTCGATCTATGTAAAACGGATACTGGCACGGCGCCACGAGGACTCAGATTCGAGGATTCAGATTTGTTAGAGTCCGACTCAATAATATTATAAATTATTTTTTAATTAAAATTTAAAATTTAAAAAGACATATGTGGTTAACATGGTTTATAATTAACAATAAATTACGACAACAAATATATAATATAAGATCATTAATGTTTAAAACATGTAAAATATTGAAATAGTTGATATAAACTATATTATATCCCAATAATACTGACATACCGCAATTTTTTTACATTAACGAAATTATATTAATATATAAAAAAATTAATAAATTTAAATCATAACTATTTCAAAATAAATAATAATAAATTTAAATATAAAAAAACGGACTTGTGTCCAACAAGTGTCCGAGGAAAGTCGATGTTCGAGAAGAGTTCGACTTGGATTCTGCATCCTCAGATTGAGTTCATTTAACATAGTCCTCAATTAACAAATTTTATCAATGTTTATATACAAATTGACGAAAATACCCCTAACACAAACTCAGGGATAGTGTGTTCGACATATTTGGTGCCGACCCAACATTTTATGGCAAATACACTAAAAAAAGAATGAGTTTCAATTTTAAACATAGAAAAATGTCTTGCAATAAACATTGCCAACAAATTTTATGTTATAGTTCTGACCATATGTCTCTTCATTCAAAATCAATTTCTTCATTCCCGATGGGACTCTAAAACTATTTTGCACAAATGTTATATTGTTTTGGATTAAATAAGGTAAAACAATGTTTTCATATTGTCCGGAGACGAAAACCGAGTGGCATCAGTATTTGGACCGGTACAATCCAGTACCGGGTTTCTGTGTCGATCCGGAAAAAAATTAAAAATAATAATGCATACCGACCGGTATACTGATTGTACTTGTTATATCGGTCCGAAAATATTGGGTAAAAGTAAATATTTTTTGGATAAAATTATGTATGTTGGCATAAAAACATTATATTTGTGTTAGATGTTTGGGTTATAGGTATTTTTTTACCTATAGTTATACATTTAAATATTGTTTTCACAATACAAATCAAACGAGTATATTGCCCGTGATTTTTGAAATGTGTTAGGGCATTTTCGTCAATTTATATAAAAATTGACAAAATTTGTTAATTGAGAAATATATTATTCAAAATTGAGTGATGAAAATGATAATTTGTGTAATTTGGGACCAATATGGAATCAAACCCCTTTTTATTGACATTTCATTTTTTATTTATATATTTGTATAAGATTGAAGATCGATTCATTCAGGTTCAATTGATTAGTATAGTCATAAATGTTTACTATACATTTTGAAATTTGAAAATAATCAATTTTATATTACAATTAATTGATTGACTATTTTATAACTTCTATTTAGTATATAATGTTTGAAATAATTAGATACAATTTATATATTTGGGAGAGCTGAATTTACTTTTTTTCCATCAATCAAATTTACTTTTTATATAATTTTAGCTGAATTAATTGAAATTGTAACACAATCTATATATTTGGGAAAGCAAATGAGAATCCTCATTGAATGAGTTTAAGAGAGTAAGTTCTACCTTCATTTCTACTATAATCAAACGAATGTTATAATATAATTCAAGATCACATGCACACTAAGTGAAATAACTCGAAATGACACAATTATTGTGTTCAGCAAAACTACGAGGATTGGGTAGCAAAAGCACACGAGACAGAACAAATCCATGCAAATTTTGTCTGGGAAGCAAATCCACGCGAGTTGCAGTGTAGATCCACATGGATTCCACCTTAGAAGTAAATTTAAGTGAGTGTGCAAATCCACACAGATTCACAAATTTACGTTGGTGTGCAGATTCATGTGATTCAAAACAAAACGGTGCGAATCAAAGCAAAAATACGCAAATCTCATGTCTTGGTATGTATGCTAAAAGTTTCAACCATTTTTAACATGTATTCATATGAAATGAGATTCATTTGTTCACTTTTTGGGCTCAAAGCATAATGCATGTCCTTTAAAAATTAAGCTTATCAATATAATATTTCATTAAATTAAATGAGAAATTTAAGGTTTCATATTAGAATATTAGCTATTGTGACTATTGATAAATAGTTAAATGATAAGTAACTAAGTTAAGTGCTACACAACACAATGGCGGAATATGAACAAGTTTTATGGGAAGCAACTGAAATTTTATTACATTGAAAAATGTCAGGTCAATATTTAAAATAAACAACTTTTCAAAATTTAATATAAACTTATCGCACTTTTATGTTTTTAAAAACCAGAATAAAATAATTATACACATTTCTTATTTCACTTTCAATGTAAAATTTTGCAAATGAATAAACCATTTCCAAGAAAATCATCCACCTTATCTTTTGCATATTCAAAGCATAAAAAGAACGTTAAAACTAGTCGTTGAAATATGAATTAATTTAAATGTGATTAGTTTATAAGATAGATCGATGACACTGATATTCGACTTTTTTTTTTGTTTTACGGTTTTGTATCACACTTCCCAAATGAAATTTATCTTACTTTAAAAATCTAATAAAAATTAAAAACACGAAGAATAAGAAGCAATCTATCAACCACGATGCAATAAATACTATTCTCAAATCTCAATCAATAGAGAACATTTTAATATATAAAAGCATACATAATTCTCCATCAAAAATTTATAAACTCCAATGATACCATGAAATGGAATAAGAAATCTTTGTATATAATTGGGTGGTACAATTTGTTGGGCATCCATATGCATGAAAAGTATAAAATCAAGGTATCTACGATACAATTTGAAAAATAAATAGACAATAGAATTTAACAAAATTAACCCAAAATAAGTTATTCAACATATATAGAGAAATTTTGAATTATTCTATACAAATTATTCGAATTATGCAGTAAAATAGTGTGTACTCAACACTAAGAACATCTCTAAAATATTTTGAGATTTTTCTAATATTTAGGAAATATTTTCTAAATATTACAGGATATTTCAAAAACTTTATATAAACAAGATTATAAAAGAAAATGTTTCTTATCTAAATCTCTACTTTTCTCTTATTATCGATGAAATGAAACCAACACTCCGACAACCCTTCAACGGTTTGATACTCTTATAATATACTCTTTAAAAATTTTCCGAAAACAAGATTAAATAATAAAATATATCCAACGATAGCTCGAATTAATATGTTTGGATCTCTAGTGAAATATAACATTAATCGCTAGATGAATTGTACTTTGAAAATTATATACTAACTCACAATTCAATTTATTGATATAAAATTCTTTCAATAACTTTTTCAATAACATTAACTCTTTGAAAGCTTCCGTCACTACATTAAACTCAACTTTCGTGGTTGAAAGAGCAACACACATATGAAGTTCATATTGTCATGCTACAATACACTATCTAAATATGTACTTCCTCCAATCAACATCTAAGATTCTCATGTCATGTCAATATTTGTGTTTTACCAAATCTATATTTTTTTCGTATTGGTGTAGAATGTATATATTTCAAACCTTACAGTACTATAAACCAATGTTTTAAAAAGCCGATACCGACTAATATACTAGACAAACACATAACATTGATATACCATATATGTACTGAAATAATAAAATTAAATAATTAACCTAGAGGAAATGCACAATATTTAACTATTCTCAATTTATATTGTTTATAATTCTAAAAAATAAGAATAAAAAAATTCTACAAATTTTATATATCTTTTTTTCTAAATCCAACAAATTAGATCCGATCCAATCCAATCCATTAAAAATAATATCGACTTGAACCGGTATGTCCGATTAAAACACTGCTGTAAACTCTGCAATTAGAAATTTGATGAGAATCAGTTTTATTAAGGACTTGACCTATAAATGGTTCTCATAATAAAAGCTTCGAGCTCATTAAGCACATAAATGAAAACGCTACTCCAACAATAAAACCAGTAACGCTTTTACGTTTATCCAACTTCACTGCCCCAAGAATGCTGCTGCAAAAGCATACGAAAACTGCACCACAAGCAAACATCATAGCATCATCCAATACACTGTAATCTACTCCACAAACACTTGCTCCAACGGAACCAACAATCCCGACTACGGCAGCCGATAATAATGAGGCATACCAACTCTTGGTTGCTCCAAGTACGCAGCTAGCCACAGCAGCACCTTGAGGAAATCCGTAAAGCCATACATGCAAAAAAATGTGTCTCTCTAACTCGTATGACGTTGCGTAAAATACCCTTAAAGCGAATAACTCGACAAGTGCATGGTTAGTGATTGCAACGGATAATAAGATTGAATGTATGAGTGTAAGTGAGAAGCCTTTTATGGTTTTGTTATTTTTAAACTTTGTGGTAGAAGATAGAGCTAAATGAGCAAATGCCGATCCTATAACGAATAGGAGAAGGGAAGAAAGGGTCATTTCGGAAGATAGGAGACGTAGAAAGGGTTTCGATAGGCTGAGTACTGCAGCGATGCCGGAAGTGATACCGATTAGGAATGCATGAGTAAATTTGAAAGTAGTAGCAAATGCTACGAGGGATAGGCCACCGAGTAATGTACCTAAGCCGAATATGAGTGAGATGAAGAGACCGGAAGCATCATTGGGACTGTAAAGTAAAATGAGTTTAGTAAAAGGAACATATAACAAAGCTGTGTAACTCCAGATGATAGAAGTGAAGTAGAAAAACAAATAAAAGTATACTCACTTGTAATTGTGATCAAAATGATCAAAAACAGCACTAAGAGCTTCCATAAATGCCACGGAAAGTGTAGTTGCTGATGCAACATGAGACGGGGAAGCTTCCTGCAGTAAACAAGGAAAATAAATACCCTGAACAAGGTTTTTTTGCAAATCCCTCAAGTACACAAGTGTCGTAAATTCAAATAAGCAAGCCTTTAATGGCGAGAAAACACATTGTCTGACCAAATTCATATGAAGAATCCTATTAGGAATGGAGGTCGGGTGATAGTAGAAGGGTTAATAGCGATTGGCATGGAAGATCGAACGGGGAAACCTAACATGAAGTGGTGATGTTGATCGGTTTGATCGATCCCATCGACCGATCAAGGATAGCAATTATGATGAGTCTATTTGATAGCGGTCGGATTGGACTTAGATCGATGTATCTTGTTAGCTACATATATGAAAAAGATATAAGCGTATCTTGTTAGATAATATATGTAAGAAGATATAAAGATATATCTTGTTACTTAGATATATGGAAAACGTGATAAAAAATATGGAAAGAGAATGAATATTCTCTAAATTAGATCCTAATTTGGACTCTATAAATAGTGAATCTTATAAACACAATTGTAATAAATCAATCAATCTACAGGAGTAACATATTGTTCTCTATTCTTATTGTGATAGTGAATCACGATCGAGGTTTATCGATCACATAGTTTTTCCCGGTTTTGGGTTTCCACGTGTCGTATACTTTTCTTCATTTACGTTTGATTCAATCGAATTAATTCGATCCGACCACGGATAACGGGAATTCCTTTATTCTCTATAGAGAATTTTCCCAACAAAGCCACTATCTTAAGTAAGGTTACCTTGAAAGCATCAGGAAGGACTTCAGAAACAACCATCCAAACCATACATCCTGCTGCAAATCCAGTTGCAAATGGCAACAACTTGTTAAATGAATCAGCACAAAGAAATGAAGGAATCGCAACAATAGGCTGTACCAACAAAGAAATCATCAACATCGAATCACAAAATCAATAAAAAAAGTAATCATAAGACCTGAGGTAGTGATGTAATAACACTCCATAACATTGCATTTCTAGGAGAAACTCCTCTTGATAACAAGACCATACTAACAGCCATTCCTTCTGGTATATTATGCACAGCAATCGCTAAAGTAACAAATATACCTTGCGAAAGTCCTTTCGAACCAGCAAACGAAACACCAACACCAGAGCCCTCTCCCACAGAATGCAATGTCATAATTCCCACAACAAGAATTGCCTTAGCTGCTTCTGCTCCCTTAATATCCAACATATTAACTTCACCATATTTCTCAAGAAACTGTAATGTAAAGAAACAATAGTTTAAGTCGTAAAATAAAAAGATCCAATGAACAAATAAAATCCTATTGATTCAAAAGACACACCTTCTTGCTTAGTAATATGAATATGGTCCCTAATAAAATACCCGAAACCACAAAACTACCACTTCCATGATCATTTCCTTCACGTATAAGATCAAAGCTAGCAGCAAGCATTACACCTGCAGCTATTCCATTGCAAATTCCTGTCCAATGAGGATCAAGCTTCACAAAAAAGAATGGAACAGCACCTAAACCAGTCGCGGCAGCCATTGTAATCGTAAGAAATGCGACGGTTATCACCGGTACTTTACTATTTCTACTACTATCGTCAAGTATATGGATATCAAACTGCCCCATGCTTTCTTTTGTGGTGCACTCGTCCATCAAACTGCCCCATGCTTTCTTTTGTGGGGCAGTCATTAATATTTTCGTGGTTTCTTCCTCATTCTTGACGATGTGACAAAGAGCAGCTATGAAAAAAGAAAGTAAAATGATCTGTATTGCTCTTAAATACATTTTAGCATTACTTCAACCTTCTGCAAGATCACTGTATCAAAAACTCCCATATAATTGCAGAAAGAGCATCATTACTGTACACAGTTCACTTCTATGTTTTGCCTTACCAGCCACAAAACTGGATCAGATTTAAGAAAACTATTCTGTAAAAGGCAACATATGCTAAATGTATGGTTTCCACAAAAGTTCCTCCGGCAGTAGGCTCCAAAGATGCAGAATAGAAGTGACTCGAGTCGACAAGCTGTAGATTAATAAATGTAAAAGTATAAGCATACAAAAGATGCACACACAAACATGATGATGTACACCAAAACTTCTCTGAAACAGTTGAAATTAAATATATACAATACAAACAATTAGGGTGGAATATGATTACTCAAAAGGACAAACACAAAGCCATATCTCCTTAAACAAAAATGACAACTGATAATTTGTAGTATCACACTATGTGTAACGAGGTACTTTGTATCAACATGACTAGAGAAATAGAGCACTGATAATTTAAAAGTGACATTTCCCAATCCCCACACCAGCATCCTACACAAGATAGTTTATCATAAAAAAATAATAAACAAAAACATTAAACCTATTAAATAATTGAGATGGAGATCACATTTCACTGTTTGGCCATCGGCCACAAACAAGTTAAATGCCAATATCAAACTTTGTGACCCCAGCAAAGCACCCGGAAAGAATACGAAGTCAAAGAAAAATACCCAGCTTACTGATGATTCATTAACTCCATTTCAATTTGGAAAGGGGAAATTTTCCAGCACAGGGAATAAAAATGCTAGTGTGATTAAAATTCTCCGATGAGGTTTGGTTCGAGATAAGAATGAAGGGAAGCAGTGGAAATGGTGATGTTTTCGGCATTTAAATACAGAAAGCTATGAAATTGAAATGGCCGTCTCTTGATGGAGAGCTGACTTCCACAGTGGATATTCTCGTATACTAATCCTACTACCTAGCGCCTATGATATTGCGAGCACCCATTGGAATTTGGAATCAGGGCAAAGTGAGTTTTTTTCTGTGGGCGTCGCCTTGCCTTGCCCACCGTTAAAATGGAAAACGAGGGAAATAGGGTCGTTATATTTGAAATATGTATATTTTTCAATATTATTTTGTTTTTTTATAATTTGAATGAATATAATTTTTTTCATAAATAAATATAGAGTTTGTTTGATATGGTCGTAATAAACTGTGGTGATGTGTCATGAGTTGAACGTAATTATACTAACGTAATTTTAAAAACTATTTAATAAAAAATATACAAATAGATCAACTACATAACATAATCGGAAGAACAATCAGACACTTTTCAGACGACAAATACATCTATTGTGGTTCCCTATAAGGAGATATCGATAGTCATTGGGTTTTTATCATAATAAATTATCAAGGTCTTGTTTTAGTTTTGCTGTTTGTAGAGACAACTTTAATAGAAGTAAAGAACGAGAAGACACAACAATTTAATATAGAAACCCCAAAGATAAGAGGAAAAAACCAATGTCGAGGGGAATCTTCCTAACAAATTCAATAAAGATAAACTGGACAATACAACAGTGATCGAGATAAAAAGGAAAAACAACAATCAAAATAATCATGGAAAAAGGAGCAAAGTGGTATAATCAGAAATTCGGCTTGAGAGTGGAAAGCATTTTTTATTCGAACTAACATTCCGTAAAGCCAAAACAAGAATGGTCCTAAATCTTGTTACCTTCCATCTTATATAGGAATACTCTATTCTTCCAAAATGTGATTAAGTCTCCATGAATGTATCAAATTTCCTTTAATTCTCCAATCCAATTACTTCCCAGTATGCGAATCGCCCGTTACTCCTCTTCGAATAAGTCAAACTCCACACAGCATGGGACCTCCACGTTGCGGGGACCGATCAAACGTTTTGATGCCCGATCTACCACTTAGATATTCTTAAAAATAGGAGTTCTCCCGTGGGCAAGTCTTTGAGCAATCTCAATTCAATTGGACTTGGGTCTCAAAACCGCTAAGAATGAACTGTTCCTTAACCTTGGACGGGCTATCTTTCGAGGACTAATGACAAAATCGAATTAATGACAATATCATTTGACACAAAACGAATCTAATAGTGTACTTTCCTTCAAATTAGAGATGAAACAAGCAAAAACTTAGAACATTGGAAGCAAGTGCAGATTACGAGCTTGCAAAAACTTGCAACCAATCTTTTCATTCTTTCTCTTCAATGCCAAACCACCATTTTTTTTAATCTGCCTTCCTTTCTTACCATCTTCTTCTTCTTCTTCTTCATTCCCCTCCCTATCGACACAAAGACCCAACATCATTTTTCGTAAAAAAACTGTACCATTGGGAAGGTAATGAAAGCAAACTAACCATTGCACTTGTACAAAGTCTTTGGAGTATGATTTGCATGTTCCCCAACTGAAACGAACCAATGTTGGGAACCCGAAAACTGGATGTTTGTGATCATTTAGCCATGCCTTTGTCTGTGGATCTGTAACGTAATGTATCGAAGCAACTTCATGGGAATTCATATTTAAGTTTATCCTTTTCTCAGCAAACTTCGTAATGTATCAAAGCAACTTCATGGGAATTCATATAAGTTTATCCATTTCTCAGAAAACTTACCTCCGGGATATCCAGAACCGAAATTTCTATGCAACTCTTTTGCACTTTCTTCGAGTTCCCATTCCCTTAGAGCTCTATCTCTGTTTACCTGAACCAACAAAATTTACAAGCTTCTGATAAGCATGCATTTCATCGAAACATGCAATTTATAGATTAGAAGGCCTAAAAAAACTAACAAATAATTATGTTTCGATTGACACTCACCTTTGCCACGATGCTTGCACCACTTACAATGGGATAGATACTATCAGCTTTCTTGGAGACAAAGAATTTAATATCAGGAAAAATTTCAGAAAGCTTTGCTCTATACTTGTCTGGATCACCAACAGTGTCCAAATAAACCTGAACCAACAAAAACTTCATACTGATACAATGGTTCACGCATCATATAAACTGTATCTGCAAGACAAAGGGTTTATCCTTCCTAGTGCATAGAGCTAGTATATCATTATTTTTAGCATTTTCAACAACTCGAATTGAACTGAAAGCTGGTAAATATGATTTCCCATGTGAGTAATTTCATCCCTGATATTAAAAAAGTGCACTTCTCATTTTTTCCCAACATAAATATCCAAATGAACATCGGTTTTATTATTAGATTGTCAATATTTATACGTATTGATTAAAGCCGTGTCTCATTGTCATCACAGCTCCAAACATGAAAAGATGCATTTTCTTAATAGATGTCTAATAAAGTTTTTTTTAAAATTTTTACTTCCCCTTTTCCATTTGAAACTGCAATTGTAATTAAGAATTCAAACCCAATCTGAAATGAAGAAAATCTACACATTCCTAAATAATTAGACAGAAGCTGTTCACATTGTCCTGACTCATGTAGTTTTTTACCTCTGTTAGAAGAACACCGAAACTGGAGATCTTCCCTATGAGGCCAATTGCAGAATCATGTGATATTTCATTAAGGTTGATCTTACTTCTGCATAGAATGAACCAGATGTCAACAAATTTTCATTGTGGCATTCTAGTGAAATAGTATATTTATGCAACTTTTTGAGCATTTTAGTTGACAGTTCCCGAGGGTCGATAATGTCCACAGCCCACCCAAGTGAATTATCAGCTCTCAAACTAGAAAATAGATCTTCCCTCTTTTGTTCTGTTAATGTCTTTGAGTCTGTATAAAGAGAAAGAATTTGGAAAGTTGAAGCCAAATACTGTTTATGGAGTCACCAAAAGTCAATTGGAATATAAGATTATTGGCTGGAATATCCCACTTGTCAACACAATCCATTGAAATGCAACAAAATGAGAAAAATATGTTCATCAAAATTGCAGAAGAACAGCCTTGACCTCAAATAAGCTTCGATTCGGTAAGCACACAGAAAATAGATAAGTACAATAGCAGCAACTGTAAGAGAAAATATAAAATAAACGCACGGGTTAACCTGCAAATTTCAGTGCAGAGAGATTTTCAAGGTAGGAGCGTGCACAATACAAGCATCCATAAACCATTGGCCCTAACAATAAGACAAATGCTGCACTTAAGAAACTGAATCGTAATCAGAATCCAAGAAAATAGTGTACCTAAAACAGGCCCTCGTCCAGCTTCGTCGATGCCCATAATGCAAGGCTTCGACGCCCATTCTGGCAGGAGTGGAGATGCGTCAACCTCCATTCGCGTGCTTCGTTTCTTCTTCCGTCGCGTCAATTGAGGGTTTTGCCTTCATTTATGGAAAATCATGTTCCACAGAAATTTGGAGGGAAATGTGGATAAGATATAATTATAAGAAAGAATATGTAACCTAACAAATTTGAATAAATCATTTTGGTCCATAATACTCTTATAAATCAATTTAAATGTCATCACAAATCCAATATGAGACAATTTGATATTTCAATACTCGAGACATACTTGATTAACAAAGACATTCAAGAATATGAATATAACCTACGTTGCACGGGTACGGGATATGGGTGCTAAGGTGCGAGGTACGGAGGTATGAGATACGGTGATTTTAGAAATATCTAATTTAGAGTGCGTTAAATTTAACATAATAAAATAATCAATATAAATATTTGAAATTTTCAAAATACACAAATCGGTAAAAAGTAATGAGTTTTAAAATAATTTAACAATGAAACATGAAATTATTAATTCACATTGTTAACTTCTTGTTCTCACTATATTTCAGTCATCAGTGCAGTTCTTTTCATACTCATAATAGTTTCCGCATAGCTTCTTATCATCTCACTCTCAATAACCCTAATTTTTTACAAAAATGTGTGTGGGTGCGTGAATTCTTGCACCTAACATGCACCCGATGCGTAAAATTTTCAAATTTCAAGCACCCATGCAACATAGAATATAACTTGATTTACTTTTTTATTTGAAAAAAATATTGTTTTTTTTAAAAAAAGTATGATAAATATAATATATAGTAGAATCAAATCAAATCAAACAAATCCATTAACTAGTTAGATCACAATATACAAGAAAATATTATACTATGGCATTAGTTTCTTATAAATGAATCCAACTTTATTGTTGTTTTTCTATGTAAAATATAATTGAACAAATCACCTTAAATTTGACTTGATCATGTAATGGGTAAATTACCATCTAATCAATTTCATTAATTAGATGAACAATGGATAATGTAATATAATATTTTTTATAAAATCAAAAGACTAGGGACGAATATAATATACTAGGGAATGAAACCATAATGTATAAAAGTAAGTATAAGAGTTAAGTTATTCAATGATGTTTATAAGAGACATTCAACTTTAAAATAGTATCAAAATTGTTGTCAACATTTGAAAATTATAAAAAATGTATGAAATTATTATAATTTGATTTTAAACTTTTAAAAATTGTAAAGGTGAAGTCCTCAATTTTATAATTATATATTTGATATCCGAATATCTAAATCGTTCAGATTTGACGTAACATTGTTATGCTTTAAACTAATCTAATTTCTATTTGATCTATTAATCTTTTAAAGTGTAATAATTGCATTTCTTAACTTTGAAAATTCAAAAATTAGTTGTAAAAATACTTACAAAAAAATGTGTTGAAAACTTTTATTATTAGTAATTTTTAAATAATTTTAAAATTTTAGATACTAAATGTACAATTCTAAATTTTGACACAACATTTACATTATTTTAAATTTATATTATCATATACATAATTCACTTGTTAAAAAATGATAATTTATAAGCTCCAACCATGGTATTTTAAATCGGTTTTAAACTATGTCGAATCATAAACTGGTGTTAATACCTCCAATCTACTCCGAAAAATCATATCATATACAAAATCGAGTCACATTAACAAAAACTAATTCGATCAAAGTCTAAATGTTAAAAATCGGTCAAATCAGTTCGATCAATTAGAATTAGACTAAAATTTTGGTCAATATTTAATAAAATAGAAAAACAAATCATAATTTTGATTCATTTATAATTAAATTAATTAAACAATTAGAGTTTTAAATTTATTCTATTATTAAATAATTTATTACTATTATAAATAAATATATATATTAAAACAGGTTTTAAAGGGTTGAACTAATAAAAGTGATTTTCTGATTTCATCAATAGGATGGATTTTAAAAACTATATGGTGTATTCTGTACAAATTGTAATTTATGTAGAAATAGAAATAAAAACACAAATATAAATAAAAATATAAATTTTGAAGTCTTCTGTAATATTTTTAGAATGTACAAATAATGTATAAAAATATATGACTGTTCTGTTGTATAAATAGAACAATAATTTATGTGTTAATCAAATTACTCTTCTACTCTTAAATTTAGCGAATAATAAATTATTAATCGAAACATTATCTGATTGCCGCAAGATATGATATTCAACAAGATTACCATCGAGATGATGACCCAACTCTGCATTACCTAAACCCTAATTTCTTAATAAACATACATTGAAATAAACAATCTTTTATATTTTAGTCTAAACCATTATGTTTCCATAAACTTACATGTAAACAATTGCGTCACGATTGTTTCAACTTAAACATAAATGCAGTGTTGGATATATGATGCAAAAGTTGGATTTATTATTGTTTTCATACTTGTTCGGAATTCCGTACCGGTCAAATAATATTTAATTAGTTTTTTATAATCGAATCCGAAAAAACTGGAAATCGACCATAATATCCGGTACTCGACGGTATCAAAAAAATACTTGTGTGATGAGGGCTCCGGGACCGGGTACCCCCTGTTGGGTTAGGCCCAATTTAAGAGGTTAGCCCGAATGATTAAAGACAAACTAATGCGGTCCAAGATCGTCACTTTGGCCCATTTGGATTAACTAACACGAAGGTCCATTAACCCGAAGGTCGTAACAAAGAATGCATACGGACCGATCTAATGGATCGGTTCAAACAGTTACAGTCACGCGTTCTAAACCTCGGGCCTCTTCACGTGTTCCACGCTTCGGGCCTTTTAACATTTTCCACGCATCGGTCCCAGCCACATTTTACAGCGTGCGATAATGACGTTCAACAGAATTGTCAGAGGCGGTTACAGGGCGTGGATCTCAAACGCCATCAGCCTTATAAATGCAGAACTTGACGACGGAATTAGTAGGACATTTTGGATGCGAATAATAGGTCGTTACTCTGCCGGGATTATTCTTATCGCTTTCTTATCCTTGTCATCTTCATAAGCCTCTGTTTTTCTTGTATTTGAACATTTACTTGATTAGTTAATCGACTGAGAGCAATCTCTGCTCTTGGTCAAATGGTTTTTCCCCCATTTCACGGGGTTTTCCACTATAAATTGTTGTGTCACATTACTGTTTTCAGTTTCTTAATCGTTCTCCCACCAAAAACAAATAAAAACCGAGTTCATTTCTTAACGAATCGGACGACTGTTGGTACCCCGTAAAAAGAGACCATAACACCTTGGCTTCCATATTTTCTTGAGCTGCTTTCCCTTTTTTCTCCAGCTCAAAGATCTGATTTGCTAAGAGTGAGATTTCGGTCCCAGCTCTTAACAACTCATTATCCAACCGGTCCCGGTCCTCTCGTACCGAAACCAGCTCATCATGCTTGATCCCAACTTACCTTTTTGCAAGGTCAAGTTGGTCTTGGATTTCCTGAGACATAACGTGATCATCCTGGTTCTTTTCCACGGCGATCACAGCAGTGAAGTCTTTCCTCAACATCTGCATAGGAAGCCAATGTCAGAATATAAACCTTCGGGCCCTGAAATTGGGCAGGATTACCTTAGTTGCGATGTCGAGGAAACCTTCAATCAATTCCTTCCCAGACACATCTGACTGAACGTTGTCTGGGTTTTGCTCCTCATATAGGCGGAAATCTTCGAGGAAGGCGCTCCTCCAGGAAGCCAACTTCTTCCCCTTCTTGAACATGTCCAGTAGGCCCAAAGCAACTCCCCAGTCGGAGTTGGTCTTAAGGCCCGAAGCAGGTTCTCTCACGATCCCCTTGGTAGGGACCGAAGAATCGTCCCCCTTCTTCAGCCGTTTAACAATCTTCGGGGCTTTTGCTTCGGCTGTTCTCTTCCCTTTATCTAAGAGGATCAGTGGCAAGGAGACATTGGCGTTTAAACTGGGACCGGGGAGGACTTTCTCCACCGGAATAGCTCCATGTAGTAACAAAGCAATTATGTCAACACCAATTGGGGAACTACTTCCAATCCGATAAAGGCCGGATAGGCTCAAAGAGCGAATCCTAGCCGTTATCTCCTCCTCTACTACTCCAAATACCCGATGTGCAAGCCTCTTTCCCATTGAGGGCTGCCCTGTGAAACACATGGTTAGTGTGCCCGCGCTGGTGGTCTGGATCGGGGGTTCCCTCCAGTTGATGTCCCCGATGGAATCAGCGTACCACATGTCGCTGATTCAGAGGGCTCCGCACTACTGGTTGCTCCTTGGCATCCACTAGAAGGACGGGCCGAAGCTGCAACTATACGCTTAAGTCTGGAGCTGTGCATCGTTTCGGTTGAGTATGCAAAATAAATATATGAGGATCAGGAATGATAATATAAGAATTAATTTCATACCCGATCCCTCAGATGGATCTAGGGAAGAAAAGACTCCCTTCGGGGCTGGGGCTCCAGTCCTACCAACGATTCCTATTCTTATTAGCCTCTCCTCCCAAAGCAGGTCCACCCTCCTAAGACGTGTTTCGGGAGGAGGGAACATCACCAACGTAGCTACGATGTCTGAACGAGAGGGATTGAACCTAGTACGGTCCAACTTACCTATGAGATGATGAGATATATTTGGCCACACCTTCAATAGGTCATTCTTCGGAAATGTTATCCAAATATAACAGGATTTCCACTCATGTAAGGACTTCTCCTTATCTACTATCGCGCATTCTTTGGTGCGCATCGCAATATAATACAATTTGTGACACCCTAATAAGCCTTTACCCCTTCGGGACTCAACCAGAAACAAATTGAAAAAATTTTCTAAGGTTGGGGCTACACCCTGTTCGTGGCAATAGAAGATAAACGCCACAATATATACGTAACTACCCGGGAACATGGCATATGTAGGGCAATGAATCTCCCGAAGTACGGCCGCTACAAATGGATGTAGCGGAAAATGTAACCCGTACTTCAGGGAAGCATAACTAACGGGTAAGATACTGGCCGGAACGTTCATTTCAGCTGGAATGAAACAAGGGATATCTTCCTTCCCCTTCCAGATGGAGTAATGAGCGGGAATTGAGATCTTAGACATAAGCTCTTCAATATCTAACTATAGGCAATTGCAGTCTGTACCCGCAGACCTAGGTGGTGGGGATGAACAATCTCAAAAACTCTGATTTAAATAGTAAAATCCCGATGTATCAGACGTTGCCACGTAGGATTACTATAGGCAATTGCAGTCTGTACCGGCAGAGCATGTCTGTCAGTTAACAGAATACATAAAGGCGCAAATCGGAATTTTATCGTTTAAATAAAAATAATACGAAAAAGAGGCAACCGATACGCTCACTTGCAGTTTAAAATTAGTTTCTCAAATTTGCCCAAGTATGAGATCGGTCCCTAGGACGCTTTCCATCATCGGGAATGGTCCTGAAAGTGCATGAGCCGTCATGTGATCGGTCTTATATCACCTCTGCGATGTCACACAAGTCCGAGGGGCTAGTGATGAGGGCTCCGGGACCAGGTACCCCCTGTTGGGTTAGACTCAATTTAAGAGGTTAGTCCGAATGATTAAACACGAACTAATGCGGCCCAAGATCGTCACTTTGGCCCATTTGGATTAACTAACCCGAAGGTTGTAACAAGGAATGCATACGGACCGATCTAATGGATCGGTCCAAACGGTTACAGTCACGCGTTCTAAACCTCGGGCCTCTCCACGTGTTCCACGCTTCGGGCCTTGTAACATTTTCCACGCATCGGTCCCAGCCACATTTTACAGCGTGCGATAATGACGTTCAACAGAATTGTCAGAGGCGGTTACAGGGCGTGGATCTCAAACGCATCAGCCTTATAAATACATAACTGGCGACAGAATTAGCAGGACATTTTGGATGCGAATAATAGGTTGTTACTCTGCCGGAATTATTCTTATCGCTTTCTTATCCTTGTCATCTTCATAAACCTCTGTTTTTCTTGTATTTGAACATTTACTTCATTAGTGAATTAACTGAGAGCAATCTCTGTTTTTGATCAAGTGGTTTTTTCCCCATTTCATGGGTTTTCCACTATAAATGTTGTGACGCATTACTGTTTTCAGTTTTTTAATCGTTCTCCCACCAAAAACAAATCAAAACTGAGTTCGTTTTTTAACGAACCGGACGACTGTTGATACCCCTAAAAATGGACCATAACAGAAGCCCCGATATTTGGCGGTATATTATCTGGTATGAAAACATTATTATTTTTGATAAATTTCTCATACCTTACATAGAATCTGACTTCAAATGTCAAAAATTGTATAAAAATATAAATAACGATATTTTAATCATTTAAAAAGCTAGAAATATAAATTGAAATTAAAAATAGGATTTATGTTATTTTTTATTTTTAATTATAAAATAAAATGTACAAATTTTACTTATATAAAAATAAAATATGTTCTATAATTTCTTTAATTTTTATTTTCTTTAATGAAATGTAGAAACAAAAATTATACTGAACATCCATACCATGTATCTCCAACACTACAAAATATATCATCCAAAACCTAAAAATAGTTTTTGTTCTTCGCTCAATCGAAAACGTTTTTAAACATTTTCTACGAGTGTTTCAAACGTCTGAAGCGCGCCACAGCGCTTGTTCATTGTCTATGGCGCCCTCCACTCCGCCAGCACCGCCACTGCCAGAAATTACCTCCGTCGTGACCACAAATACTGCAAGGTATCCCTTTCAAAATCCTCCAAGACCTCCAAACCCTCACCCCTTACATTCTACGACGCNCTAAAATTTTGGTCAATATTTAATAAAATAGAAAAACAAATCATAATTTTGATTCATTTATAATTAAATTAATTAAACAATTAGAGTTTTAAATTTATTTTATTATTAAATAATTTATTACTATTATAAATAAATATATATATTAAAACAGGTTTTAAAGGGTTGAACTAATAAAAGTGATTTTCTTATTCATCAATATGGTGTTTTCTGTACAAATTGTAATTTATGTAGAAAGATAAATAAAAACACAAATATAAATACAAATATAAATTATAAAGTGTTTTGTAATATTTTTAGAATGTACAAATAATGTATAAAAATATATGAGTGTTTTGTTGTATAAATAAAATGATAATTTATGTGTTAATCAAATTATTTTTCTACTCTTAAATTTAGTGAATAATAAATTATTAATCAAAACTTTATCTGATTGCCACAAAATGTGATATTCAACAAGATTACCATCGAGATGATGACCCAACTTTGCACCACCTAAACTCTAATTTCTTAATAAACATATATTAAAATAAACAATCTTTTATATTTTTGTCTAAACCATTATGTTCCATAAACTTACATGTAAACAATTGCGTCACGATTGTTTCAACTTAAACAGAAATGCAGTGTTGGATATATGATGCAAAAATTGGATTTATTTTACCATTATGTTTTCATACTTGTTCGGAATTCCGTACCGGTCAAATAATATTTAATTAGTTTTTTATAATTGAATCCGAAAAAACTGTAAATCGACCATAATACTCGGTACTCGACAGTATAAAAAAATACATGTGAAGCCTTGATATTTGACGATATACCGTTCGGTATGAAAATATTAGGATTTTTTATAAATCTCTCATACCTTAAGTAGAATCTGACTTCAAATCTCAAATATCAAAAATTGTATAAAAATATAAATAAGGATATTTTAGTTATTTAAAAAACTAGAAGTATAAATTAAAATTAAACATATGATTTATTTTGTTTTTTATTTTTAATTATAAAATTGAATAAAAAATATGTCTTTAATTAAAAATATGTCCTTAATTAAAAATATGATGTATGTTGATTTTTATTTTTATATAAAAATAGAATATAAAATATGATATATTCTATAATTTTCTTAATTTCTATTTTTTAGAATAAAAAATCGAAACAAAATTATACTGAACATATCGTGTATCTCCAACATTACAAAATAGATCATTCAAAACCTAAAAATAATTTTTGTTCTTCGCTCAATCGAAAACGTTTTTAAACATTTTCTACGAGTGTTTCAAACGTCTGAAGCGCGCCACAGCGCTTGTTCATTGTCTATGGCGCCCTCCACTCCGCCACCACCGCCACTGCCAGAAATTACCTCCGTCGTGACCACAAATACTGCAAGGTATCCCTTTCAAAATCCTCCAAGACCTCCAAACCCTCACCCCTTACATTCTACGACGCCATCTCGTCTTCCTTCCAACCCGAACCCTAATTACCCTCAATTAGCCCCTCGCACCCCGCATCTCCATCCCCATGATCTGTCTCAGCATCCCTACCCAGTCGCCTCATCCGGTCGCGGCTTCATCTCTAGGCCCGTGAGCATGCCTGCTGGCCGCCCTTCTCAGAAATCGACAATTGGATTCCCTTATCTCGATCAGGGGTTTGTTCGGCCGAACACTTTGGCCTCTATGCTTGTTGCTACAGGTCATGGTTCCTCTGGTAACACTTCATGCCCGGGAGTAATGCCAGGGATAGTTAAAGGAATCCCCTTCCCTACTTCAACTCAGTCCAAGGTACTTTAATTTTCCTTAATTTTCTTATTCTTCTACAGTTTAAGCTTTTCCTGAACTGAGCTTAGTTCGTTGCTGCAAGTGATTATGCCATGAACTGGTAAATGTTTTCTATGGTTTTCTATAATGGAATGCCTCAAAAGACGCAATATCTCAGAGAGAAAAACAGTGAACAACAAACAATACATTATGAAATCTTTTTTTCAATGGTTGCTATTGCTTTTCTTTTTTAGGCTGGTCCTCCTCCGGCCTTTATATCTGATATTAACGGCCACAATGAGCTGAGGTACTACATTGATTTTTTCTTTGTTATTCTCTAATCATTTTTCAGTACAAATTTATTTATTTGGCCGGTTTCTCGTTGTAGATATTTCTTATTCTCTTTATCCATTTTTTCTTGCAGAGATAGAAATAAAGATGATGCTTATGCAATTATCAGGGATAGAAAAGTAAGGTTTGCATTTCAATGTAGTTGTTGACTACTAAACTTTAATTGAGGGAATCATTGTAACTTTGCTGTTGAGTTATATGTTCAAGAAACAATTGCAACTCTATATTTTGATCATCGTGTGTGAGTTTCATTGTTCTTACTATTTATTTTGTTAAATTAGGATATTTTTTCTGCTGCAGGTCCGACTATCTGATAATGCCTCTCTTTACTCCCTGTGTAGATCCTGGTTAAGAAATGGCTTCTCTGTAGATATTCAGGTATGCTTAAATAAGTTCTTGAAAAATTTACTATTGTAAAATATGGATTTTAACAACATTTTTGTACATTTTAATTTCTGTATGTGTTCTTTATTTTATTTCTATATTTGAATATCTTCGTCAATATGTTTGTTTATAAGCCGTTGATAGGTGTGTAATTATACTAATGTGGTCCGGTCCTTAAATTTTTAGCAGCCACAGTACCTTGATACTGGCACATGTCTTCCCCAACCTTTGCCAAGGCCTGCAGATATGCAAGAGGGAAAGAAAGGAGACAATGAAAACGAGGAGGAAACTCAGGTTTGTACTATCAGTTTTTTTGTATCTATGCTTAAATGAAACTGAAATAATTAAATTATCTTAGGAAAGTAAGATTTTTTGGTAATGATATGAGTTCAATAATTAAAATCTCTTTAATGCTACAAGTTGTTAAATATGAATTAAAATTTGGAATTAAGAAATTGATCCAGTTTTGTCTCTTAATGTGATTCGTATTAAGATCTGAATTTTATCTAGTTTTTTTGCGACATTTGTCACATCATCACCTTGGAGGTCATTCATGCGGCTATTGCTTTCAGTCATTAGAATTCATTTGTTTTCAGGATAAGGATTTATGTGAAGATTTAACTGAGAAAGAGGTATTACAAAGACACATCAAACGAGCGAAAAGGATTCGATCTCGGTAGACTCCTAATAGTTACTTGACACTCTGGTTTTCTCATCTCCATCGTCATTGGTTGTTTTTGTGCAGCCTGAATGAAGAAAGATTTAAAAGAATAGAAAGATACAAATCGAGGCTAGCCCTTCTGTTATCACCTCCGAATGATAGACCGAACATGGGAAATGAATCTGCTTCAACAGCAACCAACAAATTGAAAGATGAAAACTGTGTTACCACCTACTCTAGGTCAGTGTCTCTTGTTTCATTCTCAAGAGTATTTTTTTGTGTTTTTTTCAAGTAATTTACCGTGTTTGTGTGATTCGGAATCATCAGTGATGCAGAGAATATGGAACATCCTGAACTGTAGAGCAATTTGTGACTGCAAAGCATGTTTGTTTATTTTTTCATTTCCAAGTTGCACCTCAGTTGCTTCATTTTCGCTGCTGACTGTTTATGGATTATGGGCTAAATTTGCATGAGCATGCCACAAAGCAGTCAATTTTCTGGGCTATTTATTTATTGAAGTTGAGTAACAAATTTAAAATTTTTTAATCAATTGTTTGTTACAAAATTTAGTAATTAATTAACAGCATATAATATGATATCTCGGGTGTAGTTGTGTTTTCATGGATTTTTTTTATCTAATTTCGTGGATTTATTTATTTTATATTCAAATGATTGTCGCATGCCCTTGGGTGTATTTGTAGACTTTAGTGTGAAATAATGTGGTGAGAATGTGAAATAATGTTTACTCCATGGTTTTAAAAAACACATCGAACCAATCGATTGGACTAGTTCAATTGGAAATTCCCCGCACTTCCCGTTTGACTCAAATCAGTTCCCATGGAATATTAAAAATTGGTGTGGCTTTCCTAAATACGTTATTTGCATCTAATATTTCAAAACAAATGTATAGAATGTTGTGAAACATAATTTATATATAAAAACCCTACTATCATTTTAAAAGACGAGGGATCAAAATACTATTATTTTAAATGCTTGATGATCATATTTTAAAGGGTAAGTAATAAACAATATTTAAGAATCATATTGTAATTTTACTAAAAAATATATCATGAAATTTGTAATTTGGAGATATTATCTTTACATAATATGTAAATTGGGGGTCATAGAAAACTACACCTTTATTTCATATTATTATGGGTATAATTACAAAACTAATAATCTATTATTAATATTTTGTAACAAAAAACTACATATTATGTATTATTCAACGATACCAAGCCATATATTAATATAATAGAATATAGGCTAAATCAGAAAAAAAACAATCTTAGTTTTAAATGAAAAAATATGTCATTGCCCCTGCCCTATCACAACAACCAACCAAAGCGAAAAATAGAATTTCATGCAGATCTACTTTTGACCGCTTCCAGATCTGCTGCTTCCTTCAAGAAACTAAACTTACCACCGTCTTCTAGAACCATCTGTACGGGACACCACCCAAGCCCGTCCGCAACTGCCGACAGTATATTCCTGATCTCATTAAAGAACTCTTTCTCATCAACACCACCGCTTTTATCGCGATCGAACATTTCGAAGATTGCATCGTGCATCGCTGTCACTTCCTCCTCCGATGCCGCTACATCCACACCAAAATCTTTATCGAGTAATCTCAATGCCTCCATTCCGCGACGGAGTTCCGATTTCGATAGAATGCCATCGCAATCCAAATCGAGTGAGGAGAATGATTCTTTTACGCTTTTGGTGAATCGATCTTCGTCATTGATGAACGAGCGAATCGTGGAGCCGTCTATCAATACCACCGCCATTGATCAATGTGACCTAGAAATAACAAATTGGAACTACTTGTTTTTGGAACGGTTGAAGGAACGGGTTAGTTATTTATAGAGCCTAGTAAATCTAACAGAAAGTCACCCCACATTATTAATCAATTTCTTTAAGTAAAAATCTATGATTTTATATGCTAGTAATATTCGCTAAAAATATATTTTATTTAAATCAGTATATTCTCTAAAACTATATTGGTTGAAATAAAAATATATGATTTATATACTAATAATATTTGCTAAAAATATATTTTACTTTCTGTTTAAATAAAAATATATGATTTTATATACAAGTAATACTCGTTAAAAGTATACTTTATTTTCGATATATTCGTCACTTGAATCAAGTTTTGTTAGTTCTTTATAATATGGTCATGGGTCACATTCGTTTCGGATATAGTTGAACCAATAGCACATTGCACTTATATTCTCATTTTGAAAAAACGAAGAAAATCAAAATTACAGAAGAAATATTAAATATTTACCATTATCAAGTAACATAAACTACATATCATTGATAAATATTTATTATAATCTCTAAAAATTAACATTACCAATATACAATATCATATCTTTTAAAATTAAAAAGTTGCTCATTCAATGAATTCAAAACTTTTAGGCTTTAGCTCATTGTGTCTCTACAATGAGATACATTTTTATATAGTTATCTATAAAGCATCAAACATATATTTGTTATAGAGTATTTAATTGATAAAAATTATAAATAACAATATTTAAATATAAATTTGACATATATTTAAAGTATAAATATAATATTATTAGTATTTCATTTATTCGGGTTCTAATCGGGTTTGGATTTCGTCATATCTATAATCGACACACATAACATGTTTTTGTTTGTCCCATGGGTGGGCACGGTTACGTCCAACGGGTTACGGGTTGAACATGTCAACTCGTACGGGTTGAGAATTTTTTTTGACCTATCAACGGGTTGAAAGTGTTGCCAACCTGTCAATGGGTTGAAAGTGCGGCCCAACTCATCAACGGGTTAAAAGAACCTAAACCATAAAATTTAAAAACCTTCAATTTAAACTCTATAATTTTAAAAATAATTCAAAATTAGCCCACGGGTTGACGGGTTAAAATTCGCAGTCTAACAACCCGTACAATGATATTTAGTGGGTCAGCATACGAGTTGACCCGTTTATACGGGTTTGGTTGGCCCATGCCCACCCCTAGTTTGTCCCGTGGATTTTTATCTTTTCTTGAGTTTACAAAAAAACACATTATTTTTTCTATTTAAATAGTAATTATCAGTTTATTTAGGAAAACAAAGAAAATTATGTATATTTTTACCCATAATATATTCATAATTATTGAAGAAATTCAAAACAAAGCAAAAGAAATGTTTTAGTTTAATAAATAATTTTGATTTAATAATAATAAATATATTGTGCATTCTAAAATCATTCTAGTTAGAGAAAAATTATTTTTAGTTATGTATCAATGTTATATTCCTTTATGTATTTGTTTGTCCCTATGGATTTTTCTCTTATTTCCTGAGTTCACGAAAAAATGTATTGTTTTTTCTATTTACTATTAATTATAAGTTTCTTTTAGAAAAAATAAAATAAAATATTACGTATATTGTTACCCATAATATATTCATAATTATTGACACAAATTCAAATTGAAACAAAATAAATGTTTTAGTTTAATAAATAATTTTTATTTACTTACTTTAATTCAAATAATAACAATTATTTTTTTCATAGATCAAGAGTATCTATAATATTAAAATGTTATACATTAAACTAAATATTAATTATTTCCATTATTAAAAACTAAATAACAATAAAAAGTCAGTAATGATTTGTTTTTGTAATTTATATTTTGATTTTAAAATAAAACATATTGTGTTTTTTAATTATTTTCGTTTGTTATCGAAATAATAAATTTATGGTTTCTTAACTAAATAATATTTAGTTTTATAAAAAATATTAAAAACACGCACACACATTTCCAAACGTGAAGGCAATTTACATACTCCACATCCATGTGAAGAATTTTCACAATTCTGAATATAGAAGATAGTTCTTGAGAACAAATATATTTCAATAAATGAACTAAAATTACATATATTGTAATATTACAATATAATATTGTTCCAAAAGATGTCATGTTTCAATTGAACCCACAATAAAATTATACAAAATTTGTCATTAAGTTATGATTGTGATTTCTTAAATATACAAGGAGAAGATTGACGATTTGGGTATAGTTTAATTTAAAAATAAGATTATAAAAAAGGAAATTTTTATTATGCAGAATATAATTATACTTTTAAAATTATAATATTACTGCTTACGAATTACTGATAAGAAAACAATGTGCATAGTTTATGGTATATAATTATAATAAAATAAGAATTTAGTTTTAAAGGGTAAATTAGGGGTGTGATGATTTGGTATCCGACCCGATCACCATTTTTTCCGTTCGATACAATGGATATGGATCGGGAAAATGAAAATCTGAAACAAATCCACAATAATGGATCAATTTGCTGATATTCTAATATTTATTTTTTAATTATAGTTGATCATAAAAATATGATTAATCAACAAAAAAAATTGTTTATTTGTAAACAATTACACATACAAATTAAATAACAACAAAAAATAGATGCTCAAGATTTTCAAACATCCACGAAGTAAAATTTGAATTCAATATTAGAATTGAATGAAACAAAAACATGCGCAATCATTTATTGTTTTTCAAAGTACACTAAATATACAAAAATTAAACACATTTCACTTAGATATTTGTTATCACAAACTTGAAAAATAAAATCAATAATAAGAAAGTTTTAATAAGGAAGAATGTATTTTCGTATATAGGGTTTTTGTTAGGTGTGGAGATCGATATTGGTATTGATCGGTCACACTTGGATGATGATCGGCAATGTGGTAGATCGGAGCACACATGGAAGACAGGATGGTCAGTATTGGTACCGAACGGGTGAAGACCGAAGTACGCAATACTGAAGATGACAACGGGACCGAAGTGATCGGGGTCGAGGACCGAAGCACGTCGAGGACCGAGGACTGAAGATATGAGATGGAGGCAATCGATCGGGGACCGAACTGAGATATGGTGGGGTCCACTGGTCTAAGATATTGACAGTTATGGAAGGAGATATTGAAAGAAATAAGATCATATCAAATCAGTATATATGGACACATATATATGATTTGATTATGGATAATCATATATGGAGATATGATCAAATATTGAGAATATTTGTTTATTTCCTTAATATCTCAACCACCTCATCTATATAAAGGGGTCCTATGATTCATTGTCATTAGCACAACAACTTCAATACTCTTGTATTCCGAGTTTTCTTCTTCGTGTGTTTGTGTTGTAATCTTCTCAAGTGATAGTGAATTTGGCCGTTTCCTCCGGTCACGTGGTTTTTTCCCTTTCCGGGTTTCCATGTTAATTTCTTGTGTCGTTGTTTTCTCTTTGCTTTAATTCTCGGGTTCTACTTAATCTATCGAGATTGTTCGCACACGTGTTCAATCCCCAACAATTGGTGGTGGTTGTGGGGTAGTAGTGGTACAATCGGCGATGGGTGACGATAAGGGAAGCCTAAGGATGTTTGACGGATCTGATTTTGCCTATTGGAAAATGCAAATCCGCAATACCCTTTATCGGAATGATCTAGGGGAAACATTGGAAGAAAAGAAGCCGGTAAAGATGAAGGATGCGGATTGGCAGAAATTGGATCGCAAGGCGTTCGTGATCGTTCAACTATCGTTGTCGAAGAAGGTGACGTTTAACTACAAGAAACATACGACGACTCACGGTATGATGAAAGCGATGTCCGATATGTACGAGCGGCCTTCATCGACAAATCGTGTGCTCTTGCTACGGCAGTTGTATACCATGACGTTGGGAGAGGGTGCCTCGGTTGCAGAACATCTGAATGATTTCTGCAATCTTACAGGCCAGTTGTCGCTGGCTGGACATGTCATTGATGATGACACGCAGGTCGTTGCCGTTCTTGGTACCATGCCCGAAAGCTGGTCAACGACGGTTGATATTATCAGTAGTCAACCTGGGAAACTCAATTTCGATGATGTGCGGGCTCGACTCATCAGTGAAGAATTGAGACGGAAGCATAAGGGAGATACCAAAAGTAATGCATTGGTGGCAGATTCTTCCAGGGGTCGGAAGAATAACCCAAGTTAGAATGGCGAGAGCAGCACCCGATCGAGGAATCGGGGAAAGTCAAAGAATCGAGGGGATCCCGATTGCTGGAATTACGGGAAGAATGGACACTTCCGTAGGGAATGCAAAGAGCCGAAGAATGAGGAGAATTCAGCATCGGTAGCGGCTGAATCTGACGATGCACTTGTACTCTATCTCGAGAGTCCAGTGGAGTCATGAGTGGTTGACTCAGGTACATCCTTTCACTCATGTTTTAACCAGAAGTTGTTTAAGTCTTTCAAAGCAGGGAATTTCGGGAAGGTTTATCTTGTCGATGGGAAGTTCCTGGAGATCACAGGTCGGGGTGATATACCGATTCGATCCTCAAATGGTTACTGTTGGACCTTGGAGGATGTGATGTATATACCCGGACCGAGTAAGAACCTGATATCGGTCGAACAGTTGGATTTCAAGGGGTACCGAACGTCTTTCGGGAGCGATCGGTGGAGAGTGACCAAAGGGGCTTTGGTCATTGCTAAAGGAATCAAGTCGGGAACTCTGTACGTGGAGAAACCGATCAGGCCAGATGGGGACCGATCCACTCTCACTACACTGGAGACCGATCTGTCCCATGGGGACCGATCCACGGAGGACCGAAGGAGGTTGCTGAAGATGTGGCACGATCGCCTTGGCCACATGAGTGAAAAAGGCATGAAGATCATGGCCCGGAAAGACTTATTGCCGACCTTTGAGGACAAAGAGGTTGGGTTCTGTGAGGATTGTGTGTTTGGCAAGCAGAGGAGAGTAACCTTTACGAAGGTGAAGCGGGATCGGAAAACCATCAAGTTGGAACTCGTGCATACCGATGTGTGGGGTATGACACTAGTCGAGTCCTTTTGAGCCTCGAAGTACTACGTCACCTTCATTGATGAATGTACCCGTAAGGTATGGGTCTATTTTCTAAAGAGGAAAATCTGATGTATTCCAGACATTCAAAAGGTGGAAAGCAGAGGTGGAGCTCGAGGCTGGAACCAAGTTGAAGTGTCTGAAATCAGACAATGGGGGTGAGTATGACGTGGAGGAGTTCAGAGGTTACTATTTGGCGAACAGTATTATGCTGGAGAGATCAATTCCTAAGAAGTCGAGGCAGAATGAAGACCATGCGACATATGACAATGTTGAAGAAGTCACTATTGTGTTGTAGCGATCAACCAGCTAGAGGAGATCACCTGATCGGTATACTCCTGCAATGTTTCATACATTGCTGACTGAAGATGGCGAGCTACAGAATTTCTGAGAGGCTGTTGAGCTTCGTGAGCAGGAAAAGTGGGAGCTTGACATGGAGGACGAAATGACGTCCTTGTCGAAGAACAAGACTTGGGTCTTGTTGACTGCCGAAGGGACATCGGGCCTTCCTTAAATGGGTCTTCATAGGTCGATGGGTCCAAGAGTTACGAGGCAAGATTTGTAGTCGAAGGATTCTTGCAGAAGGGAACTGACTATTCCAAGGTACTCTCACAGGTCGACCATTTGGGTGATTGCGTAAAGTGGTTGTGGAGAATCTCCATCCTTGGCGGGTGGATGGGAAGACTGTTTTTTCTATGGGATTTAGAGGAAGAAATGCACACCCGAGTGGTTTTAAAGTGCATTGAAATGGAAATCTTGCGGTAACTGGAAAGAGCTTGTATATTGCAACAAGCTTATCGGTAGTGGCCTTGACTCCCTATGGACCAAACGGGGACTAAAGAGAAATGAGTCGGACAATTGCTGTTATCTCCGAATGAGCAAATGTACATATATAATCCTTCTAATGTATGTCGAGGACATGTTGATCGCATGGGGTGACATGGAGGAGATAAAACAAGTCTAGTGGGAGTTGTCGATGCATTGGAGAAGGATCTGGGACCGGTCAAAACTCTCGGAATGAGGTTCGCGAGAGAAGGGTACACTTCCTTTGTCACAGGATAATACAAGTGATCGATCGAGCTCAAGTTGGAGACTTGAAAGCAACTGTGACACCTTTGGGAGCACACCAGAAACTCTCGAAGGAGCGGAGCCGATGGTCGACTAGGATGCCGAAGAGATGAAGAATGTGTTCTACTCTTCAGCGGTCGACAAAGATGTATGATGTGGTATATGCGAGACCAGACATTTCCCTTGGAGTGGGAGTCGTGAGCAGGTTCATGTTGAACTGGAAAGGAGCATTGGGATGCAGTGCTCTGATTGCTACGAGACATCTATGTGGGAGCTGCGTTGCAGAGGTCCGATCGTCCTAACAGGGTACGTAAATGACGACTGAAGGAGATTGCTAAGTGTGGGGATCGATTGACGATCGGATATACTTAGGAGATGATCGACATGGGTGTCGATCAGAGAGATCGGAGGATGGTCGGTATGTGTACCGATCAGTCATGGGTACCGATCGGTAAGATCTGAAGACAGTATGTGGTACAACTGTTGGAAGCCGAAATTGCAAGCGTGTGCTGTTTCGAAGCAGGAAAGGAGATGGTGTGGCTCCAGAATTTTCTGGTGGAGATTGGTCAAGGGATCGATCTAGTGACGAGGGTAGTCACTGGCGAAACTATAGCTGTGCATAGCTCTAGTTGGTCTCACCAAGTGAGTTGGTGAGCGGGGACTATCAAGAGAAGATGCATTATCGATCTCCAAGTGGAGATTGTTAGGTGTGGAGATCGATATTGGTATCGATCGGTCACACTTGGATGATGATCGGCAATGTGGTCGATCGGGACACACATGGAAGACAGGATGGTCGGTATTGGTACCGAACGGGTGAAGACCGAAGTACGCAATACTGAAGATGACAACGGGACCGAAGTGATCGGGTCGAGGACCGAAGCACGTCGAGGACCGAGGACTGAAGATATGAGATGGAGGCAATCGATTCGGGACCGAACTGAGATATGGTGGGACCCATTGGTCTAAGATATCGATAGTTATGGAAGGAGATATTGAAGGAAATAATATCATATCAAATCAGTATATATGGATGCATATATATGATTTGATTATGGATAATCATATATGGAGATATGATCAAATATTGAGAATATTTGTTTATTGACTTAATATCTCAACCACCTCATCTATATAAAGGGGTCATATGGTTTATTGTCATTAGCACAACAACTTCAATACTCTTGTATTCCGGGTTTTCTTCTTCGTGTGTGTGTGTTGTAATCTTCTCAAGTGATAGTGAATTTGGCCGTTTCCTCCGGTCACGTGGTTTTTTCCCTTTCCGGGTTTCCACGTTAATTTCTTGTGTCGTTGTTTTCTCTTTACTTTAATTCTCGGGTTCTACTTAATCTATCGAGATTGTTCGCACACGTGTTCAATCCCCAACAGTTTTATCTTCCAAAATTTGCAAAATATAATTAGAATAGCATAATATAATAAACTCTAAAATATAATTTAACACATTATAATATAATATAAAAATATTAAGTATCGGATAAGATCATATTGAAGTTTTATAAACCATATCTGATCCAACAATATTAAATATTTGCAGTTCGGATATCTGAAAAATCGGTTCATTTATGATTCGGTTATTTCGGATATTCGGATCACCAGATATATTAATATATTACAATATAATATAAAAAATAAGTATTGCATCATATCATATTGGAGTTTTAAAAACAATATCTGATCCAACCAGATTAAATATTTGTAGTTCGAATATCTGAAAAATTGGTTCGCTTATGATTTGATTACTTCGGATATTCGGATCACCATATATTTATGCATACCCCTAGGCTAAATAGTATATTATATTGATGAAATTACGATATATTAACTAAAAATTTTTTTAAATATAATCTATTGAATACAATTAGTTAATAGTTCAATAAAGTTAAAGAAATCAAATAACCATTAGACGTAGTAATATTGGGCTATCTCAAACGATGTCAGTCCAGAAACCTCATTCTCTCTTCCACATAAGCTTTCGTGTACGCAAAATTATTTTTTCAAATAATTTTCCTCTCATCCCTATATCATACATTTATAATTTTTATTTTTTATATATCATTATAATTTTTAAATATTAATTATTTACCAAATATTATTCTGGTATAAATTACATTCATATGTTAAATTTATAATTGTGATTTTTACTAGTTTGAAGTATTTTAAAATTTTAATTAATTTGTTATTACATTTTCTAAACTAAAAGTGTAATCGTTCGTTTAAAATTAAATAATTTGTACACTAGAATCACCAACTCGGTAAACTAAATCGAATAAAATCAACGACTAATTGATTCAGTTTTTGTTACATAAAATTATAATTAAAAAATAGTTAAACAAACTGACTACAACTAATAAAACCATAAAACAAATAAATGTATGAATTAATAATAAATTTAAATATTTTAAAATTCTTAAATTTTGAAATTTATTTAAAATCTCTGATAAAATAAAATATCGCACCCTCTTTATTCCCAAATTGGAGATAGCTTTAAAATGATATCATTTCTACATATATTGAGATATGAAGGATTCTTCTACATATTAATTGAGAAAATTACTCAAAAGTCTCTAACTTACTAAATGTGTAAATATCATTTCTCACTTTACGAAATCATAAGAATGATACATAAGTTATTCATACACTTTATTTTTTACAATTGTCATTAGTAATTAGTATTGTAACATGATATGTAAAACTAATTATATATGTTATGGAGATATGATACTCTTACAAATCATGACAAAGGAGTGATAAGCATATAGATTTGAGAGGGATGCTTCTTTATATCATCAGACAAGGTTTTTGTTAGTCACTTAGTGAATCAAATCAACATTATATATATGTTGATTTCCACTAATTGATTTGTATAATTTGTAAAATTTAATCTCTAACATTTCTTAATTTTAGTAAAACTAGTTATAAAAGTTTAATGTGCCATAAAATTGAGACTCATATTTTGAGAACTAGTTTGTCAAAATTTACAAAATATGAAAACTCATTTTGGGAAACATTTTCAATAGTTTTTTGTCAAAATGATTAAAGTACGTGAACACAATAGCCATCGGTCTCCATTAATCAAACAATTGAATTTTTGTAAGTATGCTTGACTATTAAATTTCACCAATTATGAAAACTAGACTTCGAAGTAACACTAATATTTGATTAACGTCTAATATTTCAAAACGAATGTATAGAATGTTGTTCACCCTAATTTGTGGTTCAAAAGCTCTACTCGATTGTACTTTTTGTATCAATCACACAAACTTTCGAATACTTAAGAGGAAAAATAGTATCATTTCAAAATATGGGGTATCAAAATACTATCATTTTAAAAGTTCAATGACAATATTTAAACTTCAACGACATTATTAGAGGATCAATAATAAACAATATTAAAAAATCATATTGCACTTTTGCTAAAATAATATATTATGAAATTTTTAATTTGGAGATATTATCTTTACATAATATGTAAGTTGGGGGTCATGGAAAACTTCACATTTATCTTATATTATTATGGGTATAATTATAAAATGAATAATCTATTAAAATATTATTAATATTTTGTAACAAAAAACTAAATATTATGTATTATTCAACAATACCAAGGCATATATTAATATAATAGAATATATGCTAAATCTGAACAAACAGTCTTAGTTTTGGATGAAAAAAAATGCCCATGTCCCTGCCCTATCACAACAAACAACCAGTGAAAAATAGAATCTCATGCAATTGTACCTTTGACCGCTTCCATATCTGCGGCTTCCTTCAAAAAACTAAATTTACCACCGTCTTCTAGAACCATCTGTACGGGACACCACCCAAGCCCGTCCGCGACTGCCGAAAGTATATTCATGATCTCATTAAAGAATTCTTTCTCATCAACACCGCCGCTTTTATCGCGATCGAACATTTCGAAGATCGCATCGTGCATCGCTGCCACTTCATCCTCCGATGCCGCTACATCCACACCAAAATCTTTATCGAGTAATCTCAGTGCCTCCATTCCACGACGGAGTTCCGATTTCGACAGAATGCCATCGCAATCCAAATCGAGTGAGGAAAATGATTCTTTTACTCTTTTGGTGAATCGATCTTCGTCATTGATGAACGAGCGAATCGTAGAGCCGTCCATCAATACCACCTACATTGATCAATGTGACCTAGAAATAACAAATTGGAACTATTTGTTATGTTGAAGGAAAGAGAGTTGGCGGGTTACTTATTTATAGCCGAGTAAACCTAATGGCTGAAGCATGTTTAGGGATGTCAATTTCGATAATACGGTCCGCTACCCAGCGGATACCCGTACCGTTTAAAAGGTTATTGGATAAGTAAATGGGTAGTGTAAACGGGACGAGGAAGAAAATCACATATTCGCTTTAAACGAGACGGATAGTGATTTGATAAATAACCGTCCAACTACCCGTTCGATTATCCATTTAAATAACCGTATCCGATAAGTTATATTTATTAAATATATTTAATATTTTTAAAATCGTTGCATTAATTATACAACTCTTATTAGGATACTTATGGATTACCAATTCAATTCACAATTTCTTTTTTTAAATGCTCTAGGTGTTTTTTTATTTTCATCTACTTCAAATTTATTTCAATATAATTATTATCTATTATTTCACCCATCTTGTTCAAGGTTCGAATTGTTGTTATGTAAATCTTATTTTCAGGTTTTTTTTCATCTTGCTTTAATTTTCGTTTTTTGGTGTTTATATAAAAATTAATTCAAATTCATCTTACTATAATTTTGATATATTTAAATATTGATATTTTACTATTTTTTTAAAAAAAAAATGAAAATTGTAAATCGTTGGTTAACCGCTAACTGAACGGTTAATCCATGACGGATGTGGGGCAGAGAGTGAGTGGATAACAAAATAATGAGGCAGGGGCGGGGTGGGGAGCGGTACACATAATGTTAGGCGGGACGGATAACGGTTACAGGTATAATCATACCATATTCATCTCGTTGTCATCCCTAAGCATGTTGTATTGATTTTGATGGGAAGTCGGACCTGAAATCCACCCCGTGTTAGTAATCTATTTATTTAAATAAAAATCTATGATTTTATATGACAATAATATTTGCTAAAAGTATATTTTATTTTCAATTTAAATAAAAATATATGATTTATATGTCAATAATATTGGCTGAAAGTATACTTTACTTTTGGTTTAAATAAAAATATATGATTTTATATACAAGTAATAGTCATTAAAAGTATATTTTATTTTCGGTATATTCTGAAATTCGAACAATGTTTTGTTAGTACTTTATAATAGGGTCACGGGTCACATTCGTTTCGGGTCTATTTTAACCCATAGCACATTGCAGTGCTATAAGTGAGACCCACGATAAATCTACTGTTTTAGACTTGAGGATCTATTTCAGATCCATGGTGGAAGTGAGTTTGGGTTTATCGGTGTGTTGAAAATAAAATTTTAATCTTATATTTTTATATTGAAAAAACAAAGAAAATCAAAATTACAAAACAAATATTAAATATTTACGGTTATTAAGCAACATAAACTAGATATCATTCATATCAAATAATTGATAAATATTTATTATCATCTCTAATACAAAGAAAATTATATGAGTAGGATGTTATTTAGCAATAAAATAAATAATCATCACAACCCATTATCAGTAGGATGACAAAACATACATCTCACAAGTGGAAGGAATTCATTTCATATCGTTTTTGGTGGGTACCTAATTGCATGATTCGTATTATTAAAAATTGTTTCATGATTGCTCCGTTTGGGGACTATTTATTATAATTCAATATTTGAATTGCTTCTTTTCAATGACACTTATATTTCTTTATTTTGTAGTTGACGAGATGCAATTCAATGTAGCAAATATTAATATTTTTTTCAAATACATAAAACATGTTTATTATCCCTTTCTATTTTGTTAATACTTATAATATTACCAATTTCACTTTTTTCATAAGTATCAATATATTCAACATAAACATTTTAACTATCAAATTTTTATTTGTGATCTCTATTCCCTCTATTGACTATCAAGTTCCACCCGATCAATTGACACAAATATTTACGACGGGGTTAGATTGGAAGAAGTAGCATTGCTCATGAGTATGAATGACAATTTGATTTATCCGCCCAACTTACTGTCGGAGAATCGTCCTATTTGGGGTGGATTTAGATTGTTAAATGAGTAATGGATGTGGGATTGTTGTACAATTATTTATCCACTTTAAATGAGGTGGATAATGATTTATATATATTCACCCTGCTAACCACATGGTTATCCATATATAAAATTAGTTATCATTTCATATTTAATTATAGCACATGGTTACCCATATATAAAATTAATTATTCGTTCATATTTAATTATATATACTTTTAAACTACTTTAAAAATTTTAGTTTGCATTTTCTCCAATTTTGTATTTTCATGTGCAAAACATTTGAAGTTTGAGCAATTTTCATCATGCATATGCAAGTTGTATAATAAACTCATATTTTATCAACTTTGAGATTGTTAATTAATTATTTTTCTAATATATAAATATTTCAAAATATCTTTAATTTTATATTGATATTTTTTATTTGTCTCATTAAAAATGTTAATTAATTTGTGTGTGGTATGATATATCTTCAATTATTAGGATAATGATTTTTACATTTAAGCAAATTTATAAATGATGAGAACTCTAGGACTAGGTACTATACAATGAATGAGGCCCAATAACTGTTGGGTCGATCCATGTGATGAAAGCGAATTTGTGCAGCCCGGTAGTATACTAAAGATGAAATGACCCGATGTTTCGCGATGAGACCGAAGATAACCTTGGCGAAATAAAACGGTTTCTGACAACTGGCTCCATGGTTCGGTCCAAACGGTTACAAGCCCACGTGATATTTAATTGGCTCGGTCCAAACGGTTTCTGACAACTGGCTCCATGTGATATTTGGTTTGATATTCGATAATAAGAATGAAAATTTGTTATATACCGAATAACAAATTAATTTTTAAAATATATATATATATATATATATATTTACATTTTTAAATTTTTAAATGGGTCATAAATAATTCAATATTATATTGAATGTAGGGTTTTATGACATTATTCTTATTTCTATCAAATTAGAGTTGCAAGGGACAAGGGATTGTCGTTATCACCGTGTTGGAAAAAAATGGATGGTGAAACATCGACAACTTTTTCATCAACCTCCATGAGACCACAATGTTATTATATTTGTTTGATACTTTGATATATAATAGGTGGATGAATCATTGATTCTTATAGAAGTTCTTTGAGTTCGAAAAGTGTGGAGGCACTTATATGCACTCAAGATTGGCTCTGTGGATTATATTATGATGATATTGAAGAAGATCAATATGAACAAGATAACTTTGAAAATGTTAATTTAGTTTCCACATTAGTAAACTATCAACTTTTCATTTATTTTCTAATATTTATTTTTCGTATTTGCTTTAAGAAGTTTCAGAACATTCTACATTTATATTGGAGTAAAAACTAGAAGAATTGAAGATTGTTTTATTATATAAATAAATCAATTTAATCAATTATTCAATGTTTGTGTTTTTAAAATATTTTTATATGTAATTTATTGAGATAATTTTTTTTTAATTTTGGTATTGGTGCCAAACAATTATCGGATTGTGATCGGTATTCAATATTTAGTTTGGTTTGGTATTCGGTATTTCAATATTTGGTTTGGTTCAATATTTGGTATCGAATGCTCATTCCTAGTAAATTTTACGAATTTTAAAAATTTTGGATGAATGCTTCACAAATGATATTATTTTATAATTACATATTTAATTTAAATAATGAACGTAGGACTTTGGTAAAGTTGAAAAAAGAAAAGTTGGTGTATTTAACACGTGGGTGTGGGCCTCCAGAAGGGAATTAATTAAGTTATGATGTGGGGCTGACGGACTTTAAACATGGTATTAAATAATTGTAATAACATTTTTGGCGTCCGTAAGGACGGCGATTTGGATTGGCTGGTTCTTGGTAGCCGCGGATTAAAATTTTATAATTCAATTTTTACAGTAAAACGGCAAACAACATAAAATTTGGTAAAATTTTATAATCGGGAAAATAGCTACTTCATTAGCAATTTTGGTAAATTTGGTATTCATATTTTGAAATGGTAAATTTAATTAACATATTTTATATCTTTTGTTAAATTTCATTCTCTAGATTTACAAAATTTGGTTAATTTAATCTTCAAAGTGACAAAATATGTCATCAAAGTTTGACAAGAACAATATCGGTACTCATAATTTACATATGTTGGCAAAATTAGTCCTCAAAGTTTGTAAATTTTGACAAAATTAGTTTCGACCATTTTTAACACCGTTAGGGTTAAAATTAAAAATCGGGCCTATTTTGACATGTTTACCAGTTCGAATCGAAACATGTAAGAAATCTTATATATTTTCATGACAATCCGGAATTTTCATTCTGAAACGGATCGATATAGCAACATGTTTTGTATACCACACAGTGTTGACGATGTATATTAATAATTATATTGAACGGTAACAATTACATATTTTAATTGTACATTCCGAATACTTAATTTGTTAACCAAAAGTTTGGACTGAATTTGTTAAATACATCAAAATTAAGAGACTGAAATTAACTATTTAAACTTTGAGGACTTCAATTGCCACAATCAAGTAAGTATTAAGACTAATTATATCACACATATAAATATTTGATAACTGGTTTTATCAACTCATTTAAATTATGAGAATATATTTTGTCATGCTAAACTTTGATGGTTTCAATTGTCAAAATTATCAAAATATAAAAATTAAATTTATCAAAATTATGAAATAATGGAAACAAAAAATGCAGTCTTTGTCTTGGCCGTTGGTTCTCTATAGCCGCGGAGTAAAATTTTATAATTCAATTATTACAGCAAAACGACAAACAACATAAAAAAGCTGCGCCCTGCCTCGTCACCGCACCGTGACCAACCAAAAAGAAAGAGAAAAAAAGAAGGACAACAACAATAACAATCATCCCACTCACTAAATTCAATTTAATTGTTGCTAAAATTTGTTAGTAATATTCACTCTCGACTCTCGTAAGGATAAATAATATCAATATTTTTTTTGGATTACTTATTAACTGATAATATTGCCCAAAAAGCCCCTTACCTAAATTTTAATAATGACAATTTCGATTTATGCTTACTATTTAATTACCTATTATCTCTTAACATAATTGATACTTGAAGTTATTTCTAGTTTGAAAAATTATAAAAATTTGATCATTGATGTTCTAGAATTATCTATAAAAATTTTGGTACATTATGTACATTGTGAATATATATTTACATTGTGTGCAAATGTAGAATATAATATATCATTTATATATTGAAATATAAATATCTCATTTTCTTAATTCGCTTAGAGTAACATTATATGTGATTCAGGTCGTTCATTCTAAAGTAATGTATAGTATTTTATCCAATGTAATTTGTGGTTAAATATGATTTCTAAATAAATAAGTGTACTCAATTGAAAAGTTATATGTCATAACAATACAACTATTTTTGTTCTCAAATGCACAATTTGTTAACTTTAAGAGTCAAACATGAATATTTTCTCAAAATTCAAGTATCTAATTTATTGTAATTTTTTATGTTGAGGGTTAATTATGTAAACATTCAGAAACTCGAGAGCAAAAAGAGTATCATATCAAAATATGAGGTGTCAAAATTTTAAGATTTCGAGGTTCATATTTAAACTTCAATAGTGTAATTTTAGAGTCAATGGTAAACGATGTTGACAATTTAAGCATTCGACCATGTGTTTCATTGAAATTGAAGAGTTAAAGTTTAGATTTTTATTCAAATAGTGTATCATATTTATAATTTCCTAATTTAGATATCATGCATCTACACATTTCGTAAGTTAGGTTGTAGACAAAGAAATCATTTATTAATAAATTTGTCAAATAGTTGGACTTTATGAGGTGTGTTGAAATCTTAAATTGTATCACATTGAATTTTTGATGATATTTGGATTGGTTTATAAATGAGGTAAATTATTTGTTCAAGTCTTTTATAGTATGGTTTCTCTAACCTTATATGTTATATATGTGCACACTCCTTTCATAATTTCGATCCGACTTTATAATTCCAACTTTTAATATAATATTTGCATATCTATTTTCTATCAAACATGTTTACAAAACAATGGTTCAATGTATTGAATTGTTATATGTTGACATGGATCTTCATAGCTGAATATTTTGAAGATATATTGGATTGGGGCGCGGTAAAGTGAAGCGTGAGCAGAAACCTTGTATTCATTTCATGCCTTCTTGATATACGAGCCATTCTTGTTTTTGCCTGTCTTTACCTTTTACTAATATTTATTTGGCCGATCCATTTAACTATTATCTAATTTATATGATTTTAAATATAGTTTTGTAAGTTAAAATTATTCATACTTTGAAATTTTGATAGAATTAGTCTATTTACTTTCTAAAAATGACAGAATTATTTCTCAAGGTTTAATGTATCTTATGGTATTTGTTCTCAAAGTTTGAGGACTAGTTTTCTACTTCGGTTATAGAATTCGCCAAATAGGTGAAACCTTGAGAATTTGTTTGCTAAAATTATCAAAATATGGGTACTATCGATGCCAAAATTAGAGTTTGAGCAATGTTTCATACCGATTTGGAATGGTATGATTGGTAAAATCAGTATATGAGTCGGTACCAAATTTTATTTTATATATTTAAAAAGTAATATTTCATAAGTTTTGTATGATCAAACCCTAAAAAGCATGGAAATCGACCATAATATTTTGCATCAATGGTGAAAAATAAATATATTAATAGTATATTGACCGATATGAAAACATGAAATATGAAGATAAAATTTATCAAAATTACGAAAATTTGGGAACTTGACATGCTATTTTCTCATTATATTTATTATGTGATAAATTCATCAAATTATTTTCTAATTATCTTCCCTTACATATTTTTGCGTTTGTAACTATTTTTGTATTACTCGAAGATTAATCAGTATATTTTGAATTAAATTTCTAGGATATAATTATTAAATCCATGTTATTAAAATTGTATGTGATTTGAGTTTTAGCACCCCAGAATAGATTTCACTAAATTGACATTTTAACTGGAACATAAAAGATCACATTGATATTTTAAGTATTAAATTTGAATTTTAAAAATACACTATAATGTATAATAAGATGCATAATTGATGTAGTTTATTAATAATGACGTTGGAGTCAAATATAGCATTAAAAAACATATACTATGTTAAAAAAAGCAGTTTCAATTTATAGTGGTGGGCCAGTGGCATGGCATATTTGTATTTTAATATAAAATAATTGGTACATTATTTCAAACATCAATTAAATTTGTCGTTATGCGGGTTGTGCTACTTCCTATATTTTATATACCGTATTTAATTTAAATATATATTTAACCATATAATAATTATAATTATAAATTATTTGCATTTATTGGTTGATAAAAAATTGTGGGGTCTCTGAAATTTGGCCGCCCGCACCTCTCTAATTATCGATTCTCTGCACCCATAATAATATTGTTATTTATCCATATAATTTACAAATATAATAATCAAATTAATAAGGTAGTTTTTGAAACAAAATTATCGATTTTAAATTTCGAATTAGTTAATTTTTGAAATAAATATTGTGTACTTCAAGATATTTAGTGATCTAGTTATGATTTAAAATAACTTTATAAGCTCATGATATATTTATATATATTTATATTTATAATTAAAAGCCAGTAATATTTTATTGTTTTTCTTTATACAATTGGCGTTAAGGAAAACGGTATTGGTTTGGGGTTTCTCTACTTGCATCTCTTCTTCTTTCTTTTTTTCTTTCTTCGCTTTGAGTGGACCTTCTTCTTTGTTTTTCTAATCTTTTTAGGGTTTGGATTCTTCTGCTTCGATCTTCTGAGAAAAAACTTCCGATAGCGATTTGAGGGATTAAATATTGAAAAAATTAATTATTTTTTCTGGGTTTCTGTTTAATCTTTATTGAGAAGTTGTATGTATGGCTGGTTCTTCCCACTTTGCTTCTCAGCTTCAAGTACAGAGGCCCTTAGAATCCGATGATGATTCCGGTAGAAATCAATTTTCAGGTGATAACGACGACGAGACTTCTCGTCAGAACGTCAACGCCTTTGGTGATGAGAGAAGGCCTAGAGGTCGGCCGCCGGGATCCAAGAACAAACCCAAACCTCCGGTGATTATAACACGGGAAAGTGCAAACACGCTCCGGGCACATATTCTTGAGGTAGGCACTGGATACGATGTTTTTGAGGCGGTGGCGTCTTACGCCCGCACGAGACAAAGAGGGATTTGTGTTCTTAGTGGTACAGGGACGGTGAATAATGTTACTATAAGACAACCGGCGGCGACCGGAAGTGCAGTGATACTTCAAGGTCAATTTGAGATTCTTTCACTTTCTGGGTCTTTTCTTCCTCCTCCAGCGCCGCCTGGTGCAACAAGCTTAACTGTATATTTAGCCGCCGGTCAAGGACAAGTCGTAGGCGGAAATGTCGTCGGTCCTTTGATCGCATCTGAACCAGTAATCATGATAGTAGCTTCGTTCACAAACGTTGCTTATGAAAGACTTCCATTGGAAGAAGAAGAAGAAGGAATTCAGATGCAAACAGTCGGCGGCGGAACCCAATTTCCCGATCCATCAACGGGACATCATTTCTTGAACTTACCCCTTAACAGAGATCTCCCATTGGATAGCGGCGGTGGTCGGAGTGCATGGAACGATAACCCCGCCGCCCGGCAACACTTCTAGGGCTACGTAATAAGGTAATCATCTCTTTCTTACCTTCATGGATTATTCTTCTTTTAATAAAAATATTTAATTTAAATAGAAGAGGTGCCTCGTAATTATCAACTGTCCGAAATCTACATGGAGATTTGTCTATTACTTGTTCAATTCATTTTTTTCTGTCGAGCATGACCTCACGCAATCTCATTGCACGAATCATTAATTATTTGGTTTGAATTTTTCAGAATAATATTATTAATATATATAACTTCTAGACATTGCATTATTTGGTTTTCAATGTCTATAAAATTGAAATGTAGGTTAATTTGGATAAGAGTTTCCAAATTATTTTGATTTTTTTCTAATTTTTGATAGATTTATTGATAGATGAAATTGGGATGAGAAGTAATGATTTGTTTGTATTTCTTTATTTTTATTTATCCTAATGAATTTATTAAGCCATCCACCTTATTTATAGAACAATACCTCATAAACGATGATCTTATAATATCCAAAATAAATAGGTAGTTCCTAACTTCTATCAATGTTTCTTCTCGTACTGTAATTTGTTGTATATGTCTCATATTAGTTATGAAAATGTGATAAATTAAGTTTATAAGATTGAATGATCAAATTAGATAATGTTTTGCTCAGTTTTTTAAATGAATACTAGCTAACTTCTATGAATGTTCATTCTCGTGCTATAATTTGTTGAATTTGTCTTACAATAGTTATGAAAATATGATAGATTAGGTTTATAAGAATGAAGGGTTTCACTACATAACGAATTCTTCAAGTGCTTTAACGGTTTGTTCAAGTTTTTAAATGGATAGTAGATAAATTTTATCATTGTTCCTTTGTTTTTGATCGATGTCCACATACATTATGAAAATATGATATATTAGGTTTATAATGATGAGATGTAACATCATATAATGTATTGTTCAAATCATTTGAATATATGATTTAATCTCTTTAAGATCTAGTTTATTCACACTGCTATGTGATAATTTTGGACATATTTAATAATTTCAACATAATTTGCTACAAGCTTTTGTTTCTTTAGATGTCGTTTGAGTCGAAGAGATTTCCAAGTTGAGGTAGAAAGCAAAGGATCCATTGTTTTGAATGAATGAATGACCAAAACTACTACTACATGTGATTTTTGTTCTTTGTATATGTCATTTCGATTAGTGATTAGGTTGATAATTTTGTACGTTTTGAAGAACATCGATGATAAATCATTTTGCATTATGATTTTATTGATTTAATAAGGGTACAATCATATTTTCCATGTTAAACGGATCTAGATTCGTCGTGCTTGTTCTCGTGTTCCATAGCTTTCTCAGCTGCCTTGTTGACATGAAGATCCATAGCAGCTTCTGCTTCTCTTGCCATTCTAACCTCATGAGCTACTTACATTCTTGTTCTTGCCAAATCTTTCTCTACCTATGTTAAATAAATTAATTATAAATTAAAATATTTCTAATTTCAAATAATATAAACATTATGATTTGCAGGATTCAATGAACCGGAAGCGTATACACGTAACCAAATTCATAAGAGAAATGAATCATAATGAAAATACCATAGGCTTGTTTGGTTCTCAAATTAAAAGTGCGATGAGATCATCAAATCGTGATTTTTTTAATATACACAAAACATTGATCCAACGAAAGCGGGATTTTTTAGTACCCGACTACTTTGGAATTTTTTTCAGCGCAGGAGATAAGGAAAACGAAAAGCAAATTTCGGTGATTTAATATAATACTAATTTACTCTTAGTTATAACAATTATAATATTATTATATTTATAAAGTTTTTATATATAAAGATGTATTAATATTTTTATATAAATCATAATCATTTATACTATAATTTTACCAAATATATTTAAAAATTAATGACTATCATATCTCAATTTTAAAAAGTTGAACCGAACAAACCGTATGTTAAGTCAATTAATTACTTATAATATGACATATGTGTTTACCCTTTCTTCTTGTTTGGCCTCGGCCTTTGCTCTCCTCATCTCCTTCATGTCTTGCAACTTTTCCTTGATTGCCTGCATTTTTGCTTTCAAATTAACGAAACCCGCAAAGGGAAATAAATATATTTGATTATTTTCAATGTTTAGGACATAAATATCATCCTCTTATGATTCCTACAAAACCGGATCATGTCCTTAAATACGTATTGGTATTGCTTAGCCACATATGTTCGCACTCCAAAATTTCTAATTTTACATTAGTAATAATTAGATCATGTGAAAAAAGACATTATATTTTGAAACAATTTTACCCCTCAAATTTGAAAATTGTATAAAAAATACATAAAGTTATTAATTATTTTAATTGATTATATTGAAAATCAAATTTAAAGTTTTAAAGGTTATCTCCCACAAGTTTTATAATTATGTAATTAAATTATAATTTCATAAACATTTATACCAGTAATAAATATAATTAAATAATTTAATGTTTGTAGTGCCCAAAAATTTGAAACTTGTATAAACAAATAAATGAAGTTATTGACTTATAAACTTTAAAGTTATATCTAAAATTGTTCTTAAATAATGTATACATATTATTAATTTACATTTGAATAATTAACCAGTTTAACAATTATAGATTCAAAATTTGAAAATTCAAAAAACAAAATACATTAATAATATCATTAACCAAAAAAACAAAAAATAATATTATTCATTTGAATTTTTGAACGGGGAAATTCTTCTAATAGTCTTATTTAAAGTTCCAATCTTCTTTTTTCATATTTATTTTTAAGTTTTATTTTAATCACAAATATTATACAATTTGTTATATTTTAACGTTAAATCACAAATTATGAAAACCGATTATGAAAATTCTTCTAAAAACTCATATTTAAAGTCTCAATTTGCTTTCTTCTCAATACAATGCACAATTTTAGTTTCTATAGCGCGAAAGAGGTTACTATTTTCTTCTAAATCTTTTAAAAAGTTATAGCATTTGAAAACTTTTAAAAAGCGAAGGATATGGAGGTGAACATATTAATGTTTTCATATCAAACGATATATCGTTCGATATGCCAAATTCAAACAGTATCGATATTTTCTTTGTACCGCCATCATCCCGGGTATTAACATCAATTTTCAAATTATTTTGGATCCGATCCTAAAAAATTAATTACATAATATTTTTTTAAAAAATAAAATTTGATACCGAACGTTATACTATCCGATATACCGGTTCGGACCGATATTATTAAATTGTTTAGTAGAATCTTGACAAATTATTTAATGACCATGACTAAAATTCAATAAAAAATACAACAATTATACCCTCTTTAATCTTTACATAAAATCAACTTATTATAAAATAATTAGGATGAACAATAAATTTCACCGGTATTTGATAAATCCTAAATACAACATTAGCCGAATAAAATACAACTTAATTCGTTTTGTATAAAGATGGGGATCCTATAAGGAAACAAAAGAGACCTGTCATTACATGAAAGGAAACAATTTTGAGTGCACAAAATCACACGGTTTAAGTAGAAAATATACTCTTCAAAAGGTAATAATAACAACATTATAGCATGAGGAAGACAATGTAAGAAAGCTCAGCTCCCACGATATGTAGAAAAGGAAAAAGGAGAAAGCAGTAGAGGAACATGAAAATGTTCAAATTTCTGCGATTCTCGTACCTCGAAAGCAATCGAAACATATGGGAAAAAGCCATCAGGATTATAGTTACCAGTGTTGAATGTGATTCTATAAAGACCTGGATTCAGGACATTTTTGTCTGTCTTCATAAGTTGTCCACTTCTTCCATCTTTGTCTGTTATTGAAATGCCTTCAAGTTTCCATGAACCAGAACCCATATTCTGAAATGTTGTATCAGTACAAGTTTCTAAAGAGATTTCGATACCAGATGCAGGGCACCCTCTTGCCACATCCAAAACATGTGTTGTAATCGGTGGCCTCTTCGTTGCAGTTAAGTGTGCACCGACTATATTTACACGATCTTCTATATCCGAAACAAATAAAAACATCAGATTAGTTGTAAGAAATACTAAGGTTAACAAAATAGTCAATATTAGTTAAGTGTGCACCAATAATATTCACACCATCATTTACATAGGAAACAAATAAATAAAATGTTCGCACGATCTTCTATATCGGAAACAAATAAATAAAAACATCAGATTGATTGTAAGAAATACCAAGTTTAACAAAATTAGATTACAAAATAGTCAAAATCATGGACAAGATTTTACTCGAATTGCAATTCTAATATCTAAAGCAATAAAAGAAATCTACATGCCTAAATATCCAACTTCCCAATAAATTCCAAAATGGCATCTTTCTAACATTTTCTAATGTTAAGTTCAGTCCACAGTACAGAAGTTCGAATGTAGCAGCATACCAAAGAAATCATATATTCAAAAGAAATCCGTTTTCATTTAGATATTCAAAAAAATTTTACAACGAAGCTTCTTTTTCACTACTATTTAAAAGTCAGGTGTCCACGTCCACATACTCAAAAACACTAGAAAAAACAATCAGAAAAATAAACCAGCAGAAAATGAATAGCAGAAACGGAAAAAGCCAGTTTGGTAGAGAACCTCCTGCTTTTTCCATCACATTGCTATGTGAAGTTTTGGAGGTGAAATTAGCTGAAAATAACTTAGAGAGACGTTGTTCAATTATCTTCATTTCTTCTTTTCCAGCATTCTCAAGCTCAACATATAATCTGTTGTGATATCGTTTCTGCAAAAAAAGAAGTGTGTCAACATTTGAAGGAATTGGGCTTTTGAAACTTTAGCTGAAGGTAGAAATAAAACAACAAAAACAATGGTTTCATAACACTATTTATCTCTTTATTCACTGCTTGTAGAAACAGATTTCTGAATGAAGTGGAACAGTTCTCCTACAACTATCTTAAATGAATATTGTTAAATTAGCCTAGTCATCTAGGATCATGATCTTTAAAATTTAACCATGCATTGTAGATAAGAAAAGCAACACAAATAAATGAATGTTTAAGTGAAGAAAAACAAAAAAAATAGTTTAAAAACTTTCAACAATAAAATTTCAAAAGTGCTGCATACAAATTTATGAAATAAATAAGATACAAAAAATGTAATCATGCATATTTTAGTGTCTTTAGTTAATTATCTTTCAGTGAACGATAACTCTTCTGAACTAGAATGAATACCTTTAGCTCGGAAAGAATTACAGGCATACTCTTTCCAGATGCAAAGATAAGAAACACAAACCCAAACTTTTCCCTGTAGCGGACATTCCAATCATAAAGCTCCTACACAACAATTTGATAATACGAGTATAAAATAAATGTTAAAACATCGATATTAATATGATTTCTAAAAGTAAAAAACAATTCAAAATATATGTACTTGTGATGTGTGGTCTGTAGCAGTAGTCAAAGCAGTAGACTGCTCTCCCTTGCTCCATCTGTGTGATAATAGATTTATGATACAATCTAAAGAATGAAATTTTATACTAAAATGGGAAAAGAAGTATAAAACATGCAAAAGAGAATTCTTCATCAACACAAAAGGCAATATAAACAGAGAATTGGGATGAGACTGAACAGTGCACTGGAAACGCTTTTTGGAGACAGATCACCAATCTGGGGATGGGCAGCAAACGATTCAAGCCATCCATTGATATCAACCTTCAAAAATATTATAAATTCCATCAATCGAATACAGAAAAATCATTAAAAAAGCCTTGAATTTTGAAAAAAAAATGTAAGAATGATAGAGACTTTGTTGAACCAGATGTCCCTTGCAGTATCAAGGGCTTGCTGATAACTTGAAAAGGGTCCTGCAGCTGCCATTTCGCGGGCGAATTTCACACTACCAGAACAAGTAAGCCAATCTTTCTCGCCATGCGCCATTGAAGTCTCCATTTTTCGCACGTGAAACCCTTTTATGATCGAAGAAGGGAAACAAGAAGGTCGAGGAGGCCACAAGGCAAATTCGCCAAGAAAACTGAAAAGGGTAATTACTAATCAATAATTAGTAATTAGTAATTAGTAATTAGCATTGGCTCTTCGTTGTCACTTTTGTCTTTTTAGTAGAGTAGAAGAATAGAAAGTTCATTTGTAATCCATATTTTGAGAAAGTTGTAATTTAGGACCAAAAAATCCATAATATTTCCATATTTTGGTAATTAAAATCCTTCAAGAAAAATCAAATTTGACCAATTTCACAAACTTTGATGACAAATTAAAAATTGCAAATAATATAAAGTTCGAGGAACTAAAATTGTTTTGTCAAAAATTAAATATTATTTTTGTCAAAATCATCAAAATTTGGATATTCTACAACATTTTCTCATATTTTTAATAATTTTTTGAATAATCAAGTTTGGGGATTGAATTTGCCAGATTTTACAAACTATGGGGATGAATATTGCCAATTAACTGAAATTTGGGGACTCTATACGCCAAAAAATAATTTGGGGATCAAATTTGCCAAAATCAACAAAATTTTGGGACCAAAACCGTCATTTTCTCAAAAAAAACACATAAAAAACGAGACCATGTTCAACTTTTACGCAGCAATGGATGTGTTCCACTTCCACAATCAAGTCCACGCCCGTTGATATCACTAACAAAATAAGGTATTTTTATAGCATTATTTAACCAAAATAACCATAAATATTATAGAATATTTGATAATTATTCATATTTAAAGTCTATCATAACCCCTAGAAATAGAGGATCTTCGCTATTTATATTTCCATCTAAACCTTATAAATAAAAAATTCCATTGATATAATTGCATGCATCAATTCTCACGTTTTTGTTCTTTTATGCTTTGTACTCATCATGTTAAAGTTAGATATTTCCGGCCCCATAAATTTATTATTTAAGGATTCTCGAATTAAGAAAAAAACAGATCGAGATATTTTGATGATTGACTTGACTTGTAAATTTTTATAGTATTAGAGTTGAATTGCTTATTTGGTAGACACTTGTATTTAATTTAGATGACTAATGACCAATTATGCACTATTTAAGTTTTTTACATTGATTGTTGGAATAATAAGATAGAACAATCAACGGAACAACATGGAAAGCATACTTGGCAAGGCCGATCTATTACATTCAGTTACAACGCGTTTTTTATGTTTTATGCATTAGAAACCTAATGATGATGTCGCTATCCACTTCTTTTCCAATTGAAAAACAGACAATTATGGCCACGAGAAGGTGATTTTCTTTCTTTTAGTCCCTACATCTTGTTCTCTTGTGATAAATCTACAAACTTGATGTTTATAATAGATTCCAAAGCTATGATTGGGTTGATTTTTTATCATTCCTTTTACAAAAAAGTTCTCCACTTACAAAATAGAATCTTTTTCCTTTTCGTTTTTGTATTATTTTTTCGAGAACTTTCATTCGACCCCTACTCATAAAAATAAGAAAATAGGTGGCAATATCGAAAATTGCTCTCTATATACTACAACCATCTATTTAACACTTCAAAATTACATATCCCGACCATTTTTCTAGATCTTTTATTGCATATCAGCATCCACAAACAGACAGGAAAACATGAAAAAACATAAACAGCAGCAAGCTGTATCTAAGCATGAAAGAAAATCAAAATAGTATTACTTTCAGGTATTTCCACAAGACAAAAAGCTAACCGTTCACAGCAGGCGATGGAGAATCGGAGATAGCGATCAATGTATCCCGATACATTTCATATCCATCATCATCATCAATACGTTCATTAGCCTTCACAAAACCATTCACTTTTTCATGTGATTTAACACAAGATGCATCAGTGTCGGGTGATTGGTAAGATATTTGGATCAACGACTCACGGGTAAAATCTTCATTGTTATTGTCTTTGATCTTGCTTTCAGATTGCTTGATTTGGACATGAAATATACAATATATAAGCAACATATTGTACTTATTGTATTTTTAAACATAGTTGATAACAAGGATCAAGTAAGTGCACTAGAGAAAATCTACATGTTTTCAAAGATAATGTAGCAAAATCTACGACTCTTCATCCAAAAGTCATGATCTTTCATCTAAGAGTCACACCTTTGTATTAGATAAGATCAATGCAACTTATCTAACAACTTTTTCCCCAAAATTAATGCTTGAAATACTATTTTTTAGACCATATGATAAAATAGACAAAGCTGTTAGATAGAACTTTGAAAAGAACCGAAGGCAAAAATCTATGCTGAATCTCTTAAATGGCAATATGACTAGAATCAAATTGCAGAATTAGATTAGGGAAATTGTTAAACCTTGTACACAACGTTAATTAAAGACGGAGCAAAATATACAGAATACCCACACAAGGACAATCAATCTTCACAAGATAACAATAAGCAACAAACTAAAGGGATGAACGAAATCATTCAAAATTCAATAACCAGCTCAAATGATACCGAACCAAAAAAATTAAGAGAATCGAAAGAATACAGGCTTATCCATTTCAAGGTCGCGTATTTTAGAATTTCCCAGGGGGCTGACGATGGAGCGAGATAAGCCGACGACGCTTCTCAGCGAGATTCGCGCAGAACGGTAAGAATAATGTTCAATGGCGGTCCCCAAACTTCTATTGGATGTCGTAAATCATTCCAAATTTACTGTTTTAAAATGATATATTTTCTTAATAAAAAAAGATACATTTTCACATCATATTTCCTTATCCCCTGTTTTGCCAAAAGATTATTTTTGCCTTACAAAACATTGAGTACTAAATTATCAATATTAGGGTTTAGGATTTAGGTTTTCCAAAATAATTTAATTCCAATAACTTTTTGGTTAGAATATATTAAATATATGTATTTTAAACTAATAAACCTTCACAATATATCACTTGTACTATCCATGTTCAGAGATTGGCCAAAAAATTAGACCTAAACTCGAACCCGATTAACTAGATCTGATTATACGAGTTTGATTATGGTTCGGCTATGGGGTGGACTAACTTAGACTCAATATTATGTATATAGGTTGCTGGTTGATGAAACCCAAATATGAAATCCGATTAACATTTGAATAAACTAAAAAATATATTTGTGTATTTAATATATTAAATAATTACTTAAATAAAATAATCAAATACGCATTGTATACCACAAATGTTATTTTCTCAATTATGTACTTATTCAATAAAAATATTTTTTTATATTATTTTGGATGAAGAATGAGAGTGTCCATTTATAATGGAGAATTGACATACAACTAGTTAAATATAGATTATTTGTATTTGAGTTTTGATATTATTTTTATAATTTTTAAATTATAATAATTATTTATCATTTAATTTATATCATTCATATTTGTCTTTGTTACTCAACATATTAAAAGTTAAACATGTTAACTTGTATATTTTATATATTAAACATTTTTAATTTTAATTTATTTTATTTTTTCTAGTGTACAATTATTTTATTTTATTAACAAAATCTAAATTATGAAAATGGCCCATCACATCGTTTTCAAGCCAGAAGGCGAGAACATTCGTTTTGAAGGGAAGAAGATTAGTTGTAATTGTGGTTGTAAATGAAGGTAATGAAAGGAAGGGATCCTTCCACGTGGACGATGATGAATCAGAATGACAACAATCTTAATTCTTGTTAAGCTGCTGCCTTTTGCATCGAAAAGCGATGTTTTATTCATTTCCCAAGTTGTTTTTGAAGTTTTAAACGAGTCCCTGAAAAATGTGAAATTTTGAGTAGCCAAAAGGGTGATATAGAATTCAAAGTTGAAGAAAACGATATTTGGGACGATGGGTATTAGTATTACCCAATCTGATTCTGAGCAATGGCCCCCCACCATCCACCAATTTGTTTGTTTTTACGCGGGTGTGGGCACACACAAGAAAGCAGTGCAGTGAGTGGGTACAATGGATTCTGCATCGGAAAAAAGGCTACTCTTTTTACTGCAACTCTCCCTTCCTTCTTCACTTCACGTGCCAATTATCATCTGATACCCCCACTCTGTGTTCACACTGAGACCTCGAATCCTCTCTACACACGCCTGCACTTACATTTTGTTTCTGGAGCCCATCGAAAATGTTGTGCTTGTCTTGAATTTTCTGGCTAAAAACGCGTTGCATTTGTGGACATTTTGTGTGAGTTTAGTTCGTGGATGTGAAAACGCTCAACATGGGCTGTTTTCAGTCCAAAACTGCCAATGTTCAGTCCCCTGATCAAGAGCCTCCACCGCCGGAACCAAAACCAGATCTGGGTACTCTCCAATGTTTCACTTCATTACTCTTATTTTTACGAATCTGTGGTCTTCTGTTAGCTTTAGCTGTAGCTTATTTTTCGGCTTTATTTAACTTTCCCATTTTCATATATTTGCTGCGCTTGTAAGAGTAGTAATAATGGTTTGAGAGTTTTCTCAAGTGTATACTTTGTTTGCGGGCGTAATCCCAAGTGTATACTGTGCTCTAAATTGCAAGCTTGTAGCCTAAACTACCTATTTCTCATCTTTTGACCTCTGTTTTTCAGTGTTGAACCCTTGAAAAGTATGTTTCCTCATTCGTGGGTGTTCCCCTTTAAAAAACAGCTTCATTTTAATTATTCCAACTTGTTTATGTGTTTGTTTTTGCAATTCATCTTTTGGCTTTTCAAATCTTTTTCAATTATTGAGATCCCTTTACTTTTAAACGAAAGCAACTTGATTTAATCATGATTCTAGAGTTTGAACCTATTATAAATTTCATTGATATTTAAGTATGTTGAGAACTATACTCTTCTTATAAAAGAATATGTTGCCTTATTGAATCTGCAGTTAACGGGGACCAAGTCGATCAAGATCAGGTACCTGCATTTAAGGAATTTGGGCTTTCGGAACTTCGTGCCGCAACAAATGGTTTTAGCAGCGACTTGATTGTGTCTGAGAGTGGTGAAAAAGCTCCAAATGTAGTATACAGAGGTAAACTTCGAAGCAACAAGCTTGTTGCAATTAAACGCTTCTCAAAGCAATCTTGGCCGGACCCTTTGCAATTCGTGGTAGGTTTTGTTTCTATTTTGAGTGGAAAAAATGTGGCCTTGTAAGATCATGCAGTTTATTTAATTGAAACCATTTTGTAGGCCGAAGCAGCTGGAGTTGGCAAGGTTAGACATAAGAGATTGGTTAACTTGATTGGATGTTGTTCCGAAGGAGATGAACGTATACTTGTAGCCGAATACATGCCTAATGATACACTTTCGAAGCATCTCTTTCACTGTATGCCTTCTAAAATATTTCAATCTTTTTATGTATGTATCTTATTAACTTTTGTGTAGGGGATAAACAACCACTTCCATGGGAAATGCGCGTGAGAGTTTCGTACCACATAGCACAAGCTCTTGATCATTGCAATGATGAAAATCGGAAAATTTACCATGACTTGAATGCTTATAGAGTTTTATTTGATGAGGTAATGTCATGGAATTGAGTCGAAAAGAAGCTAAAGATAAAAAACATTTTAAACTTTGATCGATTTATCGGCATAACGCAGGATGGTGACCCGAGATTATCTAGCTTTGGCTTGATGAAAAATAGCAGGGATGGCAAGAGTTACAGCACAAATCTAGCTTACACCCCCCCTGAATTCTTAAGAACAGGTGTGTTTTGTTTTGCAATATCCTTTTTTATTATTACAACGGCTTCATGTTCGATATGCATTGTTTCGGTTATTTGCTCGTTATACGTGATTTATTTTTTTGATCCTTTTTACTATTTATTCATGTCATATTTAAACTTGTAGCAGATTTAATTCTAATGAACAAGATTTTGTGAATGATAACAAATAACAGGAAGGGTCATTCCAGAGAGTGTGATCTATAGTTATGGAACTGTTCTTCTGGATCTTTTGAGTGGAAAGCATATCCCACCAAGTCATGTATGTGACGTTTTATTCGTATTTTATTTCCGAAACTCGATCATCTTACGTTCTCTTTGACATATTAAAGCTCCCTCTGTTAAATCTCTTGATCAATATTTACTTTGGGAAACTAGGCACTTGATTTGATAAGAGGGAAGAATGTTTTAATGCTGATGGACTCGTCCCTTGACGGCCAATACGCAAACGAAGATGCTACTGCTTTAGTTGAAGTTGCCTCGAAATGCCTACAATACGAGGCTAGAGACAGACCCGACATCAAATTTCTTCTTACTGCTGTTGCTCCACTTCAGAAACAAAAGGAGGTTCTTTTTCATCTTATTTTGTACACGAAACTTGAATCATTCGTATAGTATATTCGACTCTGACATATAGTGTTCCATTATATTCAATTTTTAGGTGGTTTCACACGTGCTGATGGGTCTAACAAAAACCCCTGCAGTTCTTCCGGCAATGTTGTCTCCCCTCGGAAAAGCATGTGTAAGAATGGATCTAACTGCAGTGCATGATATACTTCTGAAAACTGGATATAAAGATGAAGAAGGTGCAGAGAATGAGGTGAATAATATTTCAGAAACTATACTCGTTTAAGATTATTCGTATCGATAGAGTTATTTGATGATACAATTATTTTGTTTATCGTAAGCTTTCATTCCAAGAGTGGACACAACAAGTTCAAGACATGCTGAACACGAAAAAATTCGGAGATATTGCTTTCAGAGACAAAGACTTCAAAACTGCAATTGACTACTACTCAAAGGTGAAATTGTAATAAAATTCTTATTCGACGACCGGGTTTTTGTTAGTCGTTACGGTATTGAATTGTGATGAGTTTTTTGATGCAGCTTGTGTCAATAATGTCAGTTCCATCAGGGACTGTATTTGTTAGAAGATCATTTGCATATTTAATGATAGGACAACCTGAGCTTGCCTTAAGAGATGCAATGCAAGCTCAAGTTTGCTTGCCTGAATGGCCGACTGCGTTTTATATGCAAGCTCTTTCGTTGTCGAAGCTCGGAATGGAGACTGATGCGCAGGATATGCTTAACGATGGTGCCTCATTTGAAGCTAAGAAACAGAATAGCTGGCGCAATTGAGGTAGTAATTAATTACTGAAGGAGTATAAATTGCTTGTTATAAATAGATTGTTAAGAAATGCAGCTAAGGGGTTGAATGTGATTTGAATTATGCTTTGTTTATGTATTGGAAAGTGAAATATTCTTTGTGTTTCATTAGCTGAATTTATGCTTAATAATATGGGAATATTAATATTCAATTGTGTTCCGTCAAGTTTTAAGTTTTTTACGGTGTGATATCTACAAATTTATATAGTATCAGGGTGGATTAGGAAAATCTTGATTAGTCTTGTAGGAGGTTAGTATGGAGCAAGGAAATTAATTGGTTGGTAATCTATCAATCTAAATGGTCAATCTTAACTTGTAAGATAAGTGTACATATACTAAATAAGATATGATTAGAATTGATTTAGACAGATTTTGGATTATAATAAATGAGTTATTCAAGTTTTTTATCGTGTGATATCTTTAGATTTAGATGTTATATATGAGCACACTAACTATATAAATTGATTCTAGAAATTAAACATGTCATTCTTTTGGGTAGTTTATTTTGTACAAAATTATTATATTAACATTGATTAATCTTTTGGAATTAGATATTGATGTTTTATATTCTATTTTAACCAAACATCATTAATAACTAAGTTCATCCAATCGCAGAAAACAACGGTGAGTTCAAAATTGGTTTAACCCAACAACCACCAGAACTAGGGTGTTCATTCGATAAATACCGAACCGAATTTAAATTACCGAATAAGTCAAAAAATTAGGTACCGAATACTAAATCAAATTATTTCGGTTCGGTTTCGGTATTTACCAAAATACCGAATTTTCTGAAATTCAATAAATTAAATAAAAAATTAATCATAATTATACATTTAATCATATAATTAACTACAGAAATATTAGTTTAAATTAAATAAAATGTTAAATTAGGTAAATTACCGAATACCAAATTTTTTACCGAACCGAAACCGAACACCAAAATTTAAAAACCGAATACCGAACCGATTTCATAATTCGGTATCGGCTTAGTAAAAAAAATTCGGTATACAGTTCGGTATTCGGTTTTTACCGAATAATAAACACTCATAACCATAACGTACCTGTCAAATGTTAATTTTAACCTTTGTAAATTATAATTTAAATTTTTAAAAATAATTTTGATCAATAAATTTTTATATTCTATCAATTACATGTTAAAACTATAAAAATATATATAATAATTTAAAAATATGTTTTTGACATAATAAATTTATCATAAAATAATATGAAATATAATTTTTAAGTTATACATAATTATTTAAAAATAAGAGCAAAAAATCATTTTATAACATAACGATCATTGTAACAATGTTTAAAAACAGTTCATTTAAATCACAATTAGCTCACCTCACCGCTATTTATCAAAAGTTGTTCCAAACGTAAACATTGATTAACATTTTGCCATTTATATTAAACTATGATGATAAAATAAATGTCACAAAGAAATGATGGGCTAAAATGAAAAGTATAATTAATGTCAAATTAAATTCTAAGAAATTTTAAGTTTTTGGATGTTCCATAGAGATATTTTATCTGTACACTTAATAGATAGATAAAATTATGATAATAGGAGAATAATTAATTAAATCAAGTGATATTATTTAAATCTCATCATCTCTAAATTTTATATGAATAATTATGTATATATTGATTTGTATAGTTTATAAAAATATTAAAATTTTGCTTCTCATTACACCTAATATTAACTCCATTGTAATAAAAGGCCCAACCTTGTTTAACAGCCCAGCCCAATTCGATTAAAAACCCCATTTGGATCATATTAAAATTATTATATTTTAAAACTAAAACTACAAACATTTACATGAAATTAATTATTAACTATACTTTAATCACCAAATTCATTTTATATTGAACTTAAGCAAAATAAATAATGAAAAACACTGAACTGCCATGCCATTAATTAAAACGCAACTTCCAACCGTTAACAACAATTACTTGAATGAGTTCTGCTCAATGTTGTACCCAGCTACCAACACTTTTTGTATTTAATGTTTAGTTATAACTAGTACGTATTCTAATAAAATATTCATTAATTCTAAATTAATTTCAATATTTTTCATTTATTATTATTCTTAAAAATGGCCTAAAATATTACTTTGTTTATGTAACTTTTTAAAGTTTTCAATTACTTTTAACAAATTTATTTAAAAAATAAATGTGAGATAAATTATTACATTTATCTCTGAAGCTAAATAGATCATTAATATTATATAGATAGTTGCTTATATTATTTACTTTAATTTTATCATTATAATTATTATTAGGATAATGAAAATCTAATATAATATAAATCTAATAATAAAAGATGTGTTAAAATACAAAACAAAAAAAACTGAAATGATGTGTAGGGGGGGGAGTTAATTACTTCATTGGGAAACGAACTTCGAACGTGTCAGTAAATGAAATTAATGTTTAGAAACCCCACATCGGAAATACAAATATGGGAACACGTAAAACTTCAATTCATAATTTAATGGGAAAATTTCGTACATTCGAGGGTCATATCAAAGCATTTAAAAGAGTATCACGATATTATGATTAATGAATTAATATTATTGATAAATCTAAAAATTCATTTTTTAAATTATATTTATTTATTAATTTTAAAAATGACTATTATAACTTCTCAAATAAAAAACAATTATTTGTGTATCCCATATGAATTTAATAAAAATAATTATTTCTAAACGTTAAAAAATAAAAAAAGTTTCCATATATCCCACAAAAACATAATTTTAAATTATTATCTTAATTCATATTATATTTTATGAAGATTGACATCAAATAAAAACACATAAATAACATTAAATATAGTGAAAAAAATTTATTTAAAAATTTATTTAAAATATGAAAGCATATTTAAATTTTCGTATGACACATAGTTTTCGACTATGTTTTTAAACTGCGGTTGAATTGGTTCGACTGTGAACCGCGTATTTCATGGTTCGATTCGAACTGAACTACTCTAGNTTGCATTGGATATATTTACAAAATAACCGTCAACTTATCTAAGGAAGGGTAAGTGAGTCACGATACATAGAGTGAAAAAGGATAATTGACGATGGTGTCAATAAAGACTTTTATACATTAAAAGTTTCATTTATTAACTGGGGTAACAATAACATAAAAATAATAAAGATTATGTAAATATGATAATTTAATATTCCCGTATAAAAAATTGTATAAAGAAGTGTGATAAGTTTAACAAGCTAGCGAAGTTCATAAGGTTCTAGAAGATAACCTTTGTATATGCTACTTCATGATACTCAAATCTATTATTGAATTTGGTGTCTTGTGAGTTTTTCTGTTTCTCAGTTTAAAATCTTGTGTTTTCTTCCGGTTATCGATTACCAGCCGTCATTACAAACGAAAAAAAATAATTTTATGGAATAAATTGTTTCTCTCATGTATCATACCGATAAACGAATAAATTTTGTCATCAATAGTCAATTGGTAAAAAACAACTATTTTTTTAACAAAAATTTAATACAAAAATAAGCATTTGTGGATGATTTTAATTTATACATATTTAAAAATAATGGTATGATATGTGTCAATTATAAAAACCAAATAAAGCCAATTCTACATGGCCAAATTATAATGTGATAATCACGCCTCTCCTGAAAATGACCAACTTGACAATTATTGATAACTATTTTTATTTAATTATTGACAATCAGGTAGCTCTATTATTCAACATATAAAAATAGATATTAATCAAGAATCACAATAAAGTATGATATGAAACCCTTAATAATAATTTATATGATTTACTTTAATAAAAATAATTAAATATACAAATAAAGTGGGTAGGCCAGGTCAAACCTGTGTTGAGCTGTCACAATGAACTCGAATAAACCTGTGGGTACCTGTGGATTATTAATGGCTTCTGTGCCAAACTTCTATTTGCTCACTAAGTTATTTTTATAATCACTTTCTTTCATTTAGCTTTTAAAAATTAATGTGTTGTGAGGTGTGGTGAGACATGGTAAGGTGTGATGATATATGATGATCGTGAATTTTTAAGTATGTTTGGTAACATTGCGGTATTATGATCGTGATTTATGTAAAAATACTAATATATCCTTATATATATAATAATAATAAATATAATTATATTATAATTAATAGAAATAAGTGTGAATGTGTCTTTTCCAAAATAATGATGAAGCCACATCTTGTTTTAACAGTTGTGATTATATTGCAATTTTTTAACGATTATCATATCGCAATTAAGCTTGTGTTTTGCGTGCATTAAAAAAATCACGATTGGATCATCTCACCGCACCTCACCGCACTTTTAATCGTGGTACCAAACAAACCCAATGTCTTGGCTAAATAGCTTGTTTCTGAAATTTATTTACGAAATAATATATATCTATATATTTTAAATAAAAATAAATAAAAAAGTTAAATTTATTAAATATAAATATGATGAGAACTCTAGGATCGGGTACCTTGTGATGGGTAAGGCCCAGCAACGATTGGGTCAATTCAAATAGCGAAAATGAATTCTTACAACCCATTTACACCTCTAAGGAAGAGCGGTCCGATGTTCAACTAGAGGACCGAAGCTAACCTTAACGAAATAAAACGTTTTCTGCCAGCTGGCAGCTGAGTTCGGTCCGAGCGGTTACAAAACGGTTACAACTCACGTTTACCACGCTTCGGGCCCGATCACGCAGACCACGCCTCGGTCCCAACCTCGTTTTACATCCCGCGATAACAACCTCTAACAAACCTGTTTGAGGCAGTTACAGAGCGTGATTTACACACGCTATGAACTCTATAAATACAGGGCAAGACGACGGAAATAGCAGGACCCTTTGGACGCGGAAGAACAGGCAGTACCCTGCCGGAATTCTTACCGCTTTCTTTACCTTGTCATTTTCATTAGCCTCTCTTGTATTGACTATGAGTTATTTCATTAGTGAACAAGCTAAGAGCATAATCTGTTCTTAGTCTAGTGGTTTTCACCCCAATTCCTGGGGTTTCCACTATACATCGCTATGCATCCATTTATTTCCAGCTTTTGATCATTTTCCACATCTAAAACAAATCAAAACCGAGTTCGTTTGTTGAACGAACCAGACGACTGTTGGTACCCCCTAAAAAGGGACCATAATAGTTTGGCGCAGTCCGTGGGGACGATTCTCTAATCCCATTTGAGTTTTCTACCAGGGATAGGATAATCAAAGGTATGGCGACTGGAACTCCGACAAATAATAGTGACGTGTTTCTCGACAGTCTCCCAGCACCAACATTCACTTTACAGGATCTGGAAGCTGTCGTAAGGAAGGTGGTACTGGAAATTACGTCGGAGAGAAGTGGAACAGAACCACCGGCTGTTTCAAGCCATGTTCCCAAAAACAGAGGTTATGAGAGTGATCCTCACGAACGCAACACTGATGAAGAGGAAATCATCAGGCGTGGCGTCACAACGAGGAGGCCTAGATATCAATCTACTCCTCCCCCTCCGGCCAGAGCTCTAACTCCCGCTCATTGATATGACCAGAAGCAGATGCAGCGACGAATAGATGAGCTCACCAGGGAGTTGGACAATATGCATGCATTGAAGGATTGCGAAACCGAATCTGGGACGCAATCCTGGTTTATTTATTAGGGCCATGGAGGCTCCTATCAGGCGAAGTAAGGATTACGATTGGTGGCATAATTTACATGTTGTTCAAACGTCATCCCAGCAATCTGAAAGCGTATCAGCCGCCTTGGGAGATTTGATGCTCCCCTTTTCTGAGGAAATCTGGGCAGCAGTCACAGATCGGCATTATTGCAACCCCGAGGGGTTGACGACATTTCGTGGCGATAGCGATCCGATCGATCATGTCGCTGATTTCGAGCTACATATGGGAAAGGTTCGGGCCTCTGATTCATTAAAGTGCCGCATATTCGCGGCAGGATTACAAGGCAATGCCCGAACATAGTTCAAAAATCTACCGGCCCGATCCATACAGTCGTATAGCGGGTTTATTTTAGCTTTCTTAGAGCAATTCGCTCCAAATGTAGGACCGCCTCGAAGCATGCAGGAACTATATTAGCTAAAATATATTCCGGCGAAAATGAGTCTTCGGTCCTTTATGGAGAAATTCAACAGGATCGCCCGAGGCATCAAACTCGAGTTCCGTGATAAAATCGATATTCTACAGCAGGTCTTAGGACCGCGCGGCCTTTCGGCCAGTTTGGTGAAGAGCCCACCATCTACCTTAGGAAAACTTCTTGAGAAAATCAACAAGTATATTAATGTTGATGAAGCGCTGGGGCTTGGTTATCGGAAGTCTAGTGGGAATTCTGAGCCGCAGGTGATCATAGGGTTTCATACCCGAAGAAACAGTCACGAGAAGTAGCGGCTGTGATATTACCCCAGAATGTTTTTGGTATCACGATGCCCCAGGAGCACGTCCGACGTGGCTATATGGTATTTTCGGTATTCTCGTCTATTTACGTCATTCTATAGTTTTGAGGGCATTCTCGTAATTTGGACTCTCCGGGCCTACATATTTGCATTCGACTAACGTTTCTAGCAATCTCGGGCAGATTCGGCCCCGGACGGGGCCAAGGGTATTTTCGTAATTTGGCACCCGAGAAGGATGCCGGTAAGTTGTGTCGATATTTTTGGTTGTATATTCGACATCTGGAAGCAATGAATTATTTTACGAGGTTCTCCGTTATTTTCTCATCAATATTTCCGAGCTGTATACTCGATCGTGATGCATTTCCGAGTTTCTATTGCGGAATGACATTTATTCTAATTTAATTGAATATTATTTAGGTATTTTGGGCTTAATCCAGTAAAATTGGGCTCCTAGACCTGAAACTTATTAATTGAGCTGCATTTCTCTATAAATAGAAGCCACAATGCAATGAAAATGGATTCAGACTCTCTTAGCACCTCCCAAGGCAAGGCTCTGGCTCAAATTCGCTAAGGCAGTCGCAAGACTTCATTTTTCAGCCTCCATCCGCAAGTTCTCACACCAAAACTCGCGGCCACCTTCATCTGGGTTACTATTCACGAGATTTCGGGTAAACAGTGCCATTCGCGAGTTCTTGCCAGAAATCACTATTCGCGAGTTCTTGTCTGAACAATGTCAGTCGCGAGCTCTTGTCTGAACAGTGCCGGTCGTGAGTTTTTGCTGGTACAGTGTTTTCTGCGAGTTGTTGCTGGTACAGTGTTTTCTGCGAGTTGTTGACCACAACTCGCAGATGCCAGCCTTTCGAGCCCGATTGAGTTTTTTCGATCGTTTTTCGAGCCGTTTTTGCCCGTGTTATCATGATCATCTCATTGTACTTGTATCCTTTGATTATTATAGTAGAAACCAAGGTAGAGCTTCGCTCTCCCGAGGACGTAAGCTCACACATTGTGGGTCCAACCTCGTATATCGCTCGTGTCCCCACATAAACTGAATTCCGAATAATTAAAAAATTGACTGATCTAAAAATAAATACCCAAAATATTTTTAGACTAGATCAGACTGTGAGTGAAAAAGACGTCCCCCCGAAGCAGGAGGATAATCGGGTGTATTGCGAGCTTCATCATAATCGCGATCACCCGACCTTGAAGTGCCCGCTTTTGAAAGAGACAGTAGAGATAATGAATAAAGAAAAGCCCGACCGAAACGGTTAGAAGGGCAAGCGAGCGGAATCCCCCCGAATGGGCCATCAAGGTGACGATCGTCACAGGCCACGGGGAAGAGATAATCAGGGACAACCCCGAAATTACAACGATCGGATGGAGGACCGAAGGTCTCCTCCGCCAGAGCAAGAAAGAGGTCAATACGGTCGTGAGAACCGTGGTTAGGGCCGAAGAAGAAGATGGCGGGGCCGTGGCGGCAGAGCCCCGCAGAATGAGGGTGGGAGACAGGAGCAAGCTGCTCCCCCACCTGCTGAAACTGGTGCCCAACCTCATCGAAATGAGGCGGCACCTAGAGAAGTTGCCGGAGATTTTTATGTTATCTCCGGTGGATTGAGAATAAATGAATCGGTACGGGACTGAAAGAGAACTGCGCGCGGAGACCCTGCTGAGAGCTCTGAATCTGTGGCACTGGTAAAGTATGATCCCATGAAACGGTCCTCCTTCTTCATAGAGGACATTACGTTCACCCCGACTGATCGGGAAGAGATCATGGATCCATGTGACGATCCCCTCACCATTACTGGGATCATCGGAAATCGATGGGTCCACAGAATTTTAGTGGACACTGGGGCTTCGTGCAATCTGATGAAGCGCGAGGTCGCTGAAATGGTTGGAGCTGCTGCTCACGATCTTCTGATCGCCAACATAACTCTTTGGTCGTTCGACCAAAGAAGCGTTATTCCGTGCGAGAATATGTTGTTTCCCGTTACCCTTGGAGAACCATCCAAGGACCGTTCTGATAACTTGGAATTCATTATCGTTGAAATCGACATAAATCCCCACGGACGGCGCCAAACTGTTAATATAATAAATATATAATATATAATAAATATATAATAAATTAATTATTATATATTAATCAATATTTATATATTGATTCGGAATTTCATAACGGTTCGAATTAGTACAAAATATTAATATTTTTTTAAAAAAATTTCCGATCGACCTAAAAAAACCCGGGTTCTGACTTGGAAACCCTATAATAGTCCAAATAATGATCCGTTGGGTTTTGGTTTTATCGTCCGGTTTGAAAACATTAATATTAAGATCGATTTGACTTTAACAAGTTTGAATTCAAAATAATTACGTAGTAAACATAATTAAATTCGTTTAATAAATTATAAGAATTTAATTAGTCATGAAATTTTGAATTTTATTAAGATCGAATCGAAAGATATACTTTCATAAATTCTTACATTTATTAAACGAATTTAATTATGTTTACAACATAAATATTTTGAATTCAAACTCGTTAAAGTCAATTCGATCTTAATATTCATCTTTTTATACCGAATGATATGACCAAAACCGAGCGGATCGATATTTGGAAATGTAATGGGTTTCCGAGTTGGAACCCGGTTTTTCTAGGTCAATCAAAAATAAATTTATAAAATTAATATTTCGTATCGATTCGAATCGATATGAAATTCCGGACTAATATGAAAATAATGTTTAATATATAATATTTTAATTTATTATATATTTATATTTAATATATATAAATTATTTATTTATTTTTATTTAAAATACATAGATATATGTTATTTCGTAAATAAATTTCAGAAATATGTCATTTAACAAGACATTATCAAAACATGCTACTAACCAAATAGAAGTTTGGCAGAGAGTCATTTAGCAGAGAGAGAGACATTAATAAAATAGATATGTTCTAAGACAAAATTTGAAAACATAAATAATTTTAAATTTTGAAATCTAATAAATAGAAAAATATATGGAAAATGGACTAAAGTAAACAAACACAATTGCTTTTGAGAAAATCACATCTCAATCCCAAATTTAATAGTTTATTAAATTTGGTTCATGAGGAATATTTAATCTTCAAATTTTTTCCAAATTTAATTATCTAAATTTACAATATTTGTCAAATCAAATCTCTAAAAAATCAAAATTAATTTTCAAAATTTTGATGAGGATCTCAATTGTCAAAATTGAAAACCCTATGAACCAATTATTTCCTATACACTCAACTTTAGAAATTAATTTTCCGAAAATTAAAAAGTAGGGTTATATGTTTTACCCATGGAATTCCAGTAAAAAATGAATATTATTGACTTCAATGCTATGAAATCATTGAAAAAAACCCATTAATCTTCGAAAGCATATTGATATATTTTATGAAGTTTATAGATATATGTGAATTTAGAACATAATTATTAAGAGGCAAATTGCGATAACACATGTGCAAAAAACTAACAAGTTTTTCGATTAATATTCAATACTAATTTAATATGATATGCTATTCGTCCAGCGTAAATAATAAGTAATATAACTCATTTATATGTATATTATATAAAATATGTCACAGTTGTATCGCACAACGAGTACTAAAAAATAATTAAACATTTAGACCCTCTCTAATAATTAAACGCTCGGGCTCCATTTGACCACCAATGTGGCGACTGAACTATTTTATGACTGCCACATTGGCATGGTAAAGACCATAAATTTTGATTATATGACATTTGTCACGGTCTAAGAAGAGAGAATATTTCTCAATCGGATTTATATTTTTTATAATTTTAAAAATATTTTGTAATATAATATATTATAGCAATATACATTATTGATATTAGAAAATACATAAATTAGTATATTTTGATTAACATGTAATATTTTATTAATCAATCGAATTTGTCAATATTTAAAAAATCATCTCACATATCATATTTGGATGAAATTTCACGAATAATTATGTGTGACTATTTTGATAAATAAATAATATTATATTTTAATATAAAATTGTATTTTAGTATAATATTTTATTATAACATATTTTAATATTATATAATTAATTTTAATATTTTGTTTAAAATATAAGTTTAACTTTAAAGTATTGTATTTATTTTGAGAATACGATTGAAATACATGTAATTAAATTTATTTGAAATGACGTGGATGAAAGAGAATGAAAAAAATGATATATATGAGATACAAATTGATATGTAGGAATGAGAAGATGATGTGTTAGAAGCGAAATTTGGTGTTGACGGGTATGACTACGGCCACGGATGGAGTTAGTCTTATAATTATGATAGCTAAATTGAATTATTAAATACTTTAAAATGTAAGGAAATGGACTAGTCTCATAAATAACTTGATTTCATGAAAAACATTCGAATTTGATACTTAATATTAAATGAGGCAATGTGACACATGATATGACTGGTTATGTTTAAATGTACTATCATTTTTATGATGTATCCTTTTTATCTTTTAAAACTAGACATTTTGTATGGATCCGTACATAAAAGATGATCGGTATAAATATCAGTATAAAAAACCTAATACCCTGAACTTATTGTTATCGGTGGAAATATAATCTTCGTTGTAATGAATTTAATTGTTGTATGAGAACTTCTAGCAATTCGACCCATGGACGAATGAAGGAATAATGTTTTTATATGAAAAACCCCGAGAAACAAGTAAAAAACATACGAGCCAATCCCACGCAAAGATATTCACTAGTACATTGTGAAAAATGATAACAAAGTTTCGACGAAGACTTCCATCATCCTTATTTTCGAGATCTAGCAACCAAACTCTGTTAGATTTATTTGATTTATGATCCACATGTCATTATGATTTTAAATAAAAAAATTATTTATCTATCTAGATTTTTACGTTGATTGTATGTAAAATAATTATAGAATATTTATGTAATAAGCAAATCCCTTCTTCTACCAAATTATTTATATTTTTTTATTATCCAACAAATATATGTTAGTAAATAGTAGATAAAATGAATATATAATATTTATATAAATTAATAAGTTATTATTAATCTTTATTCATTTTGTAGAGTTTGTTGTTCAAAATTTGGGTAAATAGTAAGAAGATTATTCTGACAATCATATAGTTATGAATTATGATAGGTTTTTATTCTTACGTTATAATCCATAGATTGAAAAAATTATATATTTTAAGATATTAAAAATTTATTCAAATAAAATATATGCTTTCAAACCCCTCCTCCAAAGTCCAAAGTCCCAGCTTTCTTAATATATTTTGTCATATATGATTAAAAAAAAGAAAATAAATATACAATTTAATGTTTTCCGTAAATTCTTAATCTTACAAGACATTTTATCGGATACTTAATGATGATGAATTTGAGAATGTTACAAATAAGAGAGATTAGTATCAATTTGACAAAAGATAATTATATGACAGTTAACTAAATCAATTAGCAATTACGTATTTCATATTTTATGCTTTTGTTTAGAAAGTAAATTATAAATTATTAAATAAATTATTGTACATATTAATTTCTTCTTTATCTTTTATTTTTATAGAGTAAAAGAAAAAGTTATTTTAAATTCTTCATCTTCTCCTTCAAATTCCAACAACTTTATTATAATTTCTTACTATTTGGAATTAGGACAAGGGGGATGCTGCCGGACCAATCTGGAACTGTACGGCACAAATAGCTGTCTGATGTTTGAAATGTCTTCAACGCTGGTCCATCCATGTTCATCAGCACTTATTGTTGACGTGGTGAGGGAGTCCAACAAATTTATTTTTATTTAAACGAATATTATTTCATGTAATTCATCTATTTTTGTAATGAAGTTATTATAAAGTTGAAGTTCATTTTACCGAACTAAACTGAATTTTGGTAATTATCATATTAATGAAGTTCATTTTTGTAATGAAGTTATTCGGTAAGTGTTGGAACTAAACTGAATTTTGAAAATCAAATACCGAATAAATTAATAATTTTGTTATCGAATAACGAACCAAATTTTGTGGTTGGATTGTAAATACCGATTTTGTTCTACTCGGTTTCGATATATATAGAATTTTCAAACATAAATTAAAATAAAAAAATGTAAACTCTTGTTTCTTTCTTCATTTCTCATTGTATCAATCGAATGCAAATTTGTTTCGTCTTAGGATTGATAATTATTATCTGAAATTTATCATTACAATTGGTGGTGGGTGTTGGTTTGCGGATCGTGATGATGAGAGAATAGAAAACAAATTCAATGATGTTTGATATTGAAAATTATCATTATTGTACCATGAATGAAGCTCTCCTTATACATGATCTTGGAATGATTAGAAGTAGTCTAAATCAATGTTTTTCATACTCGTCGGTACATCCCTGCTATATTTGTCTCCTGTCGGTACGACGAAAGCTAGGTGACACATCTATTTGAATCAGTATCGTCCGATACTGAGTTTTTAGGGTCGATCCAGACTAGTTGACTAGTTGACCGATATGAAAACATGTATGAGTTTTTATTACGGAATAATATTTTCGTATCGATCAATATGAAAACATTAGTCTAAGTCAACCAAGATTGATGATGCTGACTAGTTGAATCTCAAAGTATAAGCATTGCTCAATCGGAATGCGGAAGGCTATCAAACACATGTAATCAAAATCATAATCGTCAAATTTAGTATACCTTGAAGATTAACGAATGCGGTTTAATTTCAAAACTCTTGAACAATTTAAACAATCTTGATGAATAAAAGACTTAGATGGAGCATGAAATGTAGGAAAATAAGCTAAAATCCTTTTGATTAGAACATTTCTTAAGTATAATATTGAAAATTATAGGAAGATGGCGTGTCGGATGTGTTTCGTATTCAATTATTTATTGTCAAATATTTTAATAATTTTTAAACATTAAAATATGATTGGAAATAAGTGTGAACACATAAATTTGGTCTCTACAGTTTCATAATTTATATAATTTTGGTTTATAAATTTTTATGATCTTGGCAAATGTGATCCCAATATGTCAAAACTGATACTAATACTTTGTATGATATAATCGATTCCCCAATTTTTCAATTTTGACAATTGAAATTCTCGACCAAAATAAAATTTTGACGACCGATTTTGATACTTTGGAGATCTTATTTGCTAAATATTACAAATTTTGAGTATCGAATTTGCTAAAATTTTTAAGTTTCTGGATTAAATATGACATTACAAATTATAGAAACAAAATTTGTTAATGAAAGTTTGAGTATTAAATGCGATATTTTCTCTAAAAATGTTATTTTTATTATTTCAATCATTATTTTCTCTAAATAGTCTCAAATCATGGCCATGTAGGGAATAAATTTTTGAAATTCCCATCTTATTCTGAGCGTGACCAATTTAACGTAATAAGAACAAAATGTAAATAAAGAAAAAAAGATACAATATTTAATATAGAAACTCAAAATCGAGAAAATGAAAGTAACCAATAAACCACCGTATAAAAGTCATTAATCACAAAAGAATATGAACTTGAGATGTCAAATTGTGTTATAAAACTCAAAATTAAGAGATGTCAAATTGTGTTCATATTCATAAAGGGAAATTCATAATTTCCCAAAATATTTCCTCTAGTGGAATTAAGTATATTTTTTAATTTGAAAAAAGAGATCAATTTCCTTTTAGGTCATTAAATATATTTCTTTTGGAATTTACATCATTTATCTAAATGAATTACAAAATTAGTTTGTATATCAAATTTGCTTCTTATGTTATTATTTGATTAAATTGATTTTCATACAACGCATGCCTAATTTGAATGCTTAAAACTTGTGATCATGTCTATTGTCAATCAATCATTTTATATCATGCATTTGCTTATAAGTATAATTTAACTTAAATGTTTTCATATCAATCGGTATTCATGTCGGTATATCAAATATCGGGCAGTCTTGATATTTTTTTCAGATTTCGGGTTTCTTCGGGTCTGATTCTAAAAAAATAATTAAATATATATATTTTTAATATATATAAAAAAATTGGTACATGACAATATATCATTCGATGTACCGCCCGTACTAGTCATACTAGTACGTATCGATAGGAAATTCCAGATCAATATAAAAACATTTTAAGAAAGATTTTAGTAATAGTTATTAACTAGTCACTTTAACATGTGTTGAACGAAATAAAGTAAATTCAATATGAATATTATTCTATAAAGAATAAATATAGTTACGGAGGATAATTTTGTCATTAAATATAAAATTTGACATAAATATTAAAATATATATATTACTAAAAATAAAATTTATCAGAAATATAAATAACATTTTGTTGTACCAACAAAAAACTTACATCACATCTCCATATACGAAGTAGGTGTAGGCTACCTAACTATATTTCCATTTGTAGATGAACAGTAACACATTCCACTAATGCTTAGTATTTAATGTTTACCTGAAAAAGAATATGGTAAATATGAATATATAAAAACAATTTTGATAATATATATAAAAACAATAGGTCTCCAAAGTTTATATGATTTGACAAATATTATCTAAATATTTTTTAATTTTGACAAATTTAGTACTAATTGTTTTTTAAAAGCAAAACTTGTTAAAATAGTGACAATTATCCATATTGAGAAGTTATTTGAATTGATTTATAGGAGGGAATATTGACCATAGTGAGTCAGTGACAATTTTCCCTTATACTTATATCTGAGTATATTCTCCATATAAAATTGACAGACTCTATAAACTTAACAAAACTAGTTCCGAAACTTTGATTTTTTGCCAAAACTATTCTTATACTTCGTAAATGTTAGAAAAACTTAGTTCTCAAAGTTAAATTTGCATGATAAAGTAGGTTCTCAAATTTTGGGAACTATTTTTACAACACGATAACTGAATTTATCAAATTTAGAAACATTAACTATCATTTTTGTCAAAACAATTAAAATATGATAATTACGGATGTTAAATTAAAGTTTGATAATTAAATTTATAAATATAATAAACTTTACTTACCAAACACATTATTTTTCCAAAAATAATGTATAAAGTTATCCTCAAAGTTGGCATCTCAAACTATTAATGATAAAAGATAGATTTCCTTTATTTTATACAATAATAATATAAAAAAATGAATTAAAAATTATAAGTGTCTCCCATAGATAAATTATTTATAAAAATAAAAAATAATGATATATAAAAAGATAAATGTATTGTAGATAGGGTAAGTAGAAAGTGTACGTACCACAGTTTTGACCATGTGGTGAAACAATTTCAATAAGAAGAGGATAAAGGCAAGGCACATTTAACTTTCGCCACCGGGCAATAAATGAAGGCGCTGTCCATCTGAATATGTACATGATCAAATAGTGAAAGAAAAACAATAACTTTCTACATGTTTACCCTTTAAAATCAATATTTAGCCAACACACAGTGGGCCTAACACTTTCATAACAAATTAATTCTTCTTCCTATAAATATATTGCTCATGTCAGTAAGGGGAGAAGAACCAAGCCATTTTTTCCTCACAGTTAATTAATGGCTTCACAACCAGGAATTCTCACAGAATGGCCATGGGAATGTCTTGGGAGCTTCAAGGTTTGCTTTCTCTTGTTATTATATCTCCATTTTCTTACAACTTACTAACCTTGTTGTTACAGTATCTTGTCTTAGCTCCATGGGCAATATACAGCACATATTCATGGATTGTAATGANTTACCTCGAAGAGTGTTGAGCGCGTGGAGAGTAGCTGGAATAGTGCACGCGATTGAAGAATGGAAGGTGAATGAAGTGGGAAACACCATGTTTGATGTTGATAAAATCTGGGAAGCTACTCTCCGAAATGGATTCCGTCCGGTGACTAGAAATTACTCCGATGCGGCCAAATTCTGAAATGGAATGAAATTGCTTATGTTCATGAATCCATTCCATTGCTACATGATAATCTCAATTCTCGGATTTGTATCATGTGCTCCTCTTGAATACGTATTTTCTTATATAATAAATATTATTAGTATCTATGGACGCTTACTTGTTCTAATCTTAATTCTCGGATGTGTGAACAATTCGGTTAATGTCTGTCTTTGATTAGTTATTCCGAAATTTAGAGATATGTTACAAATATATATAAATGAATATTTATTGGTTAATAACGAACGTAATATTCGTGAAAGTTAAAAATAATGTAATACATATTTATATATTGATCTAATTTTAAAATATTTTCTTGGATTAATCAATTATTTGATTGATTTTTTTTTTTATTTTTTGTCGTTATTGTTAAACACAAAGAATTACGATGTGTGTCTACAATATATGAGCTTACGTCATCGGGAGAGCGAAACTCTATCTAGGTGTTTCACTATAATAAAATTCAACATTATAAAATATGATCTATTTAATCAAATAAATGATAGATTCGATCTGGGGCAAGAAATGAACTCGATAATAACGATCGGGACGAAATCGTTGAATCATTATTCATTGCAGATTTATCGTTCATGCTGGAGTCACCATTCACCACGTATTTCACTATTCATGTTGGATTTATTATTCATCTCCTGAAAACACTATTCACTTTGGATTTCACTTTTCATGTCGAAGTTACTATTCACCATGGATTTACTATTCATCTTGGATTCCGAACATTTTCAAATGACTAGAGACATATATTTATAGAGAATTCACACCTAGTAACTCACCTATGGGTTAAAAACCCAAATAATCCAATCCGGCCCATTATGGCTCAATTTGCAAAAAAATCTGATTTCAACCGGATATCTATCGTAATATATCTGATTACTTGGAATGTTTCTCGATCGGCCCGTGACCTGCGAAAATAAGCAAAAATACACTCGGTATAACTCTATCTCAACAATACTCATCAGATATCCAAACTATCACATAATATTCGTCATAACATTTTCCGGGCACCAAATTACGAAAATACCCTTAACGCCACTCCGACTCGGAATTATCTAAAAATACTCGTGACTCCTCCGGATGCCCAAAGCAAATAAAAATATATCAAATTATAGAAAATACCATAGTGGGCTAAGGATCGGACCCGGGATGTCCAAATTACGAAAATACATCCGTCACCATTTCATCCAGAAATCAACTCGAAATACCGAAAATACCATAGTGAGCGTACCGATCGGACCCGGGGGTGTCCAAATTACGAAAATACCCATGTCGTAATTTCCGAACGAGATCATCCAAAACTGCTCCAAACGCCATCAGAATCCTCATACATGGGCCCGTCATGACCAAATTACCAGACTACCCCTGATGAGATCCCCGGAACCCGATACCCCGGACAGGATCAGGACCAAGCTTGGCCAGGGAAGCCCAAACAACGTAAGCCGAACTTGGAGGCCCAGATCCAGCCCACGTGAGTGAATGGCACATCCAGATCTTGTGGCCCGATCGATCGTTTATAGCGATCGGTCCCAATGTGTAGGGCCCAGCGTCTCGCATGCGCCAGACCGATCGGTCCACATATCACAGACGATGCTTCGGGCCATTCTTACTCATCCCATGCAACAACCCTCGACAGCCTTGTCAAACGTGTGGTCTGTCGAAGGCGTATGAGCCACTAGTAGCCAGAGAGTAGCCGGCTAGTAGCGCCGAAAGGTCTAGTGCCATGCAGCTCTGTGAAGCCGTTTCCGGCGGCTGTTCCGCCTGACATTAGCCGACCTAGCCGCAAATGACAAGCACAAAATGACACCCTACTGTACACAACACAGTGGGAGTATAAAAAGGACATTTAGAGTGTGAGAAAATTATCTTCTTCCGTTTTCTCCTTGGAGCTTTCGTATAGAGAAGTCTCTGTCGATTTATTTTCTATTCTTCTCCTTCTCTTTGTTGTTTAAAGAACAAACATGACTTGTATGATCATTAATTTGCTTATCGAATCGACTAAGGGCACTTTCTTTGGCCCTTAGTCAAGTGCTTTTTTTCCTCGTTTTCGAAGTTTTCCACTCTAAAATCCCTGTGCCTTTATACCTTTGATTCATAATCGTTCTCCACACATCAAACAAATTATAACCGAGTTTGTCTTGCAACGAACCGGTCGACTGTTGACACCCCCGGTTTTCTAACCACAACAACCCCGAAATCACATTGCTAAATAAATGTAATAGAAAACCGAAAAATACCTTTTAGCCACGTCAGACGAGCCCCGGGGTATCATAATTACGTAAATAACCCCAGAGAATATCATATATATTAATCTTGATTAGATAGATCTAATTTTTACATCTCTTTAATGAGTTGATTAAAGTAATAATACTAGTTGAATAATTAATTAAATGGAATAAAGTAATATTATTCTAAATCTTTATCTATAAATGACTTTGATTTGAAGTATTAATAATCTTTATCTATAAATCTTTGTCTATCTTATTTCACATTTTTCCATTTTTATTATTAATAACAAGATCCAATTTATCAAATTTTGTAAATTTTAAAAAAATGTTACCAAAATAATCTAAGTTTAGTGATTTGAAATTGAGAAAATTGGATAAATAACCTCAACTTACCATTTGAGTAAATACAATGCTTTTTAACTCACGAAATTAAAAAAATGACACATAAAATTATTAATATCATTTGTTTTTATCCATGATGCTCTAATACCTGATTTTCCGTTAAGTTAACAAACATTTTCCTGTAAACTCTCAAAGTTCACAAAGAATGCAAAAATTCCCCTATAATTTGAACACTTATACAAAATGACTATTAAAGTTCAAGAATTGTGCATATCAAATATAAAATACTAATGGCGTCGTTAGATGGTCAATCATAAACTATATTGATACCTTAAAGTGTCTTAGATACATTTAAGTAAAATTCTGAACTGCAAATGCATATTTTTCCCAAATAATGTATAAGTAATTTCTTCATTTGGAGAATATGTATTTTACATGATCCATAACTTAGAGGTCTGTACCAAACGCAAGGAAGTTAAATCGATCGGTACCGTTAATTCCGGTCATGATCGGTACGAACGATTTTTCCTATATATCGATGGTATACCGGTGATATATCGGAATATAGATGTACCGATAATAACTTATATTTACCGGTATGATCGATATACCGGACGGTATACCACCGGCATGACTCCATGACCAAAAGTCATATATTTTAAATTATCAAAAGATAAAATACGAAATTTACATTTTTAATAGTAAACTGATAAAGTGGGCCTTAGAGCCCATATAATGTACAAAATAAGTCCACTACCAAGTTAATAATATTAGACACTTAGGGCTTCCTTATCCATTTTATATAAGTGCTGTGAGTCCGCCGCAAATTAGAATCCTACCCAAATCCCGTGGTCAAGCCTCGTTTGGAGCCACCGTCTCCTTCCTTCTGCTACGATGGTAAAGTCTGTTGCTTTTGTTTTCTAAAGCATTGCAAACACCTTCTTGACTCGTATCTTACGAACTGTTTTTACTAATTTGATTCAGGACCGATTTTGCTTAAGCCTTTGTTTGTATTAGGTTTGATATCTTTAGTGTTGGAGTTTTGTGTTTGATGCTTCAGTTTTTGTAGGATTAAATGATAGTTTTGTTTTTATAGTGTATGTATGCTCGAATTTAGAGCCGATTCGTTTTTATAGCTTCTGATACTCATTGTTCGCAATTTACCCCCTTTTTAAACCCTGTTATTACTATTTGAATGCTTCGATTTTGATACTTTAGATCTATATTCAGAATTCCACGGTAACAATTTATGTTTTCTTGGATTTATTTTCTTATAGACTCGATTAATTACTTTTTTTAGCATCGCCTTGCCATTTTGAACTTGATTGTGATGAATTTTTGATTGCTTATATGTTTCTACTTGATTCTTGTCTGTGTCTTATTGTGTGATTGAATACCTTTGCAGGCCAAGAGAACCAAAAAGGTCGGGATTGTGGGGAAGTACGGTGAGTTCGCATCCTTACATATAGTGCTTGCTATACTAAATTGTTCATTTATATCTTTTTCAATCATTGTTTATTATATTATTCCTCGAGTTACTTGAAATTTGTTTGGGGCTCAAGTGTAAATCCAAAATTCAAAGCATATTTTTTAAATATACAATTTTCTTGCAGTATTTGCTTTAGAACTTGAATCATACAACATTTACTTAGATTTTTTTGTTTCCTTCGTAACATTATGTGTGTATTGACATTCCATCGTAATATTATGTTTATCTTGTAGTCTATGTAATGATCATCTAGCTTGTGGCCTGATAGTTATGTGTGTATTAATGACAACTGTAGGAACCCGATACGGTGCCAGTTTGAGAAAGCAGATAAAGAAGATGGAAGTCAGCCAACATAGCAAGTACTTCTGTGAGTTCTGTGGGAAGGTTTGCACGCCAATTCAGTTTGGCTCTTAGCCTATTGTAATTTCACAACCCTCGTAAGGAATTTTTCATTCGTGTATCAGTATGCTGTTAAGAGAAAGGCTGTTGGTATTTGGGGCTGCAAGGATTGTGGCAAAGTGAAGGCAGGCGGAGCCTACACTTTGAAGTGAGAACTCTTTATTTTTATTGATTATTACGTTTGTTTTGGTACTGATTTCTGATGAGTACAAACACATGATTTTTGTTTTGTTTTAGCACCGCTAGCGCGGTTACTGTTCGAAGCACAATCCGAAGGCTGAGGGAGCAAACGGAGAGTTAAATTGTTAGTTTGCCTATTTTGGTCAAGTCAAGTGAACTCGTTTTAAGCTCTGTTTACCTTACGACTACCTGTGTTTGGATGCAAAGTTCTTTATGTTAATTCCGTTAAGTTCTGATATTCATTTGGGTCTAGTGGTTCTCAAATTAAATTGTGATTTTTTTAATGTACACAAAACAAAAGAAATATGTAGAGTATTTGTGTTAAAAAATCATGATTTTATATAATTGTTAAAACAAGTTGTGATCTTAGTACATCTAATCGTAGATGATTACAATGAATTAAATAGGAAATTGCTAACAATTTTTTCAACTGATTCAAAGGAAAAGTTGTACAAATTTATTTATCAGAAGAATAGTATGGTCAAATTATAATGATTCAAATTGGACTATGATTTGGGTTATAAGATAAACTTGGTCTTCAAATTGCAAAAGGCTTTGAGTACCGCATTGGAAGTCAACAATGATGAATGAATTGAAGATGATTAATAACACTTAGTCTATATTCTGCATACATTCTTAAAATGTATTTTAATATTAAAATATATTATTGCAGTTTTTACATAATACTATATTTTGATTATAAACAGAATATATTTTCAAATTGTTATTTAAATACAAAATGAGGTAGGAGACTGAATCTGAAAATTAGAATGCATTCTCTTAATTTAAATTATAAATATATCATTTAAAAAATCATATTTTCTTTCACATCCAACAATCTCACATTTACATTATCGTCAGATATATTTGTAAGTTGTTAATTCTCATGTATCTTTAACGTACAATTATAACCATACATAATTTCTTTCATCATGTAGATACTAGCGATGATAACTCTAATTTGGATAAATCAAAATTTACAGAACATTATTCTTGTTATACAATTCAATTTATCAATTACAGAATCCTCAATGCATTCTTGATTTATAATCACATTCTGAAAACACATTGTTAAACTACATTCTAATTTTCAAAACGCATGCAGAATATAACCTAAGTCGTTAGTAAGATTGTCCATATTTTGTTGGTCTAAAATGAGTATTTAGAGTAAACACAAACTCTGAAGAATCAATACTAAAGTATAAAGCCAAATTGATAACAAAAAGTTTTGTACAAGAATATGGAGCATATTACTATGAAAAAAGTTGGGTACCAACTTTTCAAACACTATCAAACTAATAATCTTTATATCAGCACAGAAATGTCATAGATCATATGAATGTAAAACCGAATTGAAAGGTAGAAGAAAAAATATACGCCTAACAAGAGGCTTTGAAGTGTAAGTAATTCTTCTATCCAAACAATAGAAATCTCTTAGAGCTTGGTGAGCAAAATTGGAAATCTCTCCTTAGGAGTTTGTCTTGTTCCAAAAATGCCAAAATTGAAGTGATTTATGTAGATAACATTTTGATTTCACCAATACCCAAATTCCCTAAATCCACAATTCATAACACATTGGAGACTAATTTTATGTAAAATTCCAAATTTTGAAAACTCAATTTGCTAATATATATAAACTACAAAGAAGATTGATCAATTTATACTTCAGGGATCTAAATTACCATGGCAAACTTTGAAGGATCAATTTTACCAAAAACAAACATGTGAGATTGTTATATCCTAACTAACAAACATTGTGTATGAAAATTGCATAAACCAACACAATTTGGGACCACTTACTTCATTTTCTCATTTGTTTTATCATAATCCAACATTTACAAAATTGAATAAATATGTATATTTAAAAACACCTATGATATTGAAATGCGTATTTTATTTTTGGCAACTTGTTAAAAACATAAAACAATGATAATAAAATTGAAAGCAATATTATCATATGGAAGTAGGTCTTCCATATGATAATGGAATATGGAAGATCTAGACCCTAAACGTTTCATTCAAACCAAGTTAGTATAATCCAATATATGAAAACTCGCCCAATTTTCTAATAAATCATCTCATAAGAGTAAGTAGGTCTTCCCATGAAAGTCATACCCGTACATATCAATCATTACTATCACATCAGTATTCCGATATATCATCGATATATTAAAAACTTCATAAACTCCTTCAATGCTGACATATATGAATAAGTGATTAAAAACTTCGAAAGAGCTGAGAACAAACAAAACAAAGTTGCAATTAAATTTTCACAATACCAAAAAGCCAATAATCCAGACACTTTAGGTAATTAGAGAATACACAAACAAGCATTAATCCAAAAACAATATATATATAGTATTCCACATGAAAGGGGAAATCAAAGCATTTCCACAGTTCGAAATTATGCTCCACAATACCTGAAGAGATAACCAAACATGATCGAAAGCTAACCCATCGAATACTTTTGGGTCCAGCTCCTTGCAGTTTGTTCATACTTGGATTTATCTGTTTTGTACATATGAGCAATTTCTGGCACCAGGGGGTCATCAGGGTTTGGATCAGTCAAAAGTGAGCAGATTGACAGCAAAACCTTTGAATAACATACGAGTCAGACAAAAAATCTAATCTACGAGCAGCAAAATATTATTAAAACATGAAAGGGTTGCGAATACTAATCCTGATCAAAAGGGATTCGCATATTTAATCGAATAAAAGATATGACAACACTTATTTTTGAGAATGAACACTGATGAAGATTGATTAAATCATTCAAAATGGAACTTATTTTGGAACGTAAAACATTAAATACCAAGATCAAACTATACAAAATCGAAAATGCAAGAATAAGCTCTCAAGGTTGTATATAGTATTTAAGGGATTACTTAGAGACAAAGGAATATAAAGATGGCAACCTTTGAAATAGTCAAAGCAGGGCTCCACTGCTCCTTCAGAATGTCTAGGCAAATACTTCCATTGCTATTTATATTGGGATGGAAAACTTTAGTCCTGAATGCAACCTGATTGATTTCTCTTAAAGATTAATTCCGTGCAAATCCACACTAAAAGAGTTGAAGACTACTCGAATGGAAATCATGTTCGTTGAAAAATATAAAATTTTCAAACATTTCATGTATCATATACCTTTGGAGGTTTGAATGGGTAATCCGGGGGGAAATGTATGGTGACAAGAAAAACACCACCTGCATATGGACTATCCTGTGGACCCATTATAGTTGCTTGCCAGTGAAACATATCCTCACCAACAGGTCCTGAATCAACAAAAAATAAATGAAAACAACTATTCGTATTGAGCTTGACAAATACAAATCTAAGGTAGAATAGAATTTAGATTAACGTATGATCTTAGAAACATATAAAGCAAGAACTACGAACAAAATCATCAGTAACAAATATAGAAGCACTGTTTCTACTAAAAAAATCTCCCATTGACAGTAATGAATTATAACCTAACATACACGCCTATGCATCTGCATGTCTTTACAAAGATTATGATGCCTTTACGATGATTAAAGAAGCAGCAAACTGCTAAACATGACAAATATGCAAATAAAGATTCCTATACAAGCAGTAAAAAACATGTTTAAGTAGATCAATATTGTAGCGAATTTTAACTCGAATATAATTTGAAACGAAATCAGAATTAGGGTTAGCAGAGCAAGCCAAAGAGAAAATACTACAAAACAATTCAAGGAAACCTACAGATGTCTGACTACTTTTCCCTAGCTCGCAAACCACGAAAACAACGGAGAGCGTCTCCAATTCTTTAGATCACATAAAATTGAAAAATAACAGCACTTCAAAGCGAAAGATCAAAGCAAGGAAAACCTAGACACGAAAAAAAAACAAAGAAAACGAAAAAGTTGTAACCTGCACTGCAAGAAGTTGGGGGATCCTTCTGCAAATCCTTCAGTTCCTTAAGAATTCTCTTAGAAGCCATGGAAGAAGATCGCGATCTGCGGAAGGGGAAACCCCTGAAGTCTTCACTATGTATTGCACGAAATGAAATGCTTAGCGAGCCCGATTTATTCCAACCCGAAATGAACAAATATATAGGGGAGGACGGAGAATAGGTTTTCCTTTTAACATTATTACTATTTACTACTTGATCCTCAAATAAACTATCAGACAAAAAATACTTGGACCCTTAAAAATGAGAAGAGAAACATGGTTATCCTAAAATATCTATTAGAACACATCAATGTCATATAGAATTTAAAAATAAAATTTAATAAAATATAAACGAAAACATCACTATATATAACAGAATATCAATAGTATGTCATATATATTATAAATATATAATATTTGATTAAATTAAATATATAGTATAAAAATAAAGCAATTAAGAGTAAAATTATAAAATAAAAATAATTTATAAATATAATATATATTATAATAATGGATACATGTATTATAGTTGAAACAAGGGAACACGTGTCCAAGATATATAAAAACGCAAAGTTTTAAAAATATGAAGTGTCCGTGCATCGTAGATGCTCAATGACCTGAAATTTATAAATAATTGGATAATTTTGAGTTTGAAAATACTATTTTGATTATAGATGTTGATAATTATTTATCAATTTTTAAATATTATATATATATATTTAATTCATATTATTCTATACCATATTTAATGTTTATTCAATTAATGTGCTTTTATTCGCATATTCGATTGCATATGTGATGCAATGTGATTTGGGTCTCAAACCGAACCCGACCCATGAGTATCCAAACTTTTGATGTTCAAAATTCAAAAGTTCATAGAGAACCTATTCTATAATTGACTTACTTTTAGGCTCCATTTCTTTCCTTTATTCTTTTTAATTCAAATTCTATCTTCACAACATGAGAAACAACAAGCAAAATGATAGTTATTTTTTCTAATAGATGGAACCTGAACTTCTCTATGTTATATATAACATGGTTGTTTTACTACTTTTATTTATTACGGTAAATAAAGAAATCAGTAATGAAATAATAAACAATATACTTATTGAAAAAATTAAATACTCAATATATAAAAAAATACAGAAATTCATCAGATATTATTTATGTTGTACGGGTGCTTTAAATTTGAGATTTTAACGTACCGGGTACGCATTCACGCACGCACTCCAAAGGCGAATGGAAGACGGTGAAACAAGAATATAACAAATGTAAATTAAGAATTACGTACTTGATTCGTAAATTATTTTAAAGGTCATAACTTTTTACAAATTTGTGTATTTTGTGTTTTTCTCATGAGTGAAAGTGAATATATTCCTACATATTCAGTAAAGATGATGGTTGACATGAAGAGCTACGAGTGATCATTGGTCTCATAAATTTTTTTAGTGTTGTTATCTTTATATTCAGTTTATTATGATTAACATTTTTAGATACTAAATAAATATTTTATTTTGTTTGAAAATTTTAAATATTTATATTGATTATTTTATTATTTTTAATTTGACGCACCATAAATCAGATACTCCTAAAATCACCACACCTCGCACCCTTATGCCTGCACCTATGGAACATAGGATATTATAGACTAATAAATTAGTAACTATAAAGCGCTTGATTTAAAGCATCATTTGAAATTATAAGAAGCACATTTATTATTATATGATACTTAAGAGCAACATCTTAAATCTACACAAGTAAATGTTCAGACAATGTTGTATGAGATGGAAAGATTCTTTAAGCCAGGGGTATGAATTTGAAGGTGAATCGGGTCAGTCGATCTAACATATCCTAACATTTTGTTTTTATTATAGATTTTTTGTTTGTTCTAGTATTTTTGTGATATAATATAAATCATATAGGTAGATTTGGTTTTAATACAAATGTTCATTTCACACAAACTAAAATATGTTATTTAATTTTATAATCAATTTATTTTTAATTCCAGAACATATCCTGATGAGATATAGTTGATAGTGATAGAGTAATATTAATTTTTTTAAAATAAATATTGTAATATATATAGATTAAAAATCAATATGTATACAAATTTCATGATAATATTACGTTTAGTCAATACATGAATATATCATTTGATATAATGATCATCTTTATATTCTTAATTGTAGACGGTATGATACGAATTTTATTTTTGCACATTGATAGAATATTATGTTTTTAGAATATTGCAAATATAAAAAAAATAAGTTGAAAATTATAAATGACATGACATTGTTGTAGGGATTAAAACTATTTATATAAATATTGATAAATATTTATATAAATAGAATAGCATATATAGAGAAATAATGTCATGTAATTATGCTATTTGTAATTTTATCTACACTTGATGAGAACTTTAGGATTGGGTATCTTATGATGGGCAAGACCTATTAACTATTGGACTAATTCAAATGGTGGAAACAAATTATTGCAGCTCATTTGTACACTTAAGGAAAAGCGGCCCGATGTTTAACGAGAGGACCAAAGATAACTTTAGGCGAAATAAAGCGTTTTCTGGTAACTGGCTCATTGGTTCGGTCCGAACGGTTACAGACTCACGTTTTCCACGCTTCGAGCCTCTACACGTTTATCACGCCTCGGGCCCGATCACGCCTCAGTCCCAACCTCGTATTACATCCCGCGATAACAACCTCTAACAAACCTATCCGAGGTGGTTACAGAGCATGATTTACACACGCCGCTAACTCTATAAATACAGGGCGCGACGACGGAAATAGCAGTACCTTTTGGACGAGTAAGAACATGCCGTTACCCTGCCGGAGTTCTTACTGCTTTCTATTCCCTTGTCATTTTCATTAAGCCTCTACTGTATTCATTATGAATTATTTGATTAGTGAACAGACTAAGAGTATAATCTGCTCTTAGTCAAGTGGTTTTCACCCCAAGTCCTGGGGTTTCCACTATACATCGCCGTGTCATCATTTATTTCCAGTTTTTAATCGTCTTCCACAACAAAAACAAATCATAACCGAGTTCGTTTGCTAAACGAACCGGACGACTGTTGGCACCCCCTAAAAAGGGATCATAACTGTTTGGCGCCGTCCGTGGGGACGATTCTTTAATCCCATTTGAGTTTTCTACCAGTGATAGGATTATCAAAGGCATGACGACTGGAACTCCGACAAATGATAGTGACGTGCTTCCCGACAGTCTCTAGCACCAACATTCACTTTACAGGATCTGGAAGCTGTCGTCAGTAAGGTGGTACTGGAAATTACGTCGGAGAGAAGTGGAACAAAACCATCGGCTGTTTCAAGCCCTGTTCGCAAAAGCAGAGGATATGAGAGTGATCCTGATGAGCGCAGTACTGATGATGAAGAAATCGCCAGGCGTGGTGTAACAACGAGGAGGACTAGATATCGATCTACTCCTCCCCCTCCGGCTAGAGCTCTAACTCCCGCTCCTGGAAATGATCATGAGCAGATGCAGCGACGAATTGATGAGCTCACCAGGGAGTTGGAGAGCATGCGCGCGTTGAAGGATTGCGAACCTAATCTGGGACGCAATCCTAGCTTATTCAATAGGGTCATGGAGGTCCCAATCAGGCGAAATAAGGATGATGACTGGTGGTATAATCTGCATGCGGTTCAGACATCATCCCAGCAATCGGAAGGCGTATCAGCCGCCTTGAGAGATTTGATGCTCCCCTTTTGTGAAGAAATCTGGGCAGCAGTCCCAGATCGGTATTATTGCAACCCTGAGGGGTTGCTGACATTTCGTGGTGACGGTGATCCGATCGATCACGTTGCCGATTTCGAATTACGCATGGGAACTGTGCGGGCCTCAGATTCACTAAAGTGCCGCATCTTCGCTGCTGGATTACAAGACGACGCCCGAACGTGGTTCAAAAATTTGCCGGCCCGATCCATACAGTCGTATGGCGGGTTTATTTTGGCTTTCTCAGAGCAATTAGCTCTAAATGTAGAACCGTCCCGAAGCAGGTAGGAACTATATCATATGAAATATATCCCGACAAAAATGAGTCTTCGGTCCTTCATGGAGAAATTCAACAGGACCGTGCGGCCTTTCGGCCAGCTTAGTAAAGAGCCCACTCCCACTTTGGGAAAACTTCTTCATAAAATCAACAAGTATATTAAGATGGATGAAGCGTGGGGGCTTGGCTATCGGAAACCTAGCGGGAATTCTGAGCCCGCAGGTGATCATAGGGTTTCCTACCGTAAGAAGCAGTCGCGAGAAGTAGCGACTGTAAGCGAAAAAGACGTCCCCCCAAATAAGGAGGACAATCGGGTGTATTGCGAGCTCCATCATAATCGCGATCACTCGACCCTGAAGTGCCCGCTGTTGAAACAAACAGTAGCAGCAATGAATAAAGAAAAGCCCGACCGGAATGGTCAGAAGGGCAAGCGAGCAGATTCCCCCCAAAAGGGCCACCAAGGTGACGATTGTCACAGGCCGCGGGGAAGAGATAATCGGGGGCAACCTCGAAACTATAACGATCGGACTGAGGACCGAAGGTCTCCTCCGTCAGAACTAAAAAGAGACCATAACAGTTTGGCGCCGTCTCTTTCTTGTTCTGGTCCCCAATTGGACCAGAGCCGCACTGAACAGGTTTATTTTGAAATCCACAGACCGGGTCTTACCTTTTTTCAGAGTGCTAAGAAAAACAAGCCATCTAGATTGGACCGAAGAATGCGACCGGGCCTTTACCGAGCTGAAGACTTATTTAAGCACTCCCCCTGTGATGGTAAGTCAATTTGTGATGAACCTTTGGGGTTATATCTTGCGGTATACGAAGTTGCCGTCAGCGCAACTCTGGTAACCATACGAAACGACATTCATAAACCTGTTTATTATGTCAGCCATTCTCTGGTATCTGCTGAAACCAGGTATTCCACCTTGGAGAAATTCATGCTAGCTTTGAAAAAAACTGTATCCAAGCTGAAACATTATTTTGAAGGCCGAACGGTCTATGTCTATACGGATCAACCTCTGAAAGCACTCCTTAAACAGAAGGATTTTAATGAGAGATTAGCAAAATGAGCTATCAAACTCAGCGCTATGTATCTGGAATTCCTGCCCCGAAGGGCGATCAAAGCTCACGTTCTAGCCGATTTTGTGGTTGAAATGACCCGATCGGCCATTTATCTTAACCAAGAGGATGATCGATGGACGATCCATGTAGATGGGTCAACCTTCGGGGGAAGAGGAGCGGGCATTCCCCTGACATCGGTACAAGGTGATCTTATTCATTCCGTAGTCAAATTTTCCTTTGCTGGAACAAATAATGTGGTAGAATATGAGGCAGTATTATCATGAATGACCTTGGGTCGAAAAATGAGAGTTAGCAGAGTACGAATGTTCTCAGACTCGAAGTTAGTAGTAGAACAGTTCGCAGGGAGATTTGAAACTCATGATCCGGTGATGAGGTTATATTGCGCCAAAGTTATGAAACTATCCAAAAAATTCAGTGAGTTCTCTCTTGACCATGTGCTACGAGAGCAAAATAAGGTTGCCGACGCACTCGCCAGATTGGCCTCAGGCATACCTGACATAGAACCAAGCACTATTTCGGTCCATATTCAGGACCGACATTCGGTCGAGATTCCAATGACCAAACAGTCTATTGAAGAGATCGGGACTCTATGCCATGAACTCTAGGGCTTGAATGTTAATGTTACTGAGTCTCCGGGGGAACCCAATTGGATGGACTCCTTTATTAAATACCTCTCAAATTGCTATCTCCCTGAAGATAAGTCTGAAGCCAGGAAAGTAGAAATTCGGGCTAAGAGATTTACCTTAGTCGATGGACGCTTGTTTAAAAAGAGTTTTGAAGGCCCGCTTCTGCGCTATTTATCTCCTATTGAGGCTGAAGCCGTCATGATTTATGTTCATGAAGGGATGTGCGGCATTCATTCAGGTGCTCCATCTTTATACCACCGCATCATTAGAGCTGGATACTTTTGGCCAACATTGCTTGCTGATGCCAAGCAATACACTAAACGTTGTGTCATATGTCAATACCATGCTTCACTCCCGCAATTGCCTGGGGCTCCCTTATCGATTACCCCATTGCCTTGTCCGTTTGACAGATGAGGGATCGACATCCTCGGACCTTTTCCTCGGTCAATAGGGCAAAGAAAATTATGTATCGTAGCGATAGAGTATTACTCGAAATGGATTGAAGCAGAAGCAGTAGCCATCATCTCAGAAAAAGTAGTCAAACATTTTTATGGAGAAATATTGTGAGCCGCTTCGGGGTTCCCCGAGCGCTCATATCAGATAATGTGACTCAGTTCCGTGGAAAGAGCATACGGGATCTATGCACCAAGTTGGGCATCATCCAGCATTTCTCATCAGTAGCCCACCCCCAAACTAATGGACTTACGGAGGTATCTAACAATGTCATCCTGAAAGGATTGAAGACCAAGTTAGAAGATTTTGGAGGTAAATGACCCGAACACATCTATGAGGTTCTATGGGCATACCGAACTACACCTCGCTCAACAACCCAGGAATCACCTTTCTCATTGGTGTACGAGACCGAAGCTGTTAGCCCGGTGGAGGTTGCCATCCGATCGCCTCGAATATCTCAATATGATGAACATATGAATGGTAAAAGGAGATTATTGGACCTCGAGATGATCGAAGAAAAGAGAGATGCAATTTATGCACGGATGCGTGCTTATCAGCGAACTATAGAACGAGCACATAACAAGCGAGTCCTCCAAAGAGAATTCATTGAAGACGATGTCCTCAGAAGCAGTAAAGTGCAGAGGAACATTGCAAAACTAGACAGAAATTGGGAGGGACCATATCAAATATCAAAGAAATTGGAATCAGGTGCGTACAAACTTGAAACATTGGATGGTATAGAGGTCCCCCGAACTTGGAATGTCATGAATTTAAGGCGATATTTCTTGTGAATCTTCGATTAATGTGTTTAACTCAATAAAATACATTCCATTAAACGTAAGTAGAAAACAAGTAAGTGTAAAACAAACTATTTCTAATAGAATGATCGATCGGTCTTGAAGTTGGGTGACTTAGGACGAATCGGGACTGGTGACCGAAGCTTCTTGTCCGCAAGGCTCCCAAGTTGTAGTGACCGCTCTGACGAGTCAGATGCTCCTGCACTTGCCTAGCCCCATGGATGAGTTGTTATTCTCCCAGAACTCATTACGAACTAAAACACTCCCTTCAACGACATTCAGTCTTTAGAAATGACCCTTTGTACCTATGAAATCTACTACGATAAAAGGAATGGTAGTCAGCATATCGAAACATAAGATCAGTCATAATATAAGACGTATTATGAGCAAAGCTTAGCCAACAAAACCTAAGGGACTTTATTAAAACCAAGCTTTGGTCGAATCTCATAAAAACTCATAATAAACGCAGACTACGCCTATCCAACCGAGTAGTGACTTCAAGGACGGAATAAGAGTGACTCATACACAATGCAAAGCGACCGATCCTATCAGAATTGATACGAATAAACCAAACATAATGTCTGGGACCGATGGTTCACCCCCTGTAAGCGTCCCCGATCTTACACTTGGTGATTAAAACAATTTCGTTAATATAAAACTTATTAGTTTATTTAGAAGTTGGTTATATTACTTCGTTCTGGCAATTAAAAGAATAAAAGTTGAAGGAAAAAGAGTTATATTGAGAATAAGAAGTAAGGCAACTACAAAGTATAAATCAAATCTAACTAATCTGCCTCTCTTCTTTATCTTCAACCTCCGGCTCCTGCGGTTCGGTCCGGACCGCGAGCTGCTTCAGTTCTTCTTCTTGATCGGTCACCTTTTGGTTGACCGCTCTCTTCATCTCTTCAAAGAGATAGAAGAAAGGGTCTTCTTCCAGAACAGGTTCTTCCAAAGTCGGAATAACCTGAAACTTGCCATTTTTTTCAAGTGGCTCAATCATCTACCATCGCTCGTCCGAAGGGGAAATCCCGAACTGCTGAATAACTTGCTCTCGCATGTTATCCAAATACTTAGCAGTATAAACCCCATGTATGTTATCCGCTAAACCGAATAACAAAGGGGATCGAGCGAAACCCAGAACTGCTTCCCAGACGGAACCTTCGGTCGAAGTGCGGGCCCTTGTCAACTCATCTTCCAAGGCCGTCTTGTCTTCTTGGGCCCGAAGGAGAAGCTCGTTCAGCTTGTTCCTCTTCTCCTGGGCCCGACCTTGGACTTCGTTGATTTCATCTTCTTTGGCCCGCAGCTTGGCCTCCAGGTCGGCAATTCGCCCCTGAGTTGTTTGTCCTGTCTTCTCCAGCTCAGAGATTTTATCTGCTAAGAGTGAAACCTCCGTCCCGACCCTTAGCAGCTCATTGTCCAGTCGGTCACGGTCCTCCGGTACCGCGACCAACTCACTATGCTTGATCTCAACTTGCCTTTTTGCAAGGTCAAGTTGATCTTGGACTTTTTGGGATACAACACTATCACCCTGGTTCTTCTCCACGGTGATAGCAGTTGTGAAGGCTTTCCTCAATATCTGCATAAGATAACACATTTTAAAGGATGAAACTTNTATTTCTAATGGAATGATGGACCGATCTTGAAGTTGGGTGACTTAGGACGAATCTGGACTGATGACCGAAGCTTCTTGTCCGCAAGGCTCCCAAGTTGTAGTGACCGCTCTGACGAGTCAGATGCTCCTGCACTTGCCTAGCCCCATGGATGAGTTGTGATTCTCCCAGAACTCATTACGAACTAAAACACTCCCTTCAACGACATTCAGTCTTTAGAAATGACCCTTTGTACCTATGAAATCTACTACGATAAAAGGAATGGTAGTCAGCATATCGAAACATAAGATCGGTCCTAATATAAGACGTATTATGAGCAAAGCTTAGCCAACAAAACCTAAGGGACTTTATTAGAACCAAGGTTCGGCCGAAGCTCATAAAAACTCATATTAAACGCAGACTACGCCTATTCAATCAAGTGTTGACTCCAAGGATGGAATAAGAGTGACCCACACACAATGTAAAACGACCTATCCAATCAGAATTGATACGAATAAACCAAACATAATGTCTGAGACCGATGGTTAACACCCTGTAAGCGTCCCCGATCTTACACTTATTAGTTTACTTAGAAGTTGGTTATATTACTTCGTTCTGGCAATTAAAAGGATAAGAATTGAATGAAAAAAGTTATATTGAAAATAAGAAGTAAGACAGATACAAAGTATAAATGAAATCTAGCTAATCTGCTCCTCTTCTTTATCTTCAATCTCCGGCTAATGCGGTTCGGTCCGGGCCGCGAGCTGCTTCAGTTCTTCCTCTTAATCGGCCACATTTTGGTTGACCGCTCTCTCCATCTCTTCAAAGAGATAGAAGAAATGGTCTTCTTCCAGAACAGGCTCTTCCAAAGTTGGAATAACCTGAAACTTGCCATCTTTTTCAAGTGGCTCGATCGTCTTCCATCGCTCGCCCAAAGGGGAAAGCCCAAACTGCTGAATAACTTGCTCTCGCATGTTATCCAAATATTTAGCAGTATAAACCCCATGTATGTTATCCACCAAAGCGAATAACAAAGGGGACCGAGCGAAACCCAGAACTCCTTTCCGGACCGAACCTTCGGTCGAAGTGCGGGCCCTTGTCAACTCCTCTTCCAAGGCCGTCTTATCTTCTTGGGCAAGAAGGAGAAGTTCGTTCAGTTTGTTCCTCTTTTTCTGGACCTGACCTTGGACTTCATTGATTTCATCCTCTTTGGCCCGCAGCTTGGCCTCCAGGTCGGCAATTCGCCCCTGAGCTGTTTGTCCTGTCTTCTCCAGCTCAGAGAATTTATTTGCTAAGAGCGAAACCTCCGTCCCAGCTCTTAGCAGCTCATTATTCAGTCGGTCCCGATCCTCCCGAACCGTGACCAACTCACCATACTTGATCTCAACTTGCATTTTTGCAAGGTCAAATTGATCTTGAACTTTCTGGGATACAACGCTATCACCCTGATTCTTCTCCACGGTGATAGCAGTTGTGAAGACTTTCCTCAACATCTGCATAAGATAACACATTTTAAAGGATGAAACTTCGGGCCTTCATGTTAAGTAAAGTTACCTTGGTGGTGAGGTCGATGAAACCTTCCATAATGTCTTCCTCAGACATGTCCGCTTGGACGTTTTCTGAGTTCTGATCTCCATAAAGGCGGAGAGCACTCCTACAGGAGGTTAATTTCCTCCCATTGCTGAACCTGTTCAGCAGGCCCAAAGCAACTCCCCAGTCGGAGTTAGTCCTAGAGCCCGATGCATGCTCCTTCAAAATGATTCCCTTAGTAGGGACCGAATCGCTCTCCCCCCTTTTCAGATCCTTCGGGGCTTCTGCTTCGGTCGCCCTTTTCCCTTTTCCTAAAGGGATCGGTGGCAGGAAGACGTTCGCCTTAAGCTGAGGACCGGGGAGAACCTTCTCCACAAGAACGGCTCCCTGCAGCAATAAAACAATAGTTTTAGTACTAATAAAGGAGGTATTTCTGATTTGATAGAGGCTGGATAAGCTCAAAGAACGAATCTGAGCCATTATCACCTCCTTTACCACTCCAAATACCCGAAACGCAGACCCTTCTCCGGTTGAAGGCTGCCCTGTGCAGCGAAGGGTCAATGTGCCCGCGCTGGTAGTTTGGATCGGGGGGTCCCCGGACCTCGAAGGGACCAGCGTACCCCCCGTTGCTGATTCATTCCCCTCAGCGCTGCCCGATGCTTCGCGTTGTCCTTCAGAAGGACGGACCGAAGTAGCTGCCATGCGTTTGAAGCGAGAGCTTGGCATTGTCTCAGTTGAATCTGCAAAACAAATACATAAGGATCAGGAAAGGATAAAGTAAAAACATTACTTTATACCTGATCATTCTGATGGATCTGAGCTAGAAAACATCTCATTCGCGGCTGGGGCTCCGGCCCTACCCGCAATACCTATTTCTATTAATCTTTTCTCCCGAAACAGATCTATTCGCTTAAGGCGTGCTTCGGGAGGGGGGAACATCGCAAGCGTATTTACGGTGTCCGGACGGGAATGGTTGAACCTACTTCGGTCCAACAGACCTATGCGTTGGTGAGTTATGCGCGGCCATACTTTCAACAGATCCTATTTTGAGACTGTTATCCACACATAACAGGCCTCACACGCATAGAGAGACTCTTCTTTATCTATAATAGCACACTCTTTGGTGCGCACCGCTATATAATACAATTTGCAACAGCCTAACAGACATTTCCCCTTTCGGGATTCTACCAAGAACATGTTAAAGAAATGTTCTAAGGTCGGGGCCCGATTCTATTGGTGACAATAAAAAATGAACGCTACTATATACACATAACTGCTTGGGAATAACGCAAAAGTGGGGCAGTGGATCTCTTTAAGTACGGCCACTACAAAGGGATGTAGCGGAAAACGAAGCCTGCACTTTAAAGAGGCGCAACTAATTGGAGTAGCAGATGCCGGCACATTCATTTCCGCCGGAAGGAAACAAGGAATATCTTCCCGTCCCTTCCAGATAGAATAATGTGCCGGAATCGAAAATTTAGACCTAAACTCCTCAATATCAACTCAGACATGGAAGAGTATCGCATTTTGTGAGGAGCCTTAAATGTATACCTTAAGGAAAGTGGATTGAAATGGATTGAACGTGAAATCGATTGAGGGCACAGAGGGCATGCTGCAGTTTTTCCTTCGCGATAATGACGATGAAGAGAAACAGTGCTCAAAATCCCGATTTAAATATTAATCTCCCAGCTAATGGTGAGCCGCCACGTAATACTGCCCAAGACACTGATAGTACAAAGCGCACTCATCACGCCTCTTGAACTATCGAGTGTGAAGAGACGCAGATCGGGATATTAATATTTAATGAATAACAAAGATAAAACTATAACTTAAATATACGTTATTAAGTTTTAAACGCAATTAATTCCTACACTAAGGGAAAGATCGGTCCCCTGGACGCTAACTACCTAAAGGTACGGTCCCATGTTCTCACGAATATGCAGACATCATGTGATCGGCCTTGTATCACCTCTACGACGACAATCAAGCCCGATGGGCTAGTGATGAGAACTTTAGGACCGGGTACCTTGTGATGGGTAATGCCCATTAACTATTGGGCTAATTCAAATGGTGGAAACGAATTCTTGCAGCCCATTTGTACACTTAAGGAAAAGCGGCCCGATGTTTAACGAGAGGACCGAAGATAACCTTAGGCGAAATAAAGCATTTTCTGGTAACTGACTCTTTGATTCGGTCCGAACAGTTACAGACTCACCTTTTCCACGCTTCGGGCCTCCACACGTTTACCACGCCTCGGGCCCGATCACGCAGACCACGCAAACTACGTCTCGGTCCCAACCTCGTTTTACATCCCGTAATAACAACCTCTAACAAACCTGTCAGAGGCGATTACAGAGCGTGATTTATACACGCCGCTAACTCTATAAATACAGGGCGCGACGACGGAATTAGCAGGACCTTTTGGACGCGTAAGAACATGCCGTTACCCTGTCGGAGTTCTTACTGCTTTCTATTCCCTTTTCATTTTCATTAAGCCTCTGTTGTATTCGATATGAATTATTTGATTAGTGAACATGCTAAAAGCATAATATGCTCTTAGTCAAGTGGTTTTCTCCCCGATTCCTGTGGTTTTCACTATAAATCGATGTGTCTATTATTTATTTCCAGTTTTAATCGTCTTCCACAACAAAAACAAATCAAAACCGAGTTCGTTTGTTGACGAACCGGACGACTGTTGGTACCCCTAAAAAGAGACTATAACAATATATATATTAAAAAAATATTTTAAATTAAAAAAAATTAAAAAACCATTCTCCACGGATGTGGAGATGTGGCGCCGATGTGGTTTTACATGGGCGCCGATGTGGCATACAAGGGCGTATTTCCATACGCCTTTGTCCATCTTTACAAGTAGCCTTATGACTGTTTGGAACATGGTGCAGTACGATGACCGTATCATAGTTCTATTAAAAATCAAACATCAATATAAATTGTATTTATTTAAACTAAAAAAATAACAATATTTTTGAAATTTTCTGTTTAAAAATATAACATTTAGGGTTCAATAAAATACAATAAATTTACATATTAATTAAAATAAACAACCAAAACGCCCAACGATCAAAAAACAAGAATTTGTAGACCAAAGGCATTTTGTAATTTCCCAAGTATGAACTATACCAACTTCATCATCAGAGGGCTCCAATTTTAGGGGGCTGCCCATTTTTAATGAATAAGAAATTTGAACACTTATAGGCATAACAACATAAAAATTACCTTTTTCAGAGGCACCTTAGAATTGGTTGACATTGGTTTTATAATGTCAAAAGAACATACTAATGATCCATCAATACTCAACAGAGCACCTACATTGTCGAATTCGCCTCCGTAATTTGGTGTTGAGAATAGAGTCACTAGTCTCCGTTTCGCAAAAAACTCGTAACCATCCTCAACAACCTGTTAAAACATGCAAAAAATGACACAAGATTCAGTGTTGTATTGACTATTAAGTGAATGGAAATAAACAAAATGGACCTGATGTCCCCTGCAAATAAGATCGAGATCATTTTTCTCTAAAAAATCCGCAACAACATCGGGTCCAAATAGAAACGAAACACCTCTATCACTATCGGACCAACCCCGTATCCGAGGATCAGGATCGGACCAAAGAAGAATACAAAGAATACCATTATCTGGAATATCTGTTGGTCTAGGGATATCTACAATTTGATCTAAATGTTTTAAATCAGGAGAAAGACCACCGTGCATGCATAGTATTTTTTCATCTATAAGTGCAGAAACAGGCAACCAATTAAAGCAATCTGTGAATATCTTCCATAGACGAACATTGAATCTCCTCTTACATTCATCATAAAAACCATAAATTCTATTTATTTTTGCATCTTCATGGTTTCCCCTTAAAAGATAAACTTTATCTGGATACCTTATCTTGTATCCCAATAATAAGCATATAGTTTCAAGGCTTTGTTTCCCTCTATCAACGTAATCTCGTAAGAAAAGGTAATTTGAAGCAGGGGGATACCCTCCAAACTCAAATAGTCTTAACAGATCATGATACTGTCCATGTATATCACCTACAATAAACACAATTACAACCAAATTCTTAAACTATTAATGCCAATATAACTACGATTGAATTGCATAAACACAATTTCAAATAATCTAAGGCTAATTCATAACAAAACCCTTTATGGAATTTGAAAAATTTAGGCGTTTTATCAAATATGAAAGGAACAAAATTGCGAAGTGAAAACAAACCGCAGATCCTGATGGGAGCGTGAAGCTGGAGAAGATTGGGCTCGGAAAGGAAGATTGATCGGGCATGGCATCTGAACGACATGATCGTTGGCATCTGAACGCCAACGAGGAAAACGCCAACGCCATGGCATCTGAACGACGTGATCGTTGGCTTTTTAATGTACATTATTTTAGTATAAAAATATAAAATATATTAGTACTTTTTAATTGATTTTAATTTTATCATTGTACAAATTCAATTTAGTAATATAATATTGGTCAACAATATAAATGCACATGTTTTTCTTGAAAATTCGAAATCTATAAAATATAGTAATTTTTTATAATTATAATTAGCTCGGTTAATTCATCATTTTCAAAGTTTTCAAAGTTTTTTCTCTCTCTTACATAATTTTTCTTTGAAAAAAATGTCTTAGCAACATCAACATCCGAATTATTGTGCTTTAATCTCTAATTTCTCATTTTATATGGAAGACGTGAACAAATAAAATTACCGATTTTGTTTATATTGTTGCGGGGTTGAATTATGTTTCATCTTATAAAAAGTGGGTTTCTTCAATTTTGCTACAGATCTCTAATCATCTATGGCTACAGATCTGTAAGAAAATGAGTAAATGCGGTACTCTTTCTACCTCATATGAAGAATGGCGCCTGTCGTCTACCGATCTTAGTTATTTTAGTTGTCGCGCCGAAGGATATGGACCACTGCTATTCACGGACCAACAAGTCCTCTTTGTCATTGCTGCATCGGCTTGTGGAGCGTGTTAGCCTGGTTGCTGCTAGGAGTGCCCAAAATCATACCAGACTCTCTATCTTCTTCTCAAGCCACAATCTTATTTGTGTTGTAATATTCACTCAAATTTAGATGGGTGTAAAAGAAAACATATCTAAGAGAAAGAAAAAACTTTGAAAATGAAAAAGATGATAAATTAACAGAGATAATTATAATTATAAAAAAATACTATATTTTATAAATTTCGAATTCCAAGAAAAACCTCTGAATTTATACTATTTACCAGTTTTATATTTCTAAGTGAATTTGTTCAGTGATAAAACTAAAATCAATTAAAAAATATTGATATTTTTTATATTTTTAATGTCTCGTACTGTTATGTAGACATTTGATAGCATAAGAGCCAAAGAAGATTTGATATTTCATTTCAATTTTCATATTCTATTTTATTTCATCATTAGAGATATTAATAGATCGGATTTGAACGAATTTAATCAAATTAACAATTAACAAGATAAAAAATCAAATCTCAAACACAATTTCAATTTGAAAAAAAGTACATCTTAAATTTTAATTTTAATGGATTTACTATTAAAATCCGAATTAATACACCTTATTTGAACTTTTAAAAATACAAATCTCACCTAATTATTTGAATTATAAAGAGGTTTTCTGCGAAATTTACTAATAAATATGAAAATTAATTATTTGATAATATTAGAATGATTTAAAAAATATAAAGAACACGGGCTAAGATAGATATCTTCAAATCAATATTATTGCATCGAAATAATAACGACAACTTTAGAATAAATAAGCCTAATTATCAAATTATTTGTAAAAAAATACTATATAATAATTTTGGTTTAAAAAGAGAAAAAATTCATTTTTAGTCTTTCAAATTTAATTCAAAATCATTTTTGATCTTTTAATTGAAAAAAAATAAAAATTAAATCCTTCAAATTTAATAGAATACCTTAATTTCAAATAATTATAATACTTATTATTAAATTAAGTTTCAACCTTTATAAACAATCTTTCAAAACATTGAATTATAAATGGTGAAACTTTACTATATTTATTTGAAATTAAGAGTATTTTAGTAATTTGGATTACAATTGATAATATATCAAATTTGAATGATTTAATTTGAATTTTTTTGAATTAAATGACCAAAATTGATTTTGATGTAAATTTGAGAAATTAAAAATGAATTTGTTTCGTTTAAAAAGCATAGCATGTAGAGGAAACATTTTAATTCATAAATCATCTATTAAAATAATAGACCTATAAATGCATAGATAATATGTTAAGTAAAATGCTATATCATGTTTTTATGAAAATATTGATTTTTTTATAAATTACTTCATAAGTCATCTATTGATTTGGATTGTACTTGGAGAAATAGCCCATACAAAATTGAAACTAACAATTATTTTTTAATATGCGTCTAATTATAATTTAAATTGCAACCCAATAAGATCTAATTGATTAATTGGACTCAATCAATGTATTTATGCTATGGGACATCGACTCGTATGACACGACTCCATTCGACTTGGAAATAATGTAAGAGTCGTATTTTCGATTTGGTTCGAATTATTCAATAAAATAATATTAAATAAAAGCAAATTATAAAAATTATTGTTAGAATTTGTTGAATGTTGCATAAACTTCAAGTTTAAAACTACAAATATTTATCAATTTATTTTATAAAAAGATTTTACTTATAAAAAAAGAGTATCTCTAGTCGATTCTATTATCTCCCCAAAAGCAACCATTTTTTGGTCTATCATTGTTTGCACGAATAATTTACAAGTAGATAATAAGATCGTTAAAGCACATAAGTTATGTTTATGATGAAGAAAAAAATCGAATTAATGAAGAAATCAAAACAACGTTGTTTTGTGTCAAGTGTTGGAGCAACTCGAAGAGTCGGACTCGTTCCCACATGGGTGAATGTAAAAAATTGAAGAGTCGGTGCCGCATAATATTTATGTATCCATTGACACCATATTCCTAACATTTATACTTTTATCTAATTGGACAAATTAATTCTCAAACTTATAATTTTGCTTTGAATCCATACTGAAACACATAATGACTAATTATACTCCCCATCTTTATAAAATGTGTAATAATCCTCATGAAACAATCAATGCTATTAACTTAAGAGTCATTCCAATCGTGATTTTCTCCCGTTAAACTCTAGACCTACGAATCTGTAATGAATCTATGGTGGGTCGGGTAGTAGTGGTGTAATGCGGATTAGGTTTGGGTTCGGCAAGATCCAAACTGAACCCGACCCATAATCATCCCTACACCTGAATTGATCTCGACAATGAGACAAGTTGATTCATCCTCGACTGTGGCGATGGAAAATGATTCAAGGGCTAATTCTCACATTTAAATTACACACTCTGTTAAATTCGATGTTGATTACCGTCGATCTGATAGAGGTTTGTCAAAAATTGCTCATTATGATGCAATAACAAGATATAACTCTTATACCATGATAAGAGAATGAAAATAAGCATGTTGATAGCAAACACATAAAAATCTTATTTATTCATCATACCAAATACAATGAAAAACTAATTATTTATAGAGAATGAAAGATGAATATACTAAGAAAGAATACAATAAATACGTAAGTTTACATTATTCTTATAATGTAATATGTAAGTTTCTACATTTCATGATTCTCGTTCAATAGTACTTAATAAAGTGTTGAATTTGTTAAATATTAATTAGAGAAATGAGATTAATTATATTTATAAAGGTGTAAAATATTATCATATAATGGTTTGATTAAACCTTTTAAATATCTTTCCCTTCCAATAAATAAAATAAATTAAACAAATAGTATTTTGATGCATACAAAAAATAAATATCCAAATAAATACTTGCAATTCCCTCCATTAAAGTTATAGTAAAAACAATGTGAGAATAGCGGGAAAGCCAAGCCATTTCGGAAATTGAAAATGAAATAAGAACTCTATGTTTTTAAGTAAAGTATTTTGCGAAGAACAATTTAAAGTGTTTTGGAGAAAATAGAACTTTCTTTAGTGTTTTGATTTCTTAAATCGAAAGTATACTTCTAAAGATATATAAAATATGTTCATGTTTTCATGCTTAGCATATAAATAAATCCCTTTCAAGGTTCGGTCAAACTGGGAAGTATAGCATATTATACTAATTATATTATTATATATTATCATAAATTAAATATTAATATATATTATATTATTAATTTAAAATATAATAATTAATATATGTTATCTCTACCATCCCATATACCTAACATATTAGTCATATCTATATGTAAGAAATAATATGTCAAGTTAAAATAGTCGGGCTTAAATCGGGTGAACGGACCAAAGCCGGTGCAAGAATCCATAGATTCCTGGAAAGAGTTGATACAATTGCTAACATTTAATGCCAATGTTAATGATGCTAAAATAATTGACTAATTTTGCACAAATTCATGAATTTGAGAATTGATTTTGAAAACTAAAGTGACAAAGTATTGCAATAATTATAGTTTTGTGACCTATTTACCATTTTGGAGGTTAGATTTACCTGATTTTACAATTAAAAGTACCAAATTTATCAAATTATTAAAATTTGAGTAACAAATTTGCCTTTCAAAAAATAATAATCAATTTTTTATTGAGTGATGTTTACTATATTCATAGATATATTGAAAAGAAAATTGTTTGAATACTTATTACTTGTAGTTAAATAAGTCAAATATATTTATATATTTGTTGCAAATATGTCATAACAAATTAAATCGTAATTGTTTTTAACATATAAACCTCCACATGTACAAAACATATCAAATTTATGTGAATGAAATTGATGCGAATATTTTTCTCATCATTTCTATCGGATATCGAACCTACAAAAGTTAATCAATCTCTGCCGTCAACTCACAAGTATCAAGATGTCAGCTCGATTTTTACATAGAAAAAATTAATTTCCTATGAAGATGAATACTTGTTAGTCGTAAAATCAACGATAAAATTGATAATTAATGATAAATGATCAAAATAAAAAAATTAATTAATATATGTGGCATATTTGAAGTATTAAGATATATGTGATGAAAATAGTTTTGATGATAAATAAATGTGAATTTTTTAGGTATTTTTCTATTTTTTAGAATAATCAAGTTTATGGATTAAAAGCAACATTTTTCCTTAAACAATCTACCCAATCGCCAATACAACACAGTTTGGCATGTTAAATTTTTAAAAACCTTACCAAACAACTCATAAGTTCGATTAAGACAATCATACACGTGTTCACATGTTTATGTCGGAGATGCCAAATCGCACTGCACACACATGTTTCACATGATTAGGACATAGATGCCAAATCACAGTGCTTTGTTGTCTCATCTTCTATGTTCTAAAACCGGATCGAAAGTACGAACCGGTCATCCCTCCGGTTCGGTCCAAACCGGTTCAAACCGGTTGAGAACCGGTTTGACTCGTTTTTGTTATTTTAATATTTTTTTTAATTATTTAACTTTTCTATATTGTATATATATTTATTAAATACAAACATCTAAAATAAAAATTCTAAAAAATTATCATTATTCATATTCTAACATAAAAAAATGATGACTTACCAGTAGTCAAAATCGTTACTATCCAAAATGATGTCTTCAACTTCTCTTGCAAATGATTCAAAATTCATTATTTTGTCATAAGAATTTGTTTGTGTAATACAATATAATAATAAAATGAATATCTTGTTTAATGTTGTCTTTATCTTTATATTTTTTTGGGATAATATTATAACTAAATATTTGAGATCTAAGTATGAATCTTTTTTCGAATTTAAGATTTTGAAGTATATAAAATGAATGATCCTAAACCGGACCGATTTCATGTCAATTACTTTCTCAATGAAAAAATAATTTTATAAAATTAATTTAAATTAATATATTTTCTTATTTAAAATTAAACATATTTATTGTTTTTAAAAACAATGATGAAAACTAAATAAAATTAATGGACCACACATAATTTTAAATAATTAATATTAAATAAAATTAGATTTGTTACTTTAGACCGGTTTTGGTCCCGGATTCGGTCCAAGCCGGTCGGGCCGGTCAAAACCGGTCCGGTTTTGGAACAAAACTCATGATTGAAATCTAATCATATCCAATCTGCTAGGTTTTTGGTCGGTTACAAAATGGGTAAATTAAGTGATGAATTGCTTTTTTAAGTCATCTATTTCTCACTTTTTATTTTTTCTCTACTGATAAACTTATTAATAGATCATATATCTTGGTTATATTTTAAGGTGAGCATGCTTGATTTTCAAATATAATGTTATTATTGTAATTCTATTAGAGAAAATATCTCGTGTAAGTGATGTGTGAATTATCATATTTAATCTCTTATTTTTCCCGATCTATAGACGATGTTGGTATTTGCCTATGGTGTCTCGGCACCAACGAGAGGTCTTACAATTAAGTTCTTGGAGATTATGGATCGTTGAAGAGCCGCACTATTTCAATTACATTTAAGAGAATCGGTTAACATGATCAACGAGAGAAATCGATTGATAAATGGAGATTCGATAACTTTCGACCAACTATTTCGTGTGTGGTGATCTACCAGGGGAGCTACAAGTTCAAATATTACGCATAATATATGAATGATATATGATAAAATATCTCGTTGCATACATATATAATTTGTATAAATATTATTTATGTGGATTTTCTAATCTTTTCTAAGGAGATCATAGTTTAATCTTCATAAATAAGTGTTGACCTGGACACATTTAATATTGTAAACTTGGTAGATCAAATATATTAAAACTTTAAGTTTGAGAGTAAAAATGTCAAATTTGTCAAAATTCTAAAAGTTTTGGTAGAAACGTCATTTTCTCCACATTTAATTCACTATATGGTAAAACTTTTGAGAAAATGACAACTTTAGTTTTTATAGTTTATTGATTTTAGCATATTTAATAATTAATATCATATTTTGAAATGACAGATTTAATTAAATTTGGAGAATTTATTTTGTCATTTTGGGGATTAGATTTACCATATTTTTGCAAACTTAAATTATAAAATTTGACAAAATATATAAAATATAGAATTAGTTCTGTTATTTCAAAATATTACACTAAATTTGTTAAAATAAATAAACTATGAAACTAATAGTTATTTTCTCATTTTTTTAATATGTTGTACAAATGTTTCAAGATTTATTGGCCAGATGGTAGGTTTAGTGTTTGGTACCCGAGACAATCAAGGCAATAGTTGTTCGATTTGACATCTCTAGACCTAACCATGTGTTTTTTTATCAAAATTTGGAAAATAAATTATCTTCAAAATAAATCATTGCAATTAATGATTATATTTTGTTTACATTTCAAAATTGAATTGGGAAATTATTAGATTTATACAATAAGTCATGTTTCATGTGAGAAATATGTTCTAATATAATATATATGACAAAATAGATTATACAGTAAAAGTTTTAAATAAATAAATTACAATATTTTAAAATCCTTTATAAATCAATCAAATCTATATTTAAATTTTGATTTTAAACAATTATTTCATATTTCAAGATAAACTTCAACTATCGTTGCGGAAGCCATATAATATGCCGAGTATGATTCGAATGCCCATTTTTACAAATTTGAAAATTGAGGGTCGAAATATCATCGTTTTGGGACTTCCGCAATCATCTTCAACTATTAGGTGTAGAGATTTGTAAATGGTCTTATCATATTTGTAACTTTGTTAGCCAAATTTGTTTTTATTGAAACTATGGGCACTGATACCTTCAAGTAATAATTTTTGGGTGAATAGCATTTAAGGTTCTCAAAATTTGTATGATTTGATAAATTTGATTCATAAACTTTCTTTATTTTGATAAATTTAGTTCTTAAAATTTTATAAAGGCAAAACTAATATCCAAACTTTATATTTTTTGCAAAATTAGTTTTAATACTTTTTAATTTTGGTAAATCTAGTACTCAAAGTTTAATGTATGTGACGAAATTTTTCATCAAATTCTGAGGACTAATTTTACCATATGAAGATCAAATTTACTAAATTTTGAAAATCAAGAGAATATTTTTTGTCAAAATTATCAAAATACGAGGAATATAAATGTCAAATAAAAATTTGAGAATCAAATTTTACAAAATTAATAAACTTTGGGATCCATTTTCTCAATAATTTTTCAAAATAAATTATTACAACGTTCAAAGAATGTTAACAAATTTCACAAAAACGACAAACTGTTGCTATCACGGCCTTAGATGAACAGAATAAGGTTTGTTCTCTCAAATGGTACTTTCATTTCTTTGAAATAAATTGTTCGTATTAGCCAAGCAGCCTGAGACGACGCTCTTTGCAGTTTGCACGTGTATTAATGGCCTCTCCTCTTTTCACAACCCATAGTTTTCGATTACAATCAAATATCAACCCCAGAAAGCCTCACCGTTCGGCAAATCTTAAGAACGTTATGACTGTTGTTGCGGGAGTCACGAAAGTTGGGATCGCAGAAACGTTTTCCAGAATGAAGCGACAAGGAAAAGTAGGTTCTTACGTTTCTCCCTTTCTATACATTTTATGGAGTTTGGATAGGTTCATAAAAGGAAATGATACATAATAAATGACTTATTCGAGTGTTTTATGATGTATTCTTTTCCTTATATCGTGCATATTCCTCTTATAATTTCGTCCAAACTTTATCATATAACATGATAGAGTTTTAAACTTGTCAAAATCCTGATTATTAATATTAAGAAGTCATATTCATTTCAATTAACAAGTTCAGATTTGTCACGTATTTGGACTTGAGAGTGTGTTGAAATATGATGAAAAATGAATGTAATTTAAATTGATTTATAAGAGAAAAGATGTACCACACAATGTTTTGAAACCCAGCCCAGTTTGTCTGGCTGGGCGATTGGGCCGTCCACTGGCCCATTGGATGGACGGATTGATGGGTCGAAAAATTTAAAAATAAAATAATAATAATAATAATAATAATAATAATAATAATAATAACATTTTCAACATCGATTCGATAACGGTTTGACAACAATTCGACAATCGTTTGATGACCCATCAAAATTTCTGGTTTACGGATTGAATCATATTTAAGAACATTGGTATCACAGTAAAACTAGTCCCCATACCAAGACGAATGATATTTAAAGTCCATAAAGTTTGTATAATTTGACAAATTTGATTCCAAAATTTTATTTATTTTGGCAAATTTGTTCTCGAAGTTTTTTGAAGGTAAAACTAGTTTTTAAACTTTGTTTTTTTGGTAAAACTAGTCCTCATACTTTGTAATTTTGTCAAATCTAATTCTCAAAATTTAATATATTTGACAAAATTGATTTTCAAATTTTGTGGACTAATTTTACCACATAGAGACCAAATTTGTTAAATTTTGGAAACTATTAAGACATGTTTTACCAACCCTCGGCTAATCTTAAGCACGCTGCGGGAGTCCCGAAAGTTGGGATCGCAGAAACGTTTTCAAGATTGAAGCGACAAAAAAAAGTAGGTTCATATGCCTTCCTTCTTCTCCCTTTTTATATATTTTATGATGTTTGGATTGATTAATAAGAGGAAAATAATACATACTAAATGACATATTCAAACTTTTTACGGTGTGATCTTCTTCCATTATACGTTATATCCGTGCACATTTCCGTCATAATTTTGGCAAAACTCGATAATTTTAACATTGTATTAGATCTAGTTCAATCAAAATCGTGATTATTAATACCTCGTAAGTCCAAATTGATCACTTATTTAGACTTGATGGATGATATTGTCCCATATTGAAAAATGAATGTGGTTTGGATTGATTTATAAGATGGAATAAGTACCATAATAAATAACTTGAAGTTTAGGGTTAGATAAAAATAACACTAAGGGATGAGTCATTAGGGGTAGTTTAGTCCAAAACGAAAAATATCGTACAAATGAGAAAGTAAGTTGTTATATTTGGTATTTCAAGGCTTTTAGAATGGTCTCCTCACATTATACATTATATCAGTAGACATTGTAGTTATAATTTTAATCAAACTCTATAATTTCAATACAAACATTTTACTTTTCTGATTCGTTTGAAGCATTTTGATGGTTGATTTGGTGTTGTACGAGAATGCTATTAGGTAGCGCTCATTACCTACATCACGGCTGGTGATCCAGACCTCTCAACAACTGCAGAGGCACTGAAAGTCCTCAATGCTTGCGGCTCAGACATTATAGAATTAGGCGTCCCCTTCACCAACCCTTTATCTGATGGCCCTGTAATTCAGGTTCAAATTTCTTCGCCATTTCTTTAACACAACTATTTTGTATTCTTCGATTTCATGTTTGAGTTGATTCACAGGCTGCTGCTACGCGTTCCCTCTCTAGAGGAACCAATTTGGATAATATCATTGCCATGTTGAAGGAAGTATGCCCTCTAAGTAATGAATTTGCTTCAAGTTTTGTTTAAATTGTGACAATTATCCTACAGAAGTGAGAAATTGTGTGTGTTGGTTTGTAAAAGAGAATATAGACCATGGTAAATGATTTGTTCAAGTTTTTTACGGTGTGATAATCTCCCCTTATAAGTCATATTCGAGAACATTTTCGAAATTGACCATATTATAGAAATTTAACAATTTTGACTTTGTAGATATGCCAAGATTCAAATATCTCTTCTTTTAAACAAAAACATTTCTATTTACAAAACCTATACATGATAATATTTTAATATTCTCCCTCAAGTCGAATTGACATTTTTTCTGGTTCAAACTTGCTTCAATATGTTTTATAGTGCTCGAATCATAGTTCAATTTATTTTTACCGCCTAAGTCCGATAGCAACCAACAATACTTTATAACGTGCCCCTTCTGTCTAAGCCCAATGGGTTCACCTCACTCCTTATTTGACAATGTGAGTTAAGTTGGAATGCGCTTTTCTACCATAATATTTTTGTCTAAATCGATATGGATCAATTCGAAACTCACCTTGATGTCTCTATACTATATAGAACTTAGGATTCAATGGGTCTAGATAGTGTCTATGTAGCACAGTGCATAATAGAAGTGAATACTCAAGCATACAGATGATAAATTTGAAAATGTTATATGAAACCAATTACTTATTATATCATTCTCCTTATAAATTAGAATATTTATATTTCAATAACCTAGGACAATCTATCAACACATATATCCCCCTTTTTGTTCTAAATAGCTGTTTTTTTATTTGTTGGGCAGATCATACCTCAAATATCTTGTCCAATCGTGATGTTATGTTACTACAATCCCATAATCAAACATGGGTTACAGAAGTTCATGAGCACATTGAGAGATACTGGGATTCATGGTATTTGCACTTAAACTTTAACCAAACGAGCAATGTGATTATTTCTATGATGCTGTGTAATTTTGACAAGAGTTTTTAATCTATGTGATTATGTTGAATTTTTATGAAGATTTTGTTTATTACAGGGCTTATTGTTCCCGACATCTGTTTTGAAGAGAGTGAAACTTTAAGAAAGGAAGCAATCAATAATGACATTGAACTGGTTGTACGATCTCTATTTCTTCTTATACTTCAAGAGAATTTCCCTCTTATGAATATTTTGCAGGTACTTCTTACAACCCCTTCAACTACAAGACAACGAAGGAAAGCTATAGTTGAAGCTTCTCAAGGATTTGTGTACCTTGTAAGATCCTATTATGCCACTTATTTGTTGGGATATACGAACAATGGGATAGGTTAGAGAAATACAATAATAACACTATTGAAAAACACAAAGTAAACGATACGAGAAATTTAACGTGGAAAACCCAAAATTGGTGAAAAACCACGTTACCAATGGTATGATTAAATTCATTATCGGAAGAAAAATACAAGACATACAAGTTCTCTAGGCTTTTAGATGATAAGACATCAATGAATTTAAGTGGACAACGAACACTTCAAATTCTCTATTCTTATTGTGATAGTGACTGCACAGACGAAGCTTGTCAATCACATGATTTTTTCCACCCATGCAAAGTCTTGTGTCTCTTATTTATTTCTTCATTTACTCTCTGTTCCAATTACATTAGGTATCAATGTTTAATGACTCACACCTAGTCTTTACATCTTTATTTTTCCTTAATCCTAAACTTCTCGGTACGTCATCCATCATGTTTCTACTCAAGAGTGAACATATTTAACTTTCTTGTTCCATTGGTATCCTTGCCACTTTGCTCAGTAAAATGTCTTCACTGTTAAACACTCTAGCTCGGGAATTCCCAATCCTAACTATAGCTAAGGAAGATCCCTTATCTAATTGCAAATGATGAGCGAATCATTATGTTCAAAATATAACGTTTCACGTCTATAATGTTCAAAATCTAACCCGCAAATCGCAGTTTGGGAGATCAAACTTCACCCGCAAATCAGACATCAATATTTACCAAACTTACAAAACCATGACAAGCACCACTTTTCGACAATTTCGAGAATGTCGTTATTCTCACTTGGTGTTTTTTTTTGGCAAGAACATGTAGAAGCAAAAGACATCACATTATCATTTCACAAGCAAACTTTACCTTCAACCACAACATTGCTTGAATGGGGTATTAATAGATACAAGCTTGAATAATTGGATAAAATAATCATTGAAGGATAAAAAAATAAATGGAAATGATTATTATTTAGATATCATTTAACATACAATTAAAGTATAAAGATGCTCAATAATGATTTATTATGATATTTATAATTTATATATTATCTACATCTATAAATAATGATTTTTTTTAAAAAAAATTGTGCTATGTTCAATAAGAGTTTATCTCAATTTTAATCAATAAACAATATAAGAAAATGGGCCATGTAGTTTGATTAGGGGTAGGATACCCCACCGCGGAACCATGTAACTGAACCGAACTGATTTTAATCGGTTAAACGGTGTCGGTTATATGGTTAATTGATTTTTTACAATTTAGTTTCATATCGGTTAAAACGATTATACGGTCGGTAATCGGTTTATTTATTAATATCGGTTTTTATGTCGGTTAACCGATTAAATTATTTAATTAATAGACACAATAATTTCTCATGCTATATTGTTGCTAAATCGTTCTCGAAAGTCTAGTCCGAGTTCCATGCTTGATCTAGATTAATATAATTTATTTCTCGAAAGTATGAAAATCAAGCTCTCAAAAAAATAGATTGACTATGGAACAAAATTTGTAGTAAATTTTTTAAAAAATATCGGTTAAACGGTAACCAATTAATCGTCGGTTTCGGTAAGTTATAAATTTATAAAGCAGTTAAACGGTTCGGTTTCGGTTTTCAAATTTTGGGCTACAAAACCGATTAACCGTAAAAGCTTTGACAGTTTAACCGCTTAACCAACCCAATCTCACCCATAAGTTTGATAATTTCGACAAATTTGGTCTCCAAATTTTATAAGATTTGAAAATTTGATCCCCTAAAGTTCATAATTGTCCCAGTTTACACGCAACCGCAGTGTCGTCCCCGAAGTTTATTATTTTAGAAAATTAAATCCTCTCGATTTTTACAATGTCACTTGACGCTATTAGTATCGTTTGACATTTCAGTCGAATTTGGCTTATGCTCTACTTCTTTCGGGTTTAATGGTGGTGCATTTTATGGATAGGAAAATGATTGGTTGAATTAAATAATTATTTATTTTCTCTAGATTATCAGTAGAATTGATTTTGTTGTTCGAGTATAGATCTATATAGTAGTGTAGGGTGTTCATTGGATTTATCCACTGATAGCAAATTATAAAATATTGGTGACTTGATTTTTAATAATTTTTTATTAACCTAAATAAATATAAACTAACTTCTAAAGGTCCTGTTTTGGTAAAGGAAATATATAAAGAAAATCGATTAACCGAACTTTTAGGACCGACGAACCAGTAAACTGATCATTTTCTACCCATATGGATTCAAAAAAACTGGTTTTATACTTGGAATGACTGTACCCGAACAATCTAACATGAGAACATGTTATCGGGTGGTATCGGACAAAATACCAATGTTGCCTCGTATTTCACTTACTGGCCGATATGAAATTATTGATTATGTTTGTTTGGATCTAGAGTTTTCGTACTAATTTAACCAAAATAAACATTAAGGATTATAATTATCATTAAATTCAAACTTTGAGTACTATTAAAGGCATTAGAGACCAAATTTGTCGAAATTAGTAAACTATGGAGACTAAATGTGCATTTATTTATTTGAGAGATTTAAATTGTTAAAGTTGAAAATATTGTAGTTCAAATTTGTCATACACATTAAACAGTAATGATCAGTTTTATCAAAATATAAAAAATATGAGAATTGATTTTGTCAATTCAAAATTATGAAAATCATAATTGCCACAATTTGTAAATTATGGGAATCATAATTACTAAAATTGAGAAATTATAAAGACCAAATTTGTGTATAGATCAAACAATATTCTATCAATTTACCGGTCTTCATTGAGAAATGATCCTTGTAGGTGAGCACTGATGGATTAACGGGAGCTAGAGAGTCTGTTAATGAAAACGTGAAATCTCTTATACAAGAAATTAAACAGGTTCTATAAAAGAATATATTACTTATTAGGCAGTCATGGTTGTAATAAATAAGGTATTTATTATACAGGAAACAAACAAGGCAGTTGCTGTTGGATTTGGCATCTCTAAACCTCACCATGTCAAACAGGTATATTTATTTTAACAATCTCAAAGTTTCTTAATTTTGACAAATATAGTTCTCAGTTTTTGAAAGTAAACTTCATACTTAGTAAATTTTGATAAATTTAATTCTCAAAATTTAATTTATCTGAATAATTGGACTTCAAATTTTGACTACAAGTTTTGCTACATGGGGCTGGATTTGGCTTTGAAGTGAGAATTTTTTTATCAAAATGATCAAAGTATGTAGATTATAGAAATCAAATTTGTCAAAATAATGAAATTTTAGAGACCAGAAATGTCATTTTCTCATTATTTTCATGTTGGTCGAACAAGATTGCTATGTGGGGAGCGGATGGTGTTATTGTTGGTAGTGCAATTGTGAAAGTATTGGGTGAAGCAAATTCTCATGAAGAAGGCCTCAAACAGATGAAATTGTTCACTGAGAGCTTAAAAGCAGAGTTACTATAGTATGAATTCTTATTTCATTTTATATAATATAGTATTTCTCATTTTATATCTAAGTTGACAGGTAAATATTATTATAGTTTGTTTTAATTAGAAATCGAAGCTAAAACTTCATTTGAATGGAAATTAAGATGATCAGAAGTATGCGACTTTGGTCTAAGAACCTTAACTCAAATCCAAATATGATCAAAATAATAAAACTATCTAAAATTCATAATTAATCATTAATCAAGGCAATAGACCAATTGGCCTTATAAACAACACTCCTAAGATGGGAATGACTAATTAGGAACTCTTATTCATTTAGACTATAAAATGAATTAATTTTTTCTTATAACTATTAATTATTTATTCTCATATTTTTGTGCATACATACTTAAATGACAAAAATGTCATTTAAGTATGCAATACTCAACCAAAGAGGATCAAATAGAATAATTGATTGAAATTTGGAGATATTTTCGTTTTTATTTAATTTTCAAAGTTATCCTTAAGAGTGGGTAAAACAATTAATCAATAAATAAGCATCTTTGAGATCCAATGGTTGAGATTTGAGGATCCATCTTCAAAAGATGAGATATTTATTAAAAAATGGATTTTTGGTGGGTCTAGTGACAGATACTCATTCTATGTGATATACACAAAATACCCGACCCGGTTTATTTAAAGGCCATTTGACATTTATTTTATTTATCATTAAATCTGTGAGCTGAACCCTTGTTCTGTTTCTCTCTATCAAGATTCCTCCCATGGCTACTCCGGTAATATCTCTTACTCTCTTTATAATCTGTTTTTTTCCCCTTTATAGTTATTATTTGAATTATTCAAATCGGGTTTTATTTATTCAGGAAGTTGAAGTTAAGAAAACTGAAGTTGAAGTAGAGAAAAAAGAAGCTGATGTTACAGTTGCTGAGGAAAAAGCAGCAAAAGTAGAAACTGAAGCGAAAGTTGAAGTTGTTGAAGAAATCAAACCAACAAAGACTCCAAAACAAGGCAAAAACATCTTAGCCGCGTTTAAAGAATCCATCCTCAAAGCCAAGAAAGTATTTGCTAGAAAACCCAAAGCAGCAGCTCCTGCACCGGTAAGTGAAGTAATCCCTGCTGAACCAGTCACTGAAGTTGCTGTCGAAACAAAATGAAAGGTGTTCATAAGGGGGGTTTAATAATCATTTGTGTTATATTATATATGCTTTGTTATTCTCATATGTGATATAAGTATGTATATATGGTGTGGAAGAAGAAGATAGGATGCTGGGTCTTCTGCTTATTTCTTACATATTTTCTTCTCATATGTACTCATGAATCAAATTATTGAGTTTATTTGTTTTTGTGAATACGTTCCAATTCCAGTTTCAGTTGTAGTGAATGTTTTAAAAACCGGTACCGACCGGTATACCTGACAAACTCATTGAATCGGTATACTATATATTTTTCGGGTATACTATATATATATCATATATGTACAAGAATATTAAAATAAATTATAAAATATTCATATTTTATTTTTTTAATATAAAACCCGACCCAACCCGCAATATCCGACCCGACCCGAAAACCCGTACCGGCAAAATTCCGGTTGAATCCAATAAATCCGAAATTTCTGGTATACCGGAAATTTAAAACATTGGTTTTAGTATGAGGCTGCGATAAGCATGTGCAATAAATTTGGGAAGATTGAGTTTGTCCGCTCCAGATATAAAAATTTAATGGGTCTAGATCAAAAAGATAATATTCTCGATATCCTCTCAACTCAAATTGATGTTGCTCTGATTAAGACTTATTTCAATATGTTCAATAATACTTAAATCATAAGTCGATTTATTTTTGGCATCTAAACCAAGTTCGCTTTTTACAAGAGTTTTTTTGTCTATATGGGTACATACTAGCCTTGAAAGAAACTCAATATTATGTAAAAATTCAATATTAAATGGTTTGGAGAATTTTCGTATAGCTCAATATATGAAATAAGTTAATCACATTGAAAATGTCTAGTTAATCAAATTATTGGTATATCTATTCCCTTAAAAATTAAAATATTTATATTTTCGCAATAAAAAATACGAGGAATACATGATATGATGTGCGGGGTAGGGTGTGATTCCTTGTTTATGACTTGGTTTTGTTGTTATCAACCAATTAAATGATGATGATCTTTAGTTTTGGAATTTGTCCATCAAATCAATTGCTTAGCTGGATTCGAATTCCGACATGAATGTGTGGGATGTTCTTTTTTGCAACGGTGGATTTTGTCTTGTCTTGCCAATGTGTGAATTCATTGCATTTTGCCTCAATGCTCTCAATTGTCCTTGTATGCTTAATATGTTGAATCCACATCAATCAAATAATAAATTTCTTTCTGAGTTGGATTCCAACATACATACCTTCATGAAAAACAAATTCAAAAACTAGTAAGAAAACATCGTATTTGTAGGTGGAAAATATTTATACAATATGTGATAAAATAATGTTTTGATCCTAGTATTTGAATCTAATATAAACATGAGGGTCTCATTCATTCTCATCATGTGTCTTTTACTTGTGACCAAAATTAGAAGTTGGCTAGCTAAATTAAATTGACCCGGCTCTATAAATTTGACGTATTCAATTGAAAATTGTTTTTTCGATTCTCTTCTTCCATGTCGGTTATCCCCTCCCTCTTCTGCAGGCTGAAGGCGTGACGGTTATCCGCATTTCCCTTATGTTTCACATGGTATCAGAGCGGGTTCGGAAAAATCATGAGTGATCTTGTCGAGGGTTTGTCTGTTTTAATGAAATTGATCGGTTGGTAATCTACCGATTTGAATTGTCAAATCCAATTTGTTAAGTGGTTGAACTTGAAGGGGTATGTTGAAATATAAGAGAAATTGTCCCACACAGAAATTTAGATGTAGATTCGATTGGTTTATAAAGGGAATGTGAAATATAGTAAATAATTTGTTCAAGTCTTTTATGTTATTATCTCTTCACTCATATACATTATATTACAGTACACTCCTCACGTAAATTGATCCGACTCTAGAAATTTAACAGATTAGTTATAAGGTTTCCTTTCCAAGAAAGACATGAATCAAAAAAGTTCATTCAGTGGATGTTGTGCTATCATATGTTCTGACTTATGCATTACGGTCACTCATTATCATTGTTGCTATACTCGTGTGTTGTTAATCATGTTCTTTAGAGCTACTGCCAGAATTCACAATGAACTACTATATTCTCACAATGAATTTGCAAGTGCTCGCGACTAACTANTTTAACAAAAAAATATTGGAGAGCAAGACATGCAAATATTGTTTAAATAATGAAGAAATTGTTCCACATTTGAATTTAGACGCGGATTTTATTAGTTTATAAGAAAAAATGTAGACTATAGTAACCATGTGATATCCTCCCTTATATATTTAAAATTGTTCAAGTTCCACATTCCAAATTTAAAATGGTTTAAATTTTTTACGATGTGATATCCTCCCTTATATATTATAACTATGCACACTCTCCATTTAAATTGACCCGACTCTAAAAATTTAACCTGATTTATCAGGTTGAAAAAAATCCTAAGTAACCTTACCGGGGGTTAGTCCGGTTTAATTTATCGATTTGAATTGTCAAGTTCAACTTGTAAGTTGCTTGAACTTGAGGTGGATATGTTTAAATAATGAATGAATTTTTATACATTAGAATTTAGATGTAGATTGGATTGATTTATAAGATGGAATATGAACCATAATAATGACTTGTTCAAGTCTTTTAAGTATGGTCTCGTCCATTATACGTTATATCCGTTCCAACGTAAATTGACAAACGCTACAAATTTAACAAATATCTCAATTCATTTTAAAAAAAAGTAATATGTGATAATATTGCATGTGTAATGAAGAAGGGAGAAGAAGAAAAACTTGGGTTGAGGTTGGTGATGATCGCAGTGCCTCCAAAGTCACAGCTACTGGGCACAGGATTCTTCTGATAGTAAAGATTGAAAGCAAAAGACGCATGGCTCTGCATATTGTCAGGATTAAAGCAGTTAGCTCCAGTCTGAATAGAAGAACAATCGACCCCGCCAATCCCGCACGCATAGTCAAGACCTGCTTGCAGAGCCTCTTCCTTGACTCCATTCATAGCTACGCACCAGCTTGAACTTGACCCAGAAATCACTGTATTTCCCTGGATCGGTACAGTGACTACAGCTGGTGCTGTGGCCGGATTGAACGGGTAATCATGCTCCGGTGACCCTGTAACTGAAGCTTCATTTGGTTAGTAAATCTTCAACATTTAACGATCAGATGATGATGAACTCACCGGTCGAAGTTATCGAAAGGAGAAGAAACGAGAAGAGAAGCTTGGAGATGGAGGTTGATGGATAAGGATAAGGATATGAATCCATTATTACAGTTGCGAGAATTCTTCAGACAAGAAGGAGAAATGTGGAGTGGAATGGAATATCGAAAGAACAAAAAGCATAGCACCATAACAGTCCACAAAGATTACTACACTGCTAGTGCATCCCTTCTCTTACTTTGCCTTTAAGATAATACTGCTCAAATTTTGAAATATGAAAACCTTTTTTAATATCATTTTATATATAATTCTAAAGTATTAAATCTTGTTTAATTTTTTATTGGGAAGAAATTTATTTTAGTCCTCAATTTATAATATGTTGTAAATGATTAATAAAAATGATTAATTGGTCCTTCCAAATTCCAATTAGTCAAGTGTGAACAAAATCACATAGCTAAACTCAAAATAGTTAAAAGAGTTAAGTTAACTCACATAGAACATATGCGCATGGGACACTAGGAGTGCAATGTGCTTACACCCGTTGGATCCTACTGATGAAAAATGATAAATGGATAAGAGAAATTTTATTGATGAGAACCGACATCATAGTCGTATTCAACATAATACAAAATGAAAACGATTACATTATTTATAGAAGAAAACAATATCTAAATATTTGATATCTTTTTTATTTATTCAAAATCATCTCAATCAATTTTGGTAATTCACATTATTTCTTCCATGGATTGAACATCTTCCTTGATTGATGATTTGACTCGATTCACTCTTAATTGAACGAAATCATTTCCTTTATTACCTACCTCCGATTAAGTTGAATCGAGGGCATATTCACCATCTTGGAAAAATATGAATAAAAAAATTATATAAAACTACAAATTATAAATATTCTCCATTGAACAAATATCATAAAAATAAAAGAAATTTTTTGTAGACTTGATCTCATCTAAATGGAATAAAGAAAAAAGAACATATTTTCCTTATCATCACATGATACGGATTTATAAAGATAAAGTAGAATTAACTTTATATCATTAACACGTCATTACCTTACCTAGATAGTTGGCAGGGTCCCTATAAATAAATGGGCTAATTTGGCCATTTAGGGTGATTTTAAAAATCGAATATTGTTTTAATGGAGATAGCGGATGTCGAACGCGGAAAGCTGACGTGGAAAGCTTTAGCGGATATCGAACGCTGTCTACGTAGGCTGCCTACGTGGAAAGCGTTCGACGTCCGCTAAAGCTTTCCACGTCCGCTATAGCTTTCAACGTCAGTTTTAATATTAATATTAAATTTAAATTTAAATTAAATTAAAATATACAATTAAATTAAATTTAAAATATTAAAATTAATAAAATAATACTAAGAATCACGAGAGATCAATATCTGTTGTAATTCTACTTTTTCTACGTCGCCTCCTTTAATCTACTAGGGTCATGCTACAACTTCCACCATGGTCTCATCCATGTGTACTCGGGTCTAAGTGAATGAAGGATTGCTTCCCCGTAAACTGCCTGCAATTCGAACATGTACATGTTTGTCGTTGCATGTCAATAGTGTGAATGTATGTCTCATGACTACATTCATTGTCTACCTCTACTTCAGCGATAATAACTGCAAATTCGAAATGATATACGTATCGGGTACCATATTCTCACGCTATTAGAGCGCCAAAACAAATTGGGTGTGCACCGGACCGCTTGTTCATACGGGGTCAACCCTAGAAATGTTGCATGCAGCTTACGGGGAAGCAGTTCTTCATTCACTTAGACCCGAATACACATGGATGAGACCATGGTGGAAGTTGTGGCATGACCCCAATAGATTAAAAGCTATCCGAATGGGGTAACGTAGGGGAAACAGAATTTCAACGGATATTGATCTATCGTGATTCTTAGCATTATTTTAATTTAATTTTAATATTAATATTAAAGCTATAGCGGACGTGGAAAACTTTAGCGGACGTCGAACGCTTTCCACGTAAGCAGCTACGTGGACAGCGTTCGACGTCCGCTAAAGCTTTCCACGTCAGCTTTCCGCGTTCGACGTCCGCTATCCGCATTAAAACAATATTCGATTTTTAAAATCGCCCTAAATGGCCAAATTAGCCAATAAATGAACGTGCAATGGACCGATACGAATTCACATTTCTTTTTTCAACTTAAATTATTAACTTTTATTTGTAATTTTTTCAAAATAAATTAATTAATAATGATTAAATAGCGGATCATACAGTAATTTAACAATAATTTGATATTCAATTAAAAAATAAAGGTCAGAGACTGAATTATAAGATACTAAATTGATATATCATAAAAAATTATTAGATATGGAAATGAGACTCATGCATTAGAAATGAGAAAATGACGTATTTTATTCTCAAAATTTCATAATTTTTGTAAATTTGATTATCAAATTTTAACATTTATAGCTCAGAGTTTGTATTTTTGGTAAAATTGATTTTCAAAGTTTTCTAATTGTGATAATTCCAATAGTTTAGACATAACGTCAAAAACGTTATAATATAGTATACAAACATTTATAATCTTACTACCAATATTACCCCATTTAGGGTTTTATCATACAATATACTAAGAATTATTGTTTTGTTTTAAAAAGTAGAGTGAAATGTAATATATATAAAAAAATGTTTTTATTTTTTATAATTATATATAGATAAATATATTTGATATTGTCAAATACCCAAAAGATTCGACTCGAATCCAATGAAACTACAATATTTTTTGAAATAAATTTGTCATGAATTTTCGGCAGCGATGAAAAGTATGATTTCAAATTTTTTTCTATGTGTATTTTCATAACGTTATGAAATATCAATCCATGTTATTTGAAATCAAAAGAACACCCAAAAGGTTGAACCCTCTCATTTACTTCTACAACAAGATTCCAATATCATTGAAAATAGAGACATTTTAAAGGACTCTTTTTTCTTTTGAAAAGCCCATAAATATTAAATATTGAATACTGCATGGTAAAGCGCGAACTTGCCATAAACCCGCGAGATCCCATAACACATTATTAAGGTAAATTGAACAATATGCCCTCTAAAGGGTATACAAGGATAGATGTATTGCACGATTAATTAGTATTGAAAAAAATATATAAGTAATCATCTAACTTATGAGTTGTGTAAATATCATATCTTCAACTTATAATTGCAAAAATGACATATTGAATTATCAATATTGTTTTTTACCTCCAACAATCTAGCATCCAATTTTTCTAAGTTGATAAACATTTTTTCATTAGCATAATTGACCCACAAACTTTGCAAATAAAATCATTATAGTTTGAAGAATTATACAAAATTGACACTTGAACTTAGAGAATTGTGCATAAGAATATAAAATAATAATAACATCGTTAAAGGCTCAATGATAAACAATATTGGTAACATGAGATGTGTTACATATATTTAATTAAAGCTAAATGATCATAAATACATATTTTTGCTTAAATAGTATTATATTTGTAATTTCATCCCGTAAATTGAAGAGACATAGACAAATTTAACCCGATTGGTATTACTATTATAGATCTTGAAACATCAAAGTATGCTTTGTTCTATTTTAACATTGCTTAGAATGTGTGGGAAGTGCAACCAAGTACAAAAATAAATCAACCACAAATTAAGAGATGCCATACATAAATAAATAAATTCAATTAATATCATGAATAATTTGACACAAAAATAAAATATATTTTTTAATATTATCAAACATAGTAAGTGTCCATATTTTAGGATAATATAACTTCAAGTAAACCAACCATAAAATAAAACGCACAATATCAAATCTACAAATTTCTAATGACAACCCTAACTTAATTAATTAATACCTTTAGCCTTTTATGATTATGGAATCAATCCTCATTTAGCCTCTTATTTCCTGCAAATATTACAATTTATCATGACAAATTCCAAAGGCTACAAGTTGTGCAGAATCATGATTTTTTTTGTGTCTCATTTGAGCCTAAAAACTTACTGAAATAATGAAATTGTCCCACATCAAAAAAATTGAATATGAGAACGTGGACTATAATAAATGATTTATTCAAGTCTTTAATAGTACAGTCTACTCCTTATATATTATATATGAGCACATTCCCCATATAAAATTGACATGACTCTCGAAATTTAACAAAACCAAGTAAATAAGATCATCGAAAAGTACGTACCATGGGAGCTTGAATGTGTCTTTCCACCATCCTTGTTTTGTGCAGTTAACCACGATTTTATCTAGTCCTGTAATGATATCCGAAAACGCAGGTCTCAAAGTCGGGTCCGGGTTCCAGCATTCCTCAATCAAGCTACAATTATCTCGGGTAATTAGAAACACCCGAAATCAATCACAAGATAAAAAGCTTACTCTTTCAGCTCTGCTGGAAAAGATTTTGATTTTGCCTTGATTGTAGGTCTCTTCTCTTCAATGCATATTAATTTCGTAGCTGCTTCCGGAAGCTTTGAAGAAAATGGAGGCGAACCTTCCATCATCTGAAAATTCTCTATATAAAACGATATCACAATGTACAACAAAATTGGATACTTTGGAAATTATTGTACCTCGTACAGCATAACAGCAAACGAATGAACATCGACACTTTTATCGAATATTTCGTTTTTGTAGAGTTCAGGAGCAACATAGTAACCTGCATTTGATACTTTTCTGCTAGCAAAAACACAATATAAAGTTTATTCTTTAATGTATTGCTTTGATACTCACTTGAAATATCTATGGCATCTGGTTGCAAAATTTTTGCTTTATCGGGTGAGATTGTTGACATTCGAATAACTCCGAATCCTGAAACTTTTACCTGCCCTCCGAAACCAAGCAAAATATTTCTGGCACCTTACCAGAATTGCAAATATTAATAAGGCATTCGTGATCATAAAACAAGTTTAAAAAGTCGAATAAAAAGATTCAAGTTGCCTTACTTTGGCTTTAAGTCGCAATGTATAATTGGCTCGGGCTTGCATTCATGAAGATAATTCATACCCCTGGATAAAACAAGTTTAAGCATATGATAAATGTAATTGAATTTACATGTACACTCAAAATCACCTTGCGATTTCGAGGGCAAATCGTATAGCTTTCGAAGGAGATAAACGTCCTTTTTTCTGAAGGTAACTTGCCAGGTTCCCCTAAGTAAAAGGTGACTTAGCCATGATATAGACTATACAGCATGCATAATAGAAAGGATGATCTAAGTCCTTCGGGTATTGATGAAAACACGAGCAAGCACATGGAAGAATAAATAAATTCATCGAAAAGAAAGACAAAGTGACATGTATGTAGTTGAGGATATTCAGATTAGGATGTATGTAGATGGAGTAAAACAAGTGACATAAAAAGCCGAAAAGATGATTACTTTTGAATGATACTCCAAAACGATCATCATGGGTGTATTTTGAGTGACAGCACCAATAAACTGAACGACATTCGGATGCCGAACCTTTTCTAACAAGGTTAGCTCTTGCCGAAAAATGTTCCTGCATTAAAATACATGTCAAATATTTCCACTTGTTTCTATTCGAAATGATAGGAATAAAGAATGAGCATCCATGTATCGTAACTCATGACTCAAATACAATAATAAAACTCATACACGGATTCGGGGTCTGCATGAGCATCCTTGTCGAGTATTTTTACTGAAACTTTTGTGCCATTCCACTTAGCAACTTGATAATATCCCTAACAAAATGGAGAAAAAATATAGACTCTAGATGATTAAAAAAAGATGATTCAATTAAATCAAGAAGCTATATACATGGACAATATGAATAATTTTTCAGTTGAAACTTTAAGAGAAAAATCTATATTCAATTAATGATCATCTAGGCTCCATGGTGTTACATATATATGTCGAAAATAAATGCCACAATAGATTCAGAAGATAAGTTTATACCTTAGAAATGCCATCACTTCGGCGTATTTGAATATCCGTAGGATTAAGCTCGTACTCCGGAACTTCACGTGGATTAGCAACAGCCATTGGCGTCTTCCTGGTTTTCTAGAATTACAGAAAAATCAATTACTTTCAGTAAACCAGAAAAATAGCTTCACGAATAGGATACTCGCCGGAATCTTGGCACCACGAGCCTTTAAAATATTGTACACAACTGTGTTCCCATAATATTTGGCATCCGCAACAGCCTATTAATTAAGAAATCTACAAAGTTAATGAAAGAAGCTTAAAACCAACCACAAGATAACTAAGAAAAACACACATCATGAATGATATAACAGTACTTTTAGAACATAAAAAAATCAAGAAAAAATTAAGAGAATTAACTACCGTGCTACCCCATCGATCTCTAGCATCAATATTAGCTTTCCTACTCAACAAAAGTGTGACAACCTCGACATGCCCTTCACACGCTGCGATGTGTAGTGCAGTCCTTCCATCAAGATCAATGCTATTCACATCAACCCCTTCATCTAACAAATCCTTTAAGCCTTCCACATCTCCCTGACAAGCCATGAAGAGGAGTTGCATTGTGCAATCAAGATTATCAGGAACAGTGAGCCCACCGGAGCAATCTTCCCCATCGTCTATGGGGCTACGCCTAATAGGGTCCATAGATGACTGGCGCCCAAAGCTAAATCGGAAATTGTTACGCCGTGGATCAAGGGAATTTTGGCGCCGGAAACTGAACTTTCCACTCATTCTCAATGACCCCGTTGAGAATTGGCGTGATATGCCGCGCTTCAACTGAGTGGCAACGTCCATCACTTCCCTTGAGCGTATAAATTTACAGATTCTTCTTCCTCCTTCAAAATAGCAACATAGTCACCACTAGTATCAGGGCCATGAGCCCATTTCCCAGCATTCAACCAGATAATTTGGATTCATCTGGCGCCAAAAAGATACAAACCAATGAGAAGAAATTTCAGAAAGAAGCCTTACCAAGAAAATCAGCGAAGCGTTTATAGTCTCGTATCAGAGCCAGGACAATCCAGATACAGTAAAAAGGTAACATTCAACAGAGACAAAGACCAAATAAATCATAGAAATCAAGCTGTAAATTCCAATCACTTTATCACAAAAAGTACGAAATTATCCTTCTAAATGTCTCTGAAAACAGAGAATCTGAGAACAGATAGTTTCTCCAAGAGGCCCACGAAGATAACTGAAAGAAAATGTAAAGGAAGGCTGGAATCGAGAGCGCAAGGAAGAAAATGACGGGTGAAAAAGGATATAATGAGGCGAGAGGACGAGAACAATTTTCTCCATTGATGTAACCGGTGGACCGCAAATGTCGTTCATACATCGCCAAGCAACAACTGTAGTCCCACAAATTTCTTCTTCTTTCACCTTCATGCCCATCTGTACCAATTTGCCAAGGAAAGCACATAAGCATCAATTTTAAAATTATCAAATTAAATATTCTTTTAAAACTATTACACAACAACAAGTCATCTTACATTATTTTATTAATATTTTTTATATTTATGTATTTTTTAATCTATTAATAAAAAATAAATATTTTAAGGATATAAATGTAAATTTCAAAAATATTATAAAAGTAAAATATTTTATATCTACACAAACATAGACATAAATCCAATTGAATTGACTCGTTTATTTGAGTTTGAGTCATGTTAATCGCGTTTGGATCGTATACAAGTTCGACAAATTAAAACAATTATATTTTTTGTAACTACTTCGATCAGTTAATTTCTTTGAAATCTGTTAAATCAATCGCTCAATGAAGACGTTAAATTTTATGTCTTTTGCTTGCTTTTGAAATAAATCACTTGCATTAGTTAAGATTGAAAATGAAAATCATAGATTTAGATTAATTAAAGTAAAAAAAATCTTATAGATTAAGAGTTCCTTAATTTCTCTCTAAGTAACTTGTAGTTATAATTTACAACATTGCTAAGATCTATGATTTAGCATATTTTAACCACATGTGGATTATTATTGGAAAATAAAATTTCCCATATTGCTCAATTAAATAAAGAATAAATAAAAGGAAATACTACCAAATATATTTTTCCAATATTTTTATTTATATATAATCTTTTAAAATAAAAGTATATTGAAGTACAAAATATATAGATCCCATAATCTAGCATATTCTACAATCTAATAGTAAAATGTCTTCCAACAATTAATTTCAAAGTAACCATACTTAGGCCATGTAAATATTAGAATGCATTATTGTAGTTTTTACAAAATATTACAATATTTATATTTTAATTGTAAGCAAAATTCATTTTCAAATTGTTCTTTAAATACAGAATGATGTAGGAGACTGGATCTGGAAATCGGAATGCATTCTCGTTATTGAAATTACACAGATAACCTCCAAAAAATCATATTTTCTTTCAATCCTCCAACAATCATTTACAACGTCATTTGATATATTTGTAAGTTGTGTATTCTTAGGTATCTTTAACGTGCAACTACAATCATACATAATTTCTTTCGTCATATAGATACTAGTGACAATAAGTTTAACTTGGATAAATCCGATAAAAATAGAAGGTATGATTGACCGAATTAGTGAAGTATATGAAAAATCGAAAATTATCATTCTGATTGAATATTGAGATAAAAAAGGATAACATTTGTAAAACATTGGGGAGAACCAATATGATAGTAAATTTCTCAAGTGTTTTTTATTAGATGTATTTTTCTTTTATTAACAATATTTCAAATTTAATTAAATCATGTTCAGTCTTATTTATAACTACAATAGTAATAAAAAAATTTCTTACTTGAAATACATTATTCATCTAATTTTAAACAAAACACAATTTTATTATAAAATTCAATTTATTCATTACAAAACACAAAATGTATTATTAATCTATAATCAATTAATCACATTGTAGAAACATATTCTCAAACTGCATTCTAATTTTCAAAATACATACAAAACACAGCTTTAGACAAAGTAAATAGAACCAAAGTAAGAAGATGGTGCAAGTTTTAAAACTTGTTTGTCATTAGTGCTAAGAGAAACCTAATCATGTTTAAGATCCCTAATAAATGAGAATATAAAATGTAACAAAAATGGAAATAGTGTACGTCTAATGGACTTCTGTGAATTATAACAAAGTTATAAATATATCACTAATATCTAACAAATGTATATAACTTACATGTTAATATTGTATTGAATAAAAAATAATAAGGATGAATAATAATGTGATATAGTACATGAAATATATTTGTATATAATATATTGTTTCACGTACTATTATGTAGTAACATTGAAAATCCCAAAACCGTTCATGTTGGCCCTAACATTCATATTTTTAAAAAACTAATCATTGATTTGCAATTGAACACTTATCTTAAAAAGATCTAAACTTTGAAAATTACAAAAATACACTTTCAATTGTCAAACTCTTCACGAAAAAATAGACGAAAAATGGATACTTTATATTCGATGATCATTCTTAAGTACTTTTGAAACTTTAGATATTAAATACATGATTTTAAATTTTAAAGTATTTTTCTTTTTCATTTTTTAAAACTTATGGTAACATCTATGTAATTTTACTATTCTATGAAGATGTTTTGGATCTAGAATGCATTTGTGAAGACTAAATGGAACAAGGGAGGAAAGTTGCTTATAGTCAAATGTCAACATAAGTTTTAGGGTTTACATACTTGTCCTTTTTATAGTGGTCATGTGCCACTTTACTACAAAAGCATGAGTACGATTTTAACATTCTAAAAAAAGATATGATACACATTCTCCTTTTCTGTTCTCAAGTGCAGTCCCGCGTGCCCTCGTATGTGGCTTCAACACCCTCCCTTGCAATAGAGGGTGTTATCTTCGGAGACAAGGGTCAAGGTATGATTTCTACTCTTCCCCTTAAGTGTTCAAACTCAATTTTGTCCATCCCCATTGTTAGGATGTCCGCAATTTGATCTTTCGATGGTACATATTTCAATTTGATTTCTCCATCTTTGACTGCTTCTCTAAGGGCATGATACCTTACCTTTATGTGTTTGGCTTTTCCAAAATATGCATGATCTTTTCCTATAGCGATGGCTGCTTGATTGTCCAGGTGAAGTGTAGTGGGCTGATCTTGTTCAAAGCCAATGTCGACTAGAATTTTCCTGAGCCAAGTATTGTGATTAGAGGCATATACAGCTGATATATACTATGCTTCGGTAGTGGATTGCGCTATGACCTCCTGTTTCTTAGTGCACCAAGAAATTGGACAATTATTTAAGAAGAAAATGAAATCTGATGTGCTTTTAGCGTCTTCTGAATTTGCATAGTCACTGTCTACATATGACGTTAATTGCATCATATTCTTGTGCTTGGAGTAAGGAAAAAACAGACCATAGTCTAGAGTTCCTTTTATATACCGTAGTACCCTCTTGGCCAATTTACAGTGAGAAATCTTTGGCTTGTGCATGTATCTTGATAGAAGATTTACAATAAAGTTGATATTATGTCCAGTGCTTGCGAGATATAAGAGACTTCCAACCATTCCCCGATATATATTTGTATCAGTATCCTCTTCCTCCTCATATGAACTGATTTGTAGTTTTTGGTCAACAAGATTTTTTGTGTGATTCGCATCCATCATGTTGAACCTCTCCAAAATTTCAGAAGAGTATCGCCGCTAGGAAATCATTATTTAGAAATCCTTTGTATGAGAAATTTCCATACCTAAGAAGTACGACATTTCTCCAATGTCAGTCATTTCATAAATTCTGCACATAGCTTGTTTGAAATCAGTAATAAGATGTTCATCAGGTGTTATAATTAAAATATCATCAACATAAAGACAAAAGATGATAGTATTAGAAGCTCCCTGATTATTAACAAAGATAGAGCGGTCTGTTGCTGATTTCTTGAAGTGTAGGCCTATAAGAGTTTCATTAATCTTTTCATTCCATGCATGTGGTGCTTGCTTAAGACTATAGAGAGCATTTCTTAATATATAGACCTTTGATTCATCTCCAGGTTTAATAAATCCTTCCGACTTATGAATAAAAACTTCATCCTCAAGTGTTCCATGAAGAAAGACTGTTTTGACGTCCATATGGTGCACTCTCCATCCTTTATTTGCTGCTATAGATAGGATTAATTTTATCAAGTCAACTTTTACAACGGGGGCAAAAACTTAATTATAGTTTATTCCATTGATTTGAGAATACCTTTTTACCACTAATCTTGCTTTAAATTTGTTTACAATCCCATCAGGATTCATCTTGGTTTTGAAGATCCACTTGACTCTAACAATGTCTTTACCATGTGGTTTGTCTACTAATTCCCATGTACCATTTTTTTCAATAGGACACAATTCATCCTTCATAGCACATATCCATTTTTCATTTTGAGAGGCTTCAGAGAATGTCTTTGTGTTTGAAACTCCAAGACAAAAGTCACTTGTAAGGTCAGGCATTGGAAGAGTTTGATTATAAATATCTGTTAATTTTTTCGTTCTCAAAGGTTGAGCATCTTCTGAGTTTTCTTCAGTGCTGCTCAATGAGTTTGATTGAGAGTCATCTAAATCCGAATCATAATCCGAGTTATCAACTTGAACAGGAATTTGTTCTATATCTTGATCAATAACAAGGTCTTGATTCATTTCTTCATCTGAATTTTGTGTTTCAGCTCTTACAGCGGATTCTATTGAAGTTTCATGCTGAGGAATCTGATATTCGGTTTGAGTGTGTCTTTGTGCAAAAACAATCTCAAGCTCCTCTTCAAAGTCCAAATCTTGCATGTGTGTTTGAGATAAACAACATCTATTTGGTTTTCATCACCTGCACAATGACAAGAAGAGTGTTTTATTCGGTGAGTGATCCAATCCCATTATTTATTCTATTCAAATATCACATCTCTACTAATGCAAATGGTTTTAGTTTCAGTAAATATGACATGATACCTTTTAACTCCTTAGCAATATCCAATAAATACACCAGTTCTACTTTTCTCATCTAATTTGATTCTTTTTTCATAAGTTATGTGCAAATGGCAGATGCTTCCAAATATTTTGAGGTGTTTTACAGAAAGTTTCTCACCATGCTACATTTCATATGATCTTTTGCCATTCAGACTTCTTGATGGATGTATATTCAACAGGTATACTGAGGTTGAGGTAGCTTCAGCCCAACATTCTTTGGGTAAGTTCTTCTCAAAGACTAAACATCTTATCATTTCTATAATTGTTCTGTTCTTTTGTTCACTAATTCCATTTTGCTCTGGGGTATAGGATGTAGTGTATTGGTGAAGTATTCCTTCTTCTTGACAGAAAATATCAAGAGTTCTAGATATATATTCACCACCATTGTCAGACCTGAGTTTCTTTATTTTTTTTCTGACTGTTTTTCCACCATGGTCTTGAAATTTTTAAAAATTCCAAAAGTTTCAGATTTATTCTTCATGAAGTAGATCTAGAAAAATCTATTGTAGTCATCTATGAAAATGATAAAGTATTTACTACCATTCCACGACTCTTCTTTTATAGGACCACACAGATCAGTATGAATAAGATCAAGTTTGTTTAAAGAGCGATGTGTGCTGATTGGAAAAGGTAATCTAGTTTGTTTTCCCTTTTTGCAAATGGAGCATGTAGAATTCATCAAATGAAAATTAGGGAAATCTAATACCATTCCGTTTCTATGTAGCATCTTGAGATTCTTTATTCCAAAGTGTCCAAATATTTTATGCCAAATATAAGTTTCACTTGTCATTGTATAACTGATTTCATAATCTGCAGGGGACAAAGTAAAGAGATTGTTATTCAGCATCTCAAAGATGATGCAAGTATTGTTGATTGGGTGTTCAATCTTGCAACTTAGTACATCAAAAGTCAATTTGAATTTTTGTCTTAAAAGTTGTCCAAGACTTAGGAGATTCTGCCTCAAGTAAGGAACATATAAAACATCTTGTATTTTATTGGCCCATTGTTGTCTTTCAATGAAATAGCACCTATTCATGTTACATAAGCAATATGACCGGTTGTTGATTTCACATTTTTTTGTAAGGCTGAGTTCCTTGAATATAGACTTATCCATACACATATGTTTAGAGCACCCGCTATCAAGTATCCATTCGGACTGAGTATCAAAGCTGGTGAGTAAGCTGATTTCGAAGTCACACACATATCACCAAATAGAGAGAGCTCGACTGTATTTGCTTGCTCGTTAGTGGATTTTTTTGATGGACAAACTCGCTACCGAGCTTTATTATGCAAAAATGAATCACACACATATCACCAAATAATTTGGGTCTATATGACCCAGGTTATTGCAAAAAGGCATTTCCATCAAGTCTCCACCAACAATTTTCTGGTTTGTGATTCATTTTTGCACAATAAAGGCATGCTCCAATTGTCTCTCAGTAGTTTTTCCAATTTGATGATTGCTGATTATTTCCATAGTTTTGTGTTTGTGTTGATATTCCTTTCCCTCTCTTAAGAGTCATTGTACTGGCTTCTAGTGTTTCTTGGCTGAGAAACAATTTTGTTTTTTGAAGAATAATCATCACAGTCTGCTCTTATAGAAATTCTCTTTTCTTAGGATTGCAATGAGCTGATGAACTCCATGAAGGTAATCTTTTCTTATTTAATTCTCATCACTTTCTTTAGCTTGTGACATTCCTCCATGGCTGAAAGTTTTGGTTCGAACTTGTTCGATAGACTCATTGTGGCATTTTCTATTATATTTTCGTCCGTGAGATCTCCTCCAATAGCTCTTATTTCATTCACAATCTTCACTGTACGGTCATAATAATCTTGAAGAGTTCTTTGTTGCTCATTTTGTTTGCCTCAAAGTTGGTCATGCGATTTCTTATATGGATTTTTTTGATTTGGTCACCTCCTTCATATTGTTCTTTGAGTAGATCCCATATTTCTTTCGGAGTGTGGAAACTTGCTATCTTGTCGAACATTGTATCTGTAAATGCATCATGTAGTATAGTCATTGCATTATATTTGAGTATGTCATAATCTTCTTGTGCTTTCCTCTCTGCTTCAGTGGGTGTATCAGACAGAGTTCATGAACTTTCTTTTTCGATGACTTGCCAGAGTCCCTTGGACTTAAATATGGTGGTAAGCTTTATTGCCCAGTACAAGTAGTTGGTGCCATCCAGCAGGGGAGGAACTTGAGCTACTCGTGTGCTGGTCATGTCTTTGTTAGATGAGAGTTACCTCAGTAGTAGCTCCGATACCATGAAGATGTTTTGGATATGGAATGCATTTGTGAAGAGTAAATGGAACAGGGGAAGAAATGTCAAATGTCATGTGCCAAATGTCAACATAAGTTTTAGGGTTTACATACTTGTCCTTTTTATAGTGGTCATGTGCCACTTTCCAACAAAAGCGTGAGTACGGTTTTAATATTCTAAATAAAAAAAGATAATATAACATTCTCCTTTTTTGTTATCAAGTGCAGTCTAGCGAGCCCTCGTATGTGGCTTCAACATTCTAAGCTTTCTTTAAAAGTTTTGTATCTATAAATACTGTGAATTATAACAAATTATTGATTACCAATATGTTAAAATTGTATATATTTGAATACATTTAAATATACTACTAATTACAAAATTCGATAAATTTGTTCATTAATATTATGTGAGTAGATAAAATAATATTTTGTGTGATACACTATGTTAAACAGACACCGCCTCGGTGCCACTAAGATTCGAGTATTCGAATTTATTGAAAAAGTCCGATTCGTTAATATTATCAATTATTTTTTAGTTAAAATATAAAATTTAAATATATAGTACTCATTTCATCTTAATCATATTGAAATATGAAAATATGCAAACAACATATAAATTTTATGAGTTAAAATCTTAAAACAGAATTACAATATATAGTAAATATAAATAGAAATAATAAAAATATATTGTGTTTTTTTATCAACATGTATCCCGACAAAGCGAAGAAGGCATACCAGAGAAGCAAATCTGAACAGGCACTCCTATAAAATAGTCACCCCGAAAGCCATCATCTACTAAGCCTGAGAGCTTAAAGAAGTCACAGGTAATATCTAAGAATGGTGAAGTAAAGGGATATGAGACAGAAAATGCTAAGAAGTCTTAGCTGTTTGTACAAGTAAAATTATAGCAATTTTAGATTGTGTGAACTTATAAACACAACTATTAAGGGTTGAGGCTTCATTAAATGTATCTATTTGGATAAAGCAATCTCAGGGTGAAGAAAAAAACATCTTAGTTTATAAATGATCAACTACATTATGGTTAGATTAAATCGTTACAAAAATTGACATGTATCCAACATGAGTTGGAGTACAACTCAAATTCGATATGTTAATTCTTGCTGAAGCAGAAGTAAGACTAATAATATTGGGGAGTTTTTAAGGCCTAGTGGCCTGGCAACGCCAAAAAGGTCCAATGGGCTATATTTAAGTTGATTTGGTGTCCCACATCGGGAAGTGAATAATATTTATTGGTGTTAATAATACTTAAGATCCTGGATCTGTTCACGACCTTACTTGAACAGGATCTGTTCTATATTGAGAACAGGATCGGATATCCAGAGCGTGATGTATGGTTACTTTTCACTCCATGGGGGCTGGTGTCTATTATTGATGATCGTGCTTGGTTCACCATGTGCGCTACCTAGACAGGTAGATCTTTCTTTTTGTTTGGGGCACACGGTTCGATCTAATTTTGTGCGTTCGTTTTAAAGTGATGTTTTTAAATAGCCTCAAATTTTATTATAGTTTAAAGGTAGTGTCCAAAGTAAATTGTATATAAAGATCCCGAAATTGATATAATGTGTACCGTTGATTCTCAATTTTTAAATGTTGTAAACAACATGTCATCAAAGTTTAAGAATTGCAAGGTTGGCCCCGAACTTTCAAAACCGTTTAACTTTGACATTTATACTCATTAATATTTTAAACGTCTCCATAGTTTTTATTTGACTCATTAGCCATAAAAATATTTAATAACTATATTTCCAAACTTGAAAATTTTAAAAATAACGTATAAATTATCAAAACTAATTATACGAAAAAAGACGAAAACCACTACTATTCACTCGATGATCATTCTTGAACGATTTTGAAACTTCGGGGGATTCTCATAATATTTACAAACTTTGAGGGCATCACATTTACACTATTTTAAACATTATGGGTCAATAACGTAATTTTCTCGTTCTTTTGTTTGGGGCACACAGTACGATCTAATTTTGTTCGGTTCGGTCTCACTAGGTTTAATAGAGAGATTTCCACGATTCGAGATCATTGGTTTTTTAACCGGGTTTATTTGGGGTATCAGAATTAATATTTCAATTATATTATTTTATATTGGTTCGTCAATCGTGTGGAAAATTGGTTTTTATAAAATAAGCTATTTGTATTGAGGAAATAATGACTTTAGATGTTTTGTAAATTTAATTCTCAACATTTTTATTTTGGTAGTTTTAATTCCTAAATTTTGAAAATTTCGTGTGAGCGAACGATTTTTATGATTAATGGAGTTTTCACACAGAAAAAAACCGGATGATAAGTATATGTGACTAGGGCTGCTATTCAATCTGAGTGAATCAAATTATCTATATTTATTTTTATTCATATTTTTATTCGAATATTCATGTTTGTTCTTATTTTATTCAAATGAGAATTTATATTCGAAAATTGTTCAAATACTTATATAAATATTCATGTTCATTTAAATAACTTACCCGAACATATTCGAACAACTATTTCAAATTTTTTGAATTTAATATTAAAATTCAATATACTAAAATTGATTTTATAGATTAAAATTTGTAAAATTAAAATAAATCATTTTTATATTTAAAAGAAAATAAGATAAAACCATTTGAATACCTATAATTCAATAAAGATAGGAAATATAAGAGAAAGGATGCAAAATATGATGATTAGAATTTATTTAAATTCTACTATTTGATAATATATTTATATTAAATAAAATAATATATTTGGTAATGAATGTTCATATTTATTCATGCTTATGTTCGTTCAAATTATAAATAAACATAAAAAATGTTGGAACAAAGTTTATATTTATATTCGAATAAGCGAATATGTTCATATACAAGTCAGTCACATTTCGAATATGAACTTTTATATGTGTTCGAATTATATTAAAAATGTGTAAGCTTTTTAGGAGTAGAAAAATGGCCATTGATGATTGATAGAGAGACAAGAAAATGCATACAATACAAGACTCTCATTAGTATAAATAACTTGAGTTGAATTCATGGTTTATCAAATGGATTTAAATTAAAGAGTATTTGAAATATGTCTATACAATATATACTTATTAAATATTAAAAATATTCATCTAGGTTATTTTGACAAAAAAATAATATTTTTTTAGAATTATAATATTTATATGAGAAGCAAATTTTATCCTATTAGTTTCATGATTTTAACAATTTTAGTACTCAAAGTTGTATAATTATGTTAATTTTGATTATAAAATAACAAAATCGATCATAATATTTTAGAAGTTTTGATAAAACAAATCATTAAAACTTAGTTTGTTTGTATATTTGATCTTCCAAATTTTCAATTTTAAAAAATGAGATTCTCACCATAATCAATTTTAGGATTGATTTGGACACTTTATAAATTTAATTTGCCAAATATGGTAAATTTGAAGATTAAATATATTATGATCAATTTAATTCATCCCATCCAACTAATATAAAATAATTTCAATCCATTTTTAGAACCATGATAGAAGGGGAGAATAGGTTTAGGTACGTGTGAAAAATGTGCGACAACACGTGAGTAAAATACAAATTAGCGGAATCGCCATTTTTCTTGTACAGCACCGAACTCCAGTAATGGCGGCCGCCTCCATTTGCCACACTACATTTCCCACAACCTGGCGCTCCAGGAACCTCATTTCCAGTCATTCTATTGCCCTGGGCTCTGTAATTTTTCCTTCAAATCCCAAGCATGGTTTTGTTATCTGCGCTCAAAGTTCAGGCAACAATCACAGCCAGCGACAGGATGCTCCTCAGTCGATTTCGGAGCCTCCGCCACATGCCTCTCCATCCCCTAGTTCTTCTGGAAGCTCAAAGTAACTTTTATTGTTCATTTGTTTTGTATATTTGAATGTCAGTTATTGGTTTTTTTAGTTTGGATTATGTAGGATGCAATGACTCTTATTAACCTGTTTTGCGCATGTCAATTTTATTTGAGCCTTGTTTAATTCTCGGAAGCACTCCATTTTTTCATAAAAATGTTCTTATCAATGTGATTTCCTGGTACAAAGAAGGATTTTGAATGTTACATTTTGTGTGTTATTCTGGCTATTTTTCACAGATTTTTTCTATTTAGTATTAAAGCTAGATCTTTTCTGAATAATATTGTCTATTTGATCAACATTTTGTCGAATCCTGTTATGCCATTAAACCAGATTAAATTTATAATGAATCAGCATGAAACGCCACACTATTTCTGNATTTTCCTAAGAATTTGATTCGATACGTTATGATTCACTTTCTATTAAGTGATGTTTTCAGCTTCTTCTTATAGGTTACTGGGGATCCCGGGAAGATGGTTGCGGTGCAAAGGAACTTGAGTAAATTTGGAATCAGGGAAATTGCCAGGACAGGAAAGGTAAATATGAGGAGAAAAGCAAGTCTTCTGTTTATGGTTTTTCGTTTCTATCTATCTCTAATTTGTTCTTAATGTTTGTTGGAGATAGATTGCACTTCGAAGAGAAAAAATGGGAGAATCTGCCCCTTTTTGGCGATTCTCAGCCACATCATATCCTGATCTCGATCTCAAAATGCCCACTAATAGCATACCTCTTATAAAATCTCATGTCCAATCTGACGTTCCCTCCAGCGTATGCTACTTTCCTTGCTAATAAAATAGCTTCTGTTTAACTTTATATGTGTAACTTGTATGTTTTTTTGAATGAAGGGAGATGTTTACCCTGTAGAAACAAGTGATACCATTTTTTTCAATCAAGTTCTTGATGCTCATTGGGGAGTGTTGACTGATGAAGATGTAAGTGGTTTTAATTTCTTCATTTTTTCAATAATATTTGTTAAAAATTCACTTTGATTTATCCTTACATCTTTCTTGTAGATGAGTGGGCTTCGATCTCACACATTATCAATGCTTGTTAATGATGCTCCTGGAGTTCTTAACCTAGTTACCGGGGTTTTTGCTCGTCGAGGATATAATATTCAGGTTTACAAAACTTTGTCTTGCAGAGTTTTTTACTACTCTTTCGAGCCTCTAATATTGTCGGCTTAAAATTTAACTCCTCATTGCCATTTATTTTCCTAGAGTCTAGCTGTTGGACATTCTGAAATTGGAGGACTTTCTCGCATTACTACTGTTGTTCCTGGGACAGATGAATCAATTAGCAAGTTGCTGAAACAACTCCTTAAGTTGATTGATCTTCATGATGTGAGTTACTGCTGCGTTATTACTCCTTGCGATGAATTAATACATTTAGTGAAACCAATTTATTAACGTAGTCATATCTTCTGTAATATATGGTATTTGTGTGTTTTCCCGATTGTCGTGAATGAAAAACGAAATGAAATTTCAGGTTAGAGATTTGACGCATTTACCATTTGCTGAGAGGGAATTGATGTTGATCAAAGTTGCTGTTAATGCTGCAGCAAGACGCGATGTTCTTGATATTGCTAACATATTTAGAGCCAAAACAGTTGATGTATCTGATCACACTATTACTCTAGAGGTAAAATTGATCAGGGATTTATATATTGCTAAGAATTCTGATTCCTCTTTACTTATTTTCCTAGCTCACTGGAGACTTGGACAAGATGGTTGCATTACAGAGACTTTTGGAGCCTTATGGAATCTGTGAGGTACATGTAGTTAAAATAAAGTGGTTCGAGTGCGAGAATGATACGTTAACGGTGTTCTTTGATCGTCGTAAAATGCGAGTTATGTAATTTTGGTTTGTGGTTTCAGGTTGCGAGGACGGGAAGAGTGGCACTTGTAAGGGAATCGGGAGTTGACTCACGGTACCTTCGGGGATATTCCTACCCACTCTAACTTGATAAGCTTTCCATTTTCTCAGTTTGATCCAATAATTTATCTTTCAAGTTCATGTACTAAAATCTTTGTTTTTGTTCGTTTCTTGTCTTTTGGTGACGGGGTGTGTGGAATTTGTCTCACATTAGTTATGAAAATGGGTAATGATTTGTTTTTAAAGTGTGACTTTCATTGCGTTACATCTCGTTTGTTCATGCTCGTAATTTGGATCAAACTGAAAATTGATAGATTAGATTTAAAAAAATAAGAGTGTTATCATATTATAATTTATTCAATTATTTTAAATGTGTGATTCTCTCTTATTCATATTTCATTTGTTTATCTTTTTCCGTGATAGAAAAATAGAATAGCATGCAAAATATCCAATATTTATAGCGTTTTGGTGTGGCAAGAAAAGTGACTTGGTTTTGAGCTCATTTTGGGTAGATGGTTGAGTCAAGATGCAGATTTAGATCAATCTTATTACACTGGACTTCTTATTTAAGAACAAATTTGGTTTTGGATTGATGATGTATCAACTACAACCAAGAACCTGACTTACCATCAGCTTTTATATTCATACAAATGTTTTTATACAAGTTCGGAATTTTGTACCGGTACGGGTAGTATAATGGACGGTATTAAATTTTATTTTTTTTATGTATTTTAAAAATAATATTTAATTATTTTTTTAAAGTTGGATCCAAAAAACCTAAAATTTGATCATAAAACTTGGTATCGGGCGGTACCGAAAAAAATATGAAAACATTGATTCATACACAACTCTCCTTAAAGGTGGGAAAAGAACAGTTCAGTCCAGTCTGTAAAACCAAATTAACCCAACCCTGAAAAACTCGTTTTAGGACCAGTCCGATAATTTATGAGTTGGTCTTTTAACCTATATTAATTTAATTAATTTTGGACTGGACAATATATTTATGGGACCGAAACCCGATTATTTTTTAAAATTAGTCTTTGATTTTTAATAGATGGGTTTGAGACTAACCCGTAAGACATAATAAATATAAATTAAAAAATTAAATTTATACATCAATTAAAAGACATTAAATAATTATAACATAATTCAACTTTTCATTTTCAACTTTTCCATCCTTTCAATTGTTAAATCATAGTTCTAATTCTATCAACCATTTGAAATTGGAGTAACAACCTTCATCAATTGGGAATTAAATCTAATTATTCATTTTTCAACGACAATTTCCTCTAATCCTTTCTTATTTCCCATTTATTTTCAGAAGATGACGAAAGTGACGATTGAGTGATATTTATTTTGCATTTTATTAGTAATATCTTGTCAACAAAATTATTTTACCAATACATTTTCCTCATTTTCGTATTTGTTTGTTGATTAATTATTTTATTTTTATTAGATTTCAAAATTTGAAGATAAAAGTTATGTAAATTGAATAATATTATATGTATATTATTCATTAATATAAAATATTATAAGGTCTTTCAAATACCAACCCGTACCATAACCGAACCATATGATCTGGTTTTGGTCTCGGGTTGATCTCTTGTAATAACCTACATGAAAAAAATCTATCGAGTCCTATGATTAAACTTAATCCGTGATCTGGTCCAACTAGGTTCCACCTGAAAAAACCCAACCCTAAACAGTTCGGTTAGGGTTTTTGCCCACCTCTAACTCTCCTCAATGACAAACATCTCTTGGAATGCACATGGAAACTCATCATAGGAAACATGCTACATGAGGTGCTCCAAAACACAGCAACAACAGTGCGAAAGGATAGCTGCCCATGGGATGAAGTGACAGTACAAATTACTTGAGAACGATGGCTTGAGGAACTTTGTTCCTTATTGTATCAAAGTATACTCACAGGGCGTGGAATCATTTGGGAACTAACAATACGTCTAATGTGTACGAAGGACGCAAAAAATGTACAACACAATCTTATGAGAATGCAAGGATACCAAAAACATTGGGAAGATATCATAAATGCAAGCAAACCATTCCAACCACCAATATCATGAGACCAAATTATCCAGGGAAGAAATCAACAAACGAAATAAGCGTGAAGATTCCTTGCGGCAATAACCGTTTAGAAGGAACCAACTGGTTTTCAAACAAAACAAGATCTCAATACCTCAGGTGGTTGCAATGATACACATTGGCGTATCATTCGATAGAAAGACTTAACATAACAGAATGGGTTATGGCCATTTTTGAGGCCGTAGAAAACACACTTATAAAAATTTCATGCGGTTTTCGGTTTTTGTACCTTAAGAATGTCTTATTCATAAGATAACATATATATGAAATAACATTACACTAAAAAAAGAGATCAGAATCCATGGTTTTCTTGTATTCTCATATTATCATAAGTTTGTGGACTTTGTAGTCCCTCTTGTAAACCAAAGGAAGATTACTTATGTGGAACATACTCTAATGCCCTTGCATCCTAGCTTAATTCTACATTTGCATCCTAGCTTAAAACACATACCAAAACGTGAGAAACCTCATAAATCCAAATAGATCAAGCATCTAACAAATATAGATAGATAGATTATTGCTTACATTTTGTTCTATTCCAAGTTTGTAGAGGTTAGAGATGCAATTGCTTCAACTTCTTGCTGTAAAAGAAGTGCATCGATGAAGGTATCAAGACTCTCTCCTTGCATCACCCCTTCTAGTGAATGAATAGTCATACCGATTCGATGATCAGTCACACGACTCTGCGGGAAATTATAAGTTCGAATGCGCTCAGATCTATCCCCACTTCCTATCTGTTCAAGCCACAGCGACCTTAAGGAATTAGGCAACAGCAAAGAATGGTTTTGAACCTCAGTATGATGAAAGCAAAAACCTGCTCAGTTCTAAGCTTAGACTGACTTGCGCTATGTTTACTTCTTTCCATTTCGAATAACCTTGCACACAGCACTTTGAGAGCTTTGGCTTTGTTCTGAAAAAACAAATAAACATAGCACAGGAAATAATTAGTTGTACTCCTTCAGCTCAGTTGAGAACCATATGAAAAGACAACAGAGAAATGATATTGGTATTCCCCCAAACTTTTATGTCTTTTGGCGATTTTGTTCCCAAAATGCCAATCACACATAAGAAAACATAAAAAATTTGTTAAATTTCTAGAGTCTGATCGAAATATGACATTGTCCCATATCGGAAATTGGATTGGTTTTTAAGAGGGAATATCGGCCATAGTAAATGATTAGTTCAAGTTTTTTACGGTGTGGTCTCCTCTTATACGTCATATCCGAGCACACCCCCACATGAAATTGACCCGACTCTATAAATTTAACAAGGCCTGAATTTCAAGAACCTAATCAATACTACATGAATTTGTGTGATATTTTAACATGAAACGACAAAAGAAACATCTTGCCTGATGTTGGGAGCGTTCATCTTGTATAGAAACTGTCAATCCAGTGGGAACATGAGTTATCCTAACAGCACTATTAGTAGTATTTGCATGCTGCCCACCAGAGCCACCTGACCTGTATGTATCGATTTTAAGGTCTTCGAGCCTCAACTGTGCATCCACCTACATTAACAAAACCATTGGCATTAGTAAACTGTATCTTAAACCCAAGGATTTTCAATGAAAATGAAAAATCAATGTGTGACAGCCTTCATTGTGCAAAAAACATTCATTTTCAAACAGTTAACACGGTTCTATACTCGTTATACATATCGAAAAATCACCTGATCGGCCTGTGGAAGGATAACAACCGACACAGCACTAGTATGAACCCTTCCAGCTTTCTCTGTCAATGGAACTCGCTGTAGAAAAAACTCATTATACAGTGGTACACAAAAGATAAGGAAACTGAAATAATTCATGAGTTAAACACAACCTGCACTCTATGAACTCCACTCTCAAATTTCAATTTTCCGTATACAGAAGAACCTGAGAGTGCAGCACTAGCTTCCTGGAAAGATATTGCGGATACTTTGAAAAAACAAGACGTTGATGGAAAAAATGTAGGTCGAAGGATATCAACAATAATCCAAAGGATGTTTTAAAGGAAGCAGCATTTACTGAAATTGGATTCAGGGGCATAGGAAAGAATAGCAAAACATACCTTGTAGCCCTTGATGTCTGACTCTGCCAGGTTCAATACTTCAAACTTCCAGCCCTTCTTGAGGGCGTATTTCTCATACCTGAAGTGAATTTTTTTTATTAAATAATAATACTCAACATGAATGGTAATGGAAACAAAACTGCATGAAATGCTCGCAAAAAATTTACCTTCAAATCCTAAATCTGCAGAGAAAATTTTCATAGTACAACGTAAAACTAGAATGATGCATAACCCCTTTGCAACATAAAAGAGGCATAATTTTAAGAAGCAATGCTTGAAAAATAAGAAACTAGCTTCCTATCCAAGCATAGGATTGAGTATCTCAATAAATCTTTTCTAGCATATCTACACAAAATTTTCACTAACACAAAAGCAAATGGCTGTGATATAGAAAGCCCTCCTACATTCTGAAGATGTCAGTTGCAAACAAAGAAGCCTCTTCCCCACCACTTCCTGAAGTTAAATGTAGTTAGAACTTCAAAAAAGGTTTGCATTTTGGAGGTAAAAAAAGCTGCTTTACACAAGAAAATGCCTAAAAAAGTAGCGAGAATTACCTGCTCTGACTTCCAAGATGCAGCCACGCTCATCAGCATCATCTTTTGGTAGCAAGGATTTAAGCAACAAGAAGTGAAGGCGCTTTTGTTCATGAGATGTATGATCAAATTCCTCTGAAGCCATATTATACATATCCTTATCATCTTGCGCCTCATCAATCAATAATTTCAGGCCTTCAATCTCCTGCATTTACTAGGGATGATAATTCTAGAACTGCACTTGATTTAAAATAGTACAATCAATTACCTTTTGCTTCTTTCTCAACTCGGAGACCAAATCCATGGTGTGCTGAACCTTCTTCAGTTCTTTGTTAGCAACAGAATACTCTTGCTGCGATGTATCCGGCTGTCTTCCAGGACGAACCCAACAAAACATCTTAAAGAGGACTTTCTTCAAACATATAAAAGGCATATTCACTAAATTTAATGCTATGATCACCTGACTGACAACAGACTGCAGATAAACATGCCGTTTTTCTAATACCGATATTTTCTGCTCCATTACGTTAACCAAGTCGATAGAAAGTTCATCCCTGGAGCAGGAAGTGGTGGAATAAGAACGACGGAAGAGTTCGCGCTGAAACAAAACCATTTTGGGTTTCTCATTGCCACGAAAATATACTGGAATGTTGATGATTTCTTCAAATGTTGCAATCATCAGACGACGCATCCGGCGAACAGAACCACCTAGAATAACCATTGTACCAAACAATTCTTTTTTACAAAGGATCCAATTTCAAAATGGTTTTTCCAGTAACAGTAACCTATTTGAGGTTTCGATTGCGGTAATATTCTAAACTTTTAAATATAGTAAAATTATGATATTATAATTGTGATACATGTAAATTGTTAATATTTTTATATATATAAAATAATAAATATAATTATATTATAATTATCAAAATAATGATGAATTAATTATTTCTAAAATAAGGATAATAACATAATTAATTTTAACCGATTTTTAACCATAAACATACAATAAGTTTGTTTTTGTTTTGTTAATTGGGAAAACAAACAAACCAATCATATATATTATTTAACTTTTGATTGGTTTCACTTTCAATTCAATTAGCTACTATGAATAAATTAAATATTTTTAAATGTTTGATCCGAATATATTAAATTTGTCTAGAAATTCAATTTCAGTTCATATCTAAAGAATTCATGATTCGAGTTACAACTTGAGATCTATGTTGAACAGACACTGCTACGGTGTCATCGAGACTCGAGGATTCAGACTCGAATTTGTTAAAAGAGTTCGACTCATAGGTATTATCAATAATTTTTACTAATTAAAAATATCATTAAAAAATCATTCCAAACTAATATAACTCAAATAATCTTTAATTATCATTCAAATTCAAGCTTTTAAATTGACATTTATGGAAAACATTATTGATAATGTGCAAATTTAACCAATTACATATCAAATTTATGAGATAAGATTACAAATAAATAAAATTTTGGAATGATCCAAAAACAATATAATGATGTAAAATTTATCAAATTAAATTGAATAAAAACTAAGCGTGAACTTTCCATATTTTTTTGGGTTGGGACTTGGGAGATGGGCTAGGTTACTGCTGTCGGTAAGGGGGAGTAGGTGGGTTATGACTGCTGTTAGACTGTAGCGGCTGGGTCTCCGTGGGAAAGTCAATTTGCGACTTCTGGGGTTATGTTTTTGTTTGGCTACAGTTGTCGTTGGCCGTGGAAATTTGCCTTGCTGGGGTTACTGTTGCCGCTCGTAGGGGCTGAGGCTGCACAGAGCTTCAAAAGTGCAGTCGCTTACTTGCCTATCACCGACTACTGATTTTTTTACATGATTGGACGCATGTCAGATTCGAGTTCGAGCGGAATCCACGTCCAATCCGCGTCGGACACTAATCCTTGAGGCAAATATCCAAGTCGGTTTAACATAGCTTGAGATTTCGATTCTTAGAGTTATAATGGATAAAAATAATAAATATTATAATATTTTTTGTTCGACTTGATTTGAAAAATTCGAGTTCGAATGTAACTACAAATGAAATGCACAAATAGTATACGGTGGATCATAACTTAACAAGATACAAAACAACTATGCATTTAGTTTCTTTGTTGAAATTTAAGGGGAGTAAACTATTGGGTTCTGATATATTTTGATACAGTATTTTCATAAAATAATACATATGTTTATCATGGTCGGCTCATCAATCATCATCATAATAATATCTAAGTACAAAACTTGTCGGTGAATCGCGTTTGCTCGGACACATGGTCGATAGATGAACAAGTTGTTCGGCAACTAGATTGGTCGATCATGTTGGAGATCGAGTTGATCGACAAATTGAATGAATATATATTTTCACATTATATAGTGTCATTACTTGTAGATCATATTACCTTGAAATTGAGGGATTTATTTCCTAGTGTTTTTGTCTTTCAATAGTTCGTGCAAGATTGTGGCCAAGTTTAAAATTAATACAACTTTTAAATCAAACTTATCCAAGTGGTTGATATTGTAACATATAAGTTTCAAATTTTTTAATTCATTTATATTGTTCTTACATCGAAAAAATAAGAATAAAAGAATTATACAAACTTCATATATATTTTTTCTAAATCAAATAAGTTAATCCGACCCAACCCGCTTTAAACCTATAGCAACCGGCATTTTGTTTAAATACGGGTCAAAACGGATAAAGTTCGATATACATGAAATTTAAAATAGTGTGTTATTATTATGGTAAAATATAATTTATCCTTGTATCCTACTATACATATTATTCTTAAAACAAAATAAAAATGAGGAAATGATGACTCCATTCCCCTAATCATCATTGATGAGGACTTCGAAACCCGGTACCCGAACTGGAGGAGGTCCAAGCCATTCTGGACTGGCACAAGCGACGGAAATCGAATTTAAAGACCCCAGATCCAACATCCAATAAGAACTTAACTCAATAAAGATAGCAGGGTTCGAAGGCCCACTTGGACTAAGGAAATATGTAAGTCCAATAACCAACAATCATACCCGAATGTTGGAGTTATGCGTTATTCATTACTTCAGGGACCGATCCATTACTTGATGGTTACAGCTGGCCGCGGGCACACACACTTTTCCCACGCTTCGGGCCCCGATCACGCAGTCTGCACTTCGGACTCACTCACGTTTTATGCCATGGGAAAACGACTTTGTCAGAGGCGGTTACAGAGCATAATTCACACGCGTTTCCACTCTATAAATATAAGACTTAATGACAAGCTCAAGTGAACATTTTGGACGCACGAATCAACCTTTACCTTGCTGGTTTTCCCTCTCGCACTTTATTGTTTTACCTTAGTCATTTTCATAAACCCTCAACATTTGTAATATGAACTGTTTTATTAATATATCGACTAAGAGGATTTCCAACTCTTAGTTAAGTAGTTTTTTCCCCTTTCTTCCAGGGTTTTCCACGTTAAAATCGCTTTGTTAAATTGTTTTTTTCTTATTTACAATCGTTCCTCCAATCTAAACAAATCAAAACCGAGTTCATTTTATTATGAATCGGACTACGATAGATACCCTTGGTTTTCTAACCGCAATAGTCATAATTACCAACTTTTATCAATATAATTTGTAATGACTTATTGAATCCTTAAATTAAAACATCGACCAGGATTCGGTCCATCATCTCACGAAAACCAAACACTTCCCAGAAAGTGTAAATTAATAATCCAACATATGAGTAAAATATAAAAACATAACATAAAACAGGTTTGGAGATATTATCCTTAAAACGAACGAAGCTAAAAATCCAATACCTTTGTTAAAAAAGCACATGCATCATAATTAAACTCTAGCCCTTTTGTTGCTGCAAGAAGGGCATTTATACTGCTTGATATGCTCGGCTTTCGCAGGCGTAATCTTGACGCATTTTCCATGGAACCATCTTTCACATATATCACAACATATCCAGAACTCATCAGTTCCATAATTATCACCACAGGCACCACATAATGCACCACCTTGTTCATCCTCATCTTCCTCTTCTTCCTCTTCACCACTCTCATCTTCATCCTTCGTCTTACTTGCTCGAAATGGCTGGAAAAACAGTTAGTCGAACAAGCAATAATGGTTATGCTAAATTTCTAGAGTTGGGTTAATTTACGTGGGGAGTGTGTTCGGATATAACGTATAAGAGGGAGGAGATCACACTGTAAAATACTTGAACAAATCATTTACTATGGTCCACATTCCCTCTTATAAACCAATCTTTCAATTTCCGATGTGAGACAAACTTCATTATTTGAACAGATTCCGTATGGGGTTTTTTTACTAAGTATGAACGTACCATTCTGCCACCAGATTTGTTCTTGCTGCTGTTATTTGGAGCAGAGATGTGTTCCTTTGTATGTTTAGCAGCACCTGATACGACTTCAAATACAGTTGGCAGTTCATTAATCATCTGGAAAAGTCTCTTCCTGTCAACAAATATTCGTAAGTGTTACGAGGCTGTACATCATCGAAAAAACCCTTCTCGGAATTATAGACATACAGTATGATTCATTACTCGAGAAAAATAAAGCAGAACCAGAATAAGTATGCATAAATACGCTATAATCATGGACTTAAATGCATGCATTAAAATGTAATTACGGAAAAAAACCAGGTTGGATGACATGATTTCTCAAAAACATCATAAGACATTAAGAATGAAGTGTAAGAGTAACCTTTTTCTTCTTGATTCAGAGTAAGAACTAGTTGATTGTGATATCGGTTGTAGTATGCCAATAAGGATCTATGATATACTAATCGGAATTTTCATTAAAATTGAAAATCATTAGAGAAATTACCTATCAGCTTTGCCAAATCCAAAACGAGCACCGAAATAGAATGCAACTGAAAGAAGCCATGAATCGCTGTGAACTGCAACAAGAGATAACCAATCTTTTTCTTGCATCCCATCTCTGGCAAAATTTATTCCAAGTGCTGGCTCAGGAAGTTCGGGGGGCACTTCTTCAACAGGAAGGTTCACTTCCCATGTCTCATTTGGAAGACCATAGAGACACAGGTTCTCCTTATCTGTAAAATACCCGAAAATGCAACAAATGTACGTGAACTTTTCACAAGCATGGATACATAGCATTCGATAACGCTGAACTTTTATATGAATCAATAAGAAAAAGTAATAAACTAGTAACCATATATTTGCAGATAACAAAATATACTGAACACACCAAGACAGGTAAATTACTTTTATTTGAGTGATCCAGTCTTTTCATACGTTATGCACATACACAATTGTTTTGTTAAGATATTAAAAAGTATTAAAGCCTTACTTTATAAGCTCTGATTTGAATACACATACGTTATTGTTGTTGTAAAACTTTGGGAAGGGAATAATGATTTGTTATTCCCTGATGTAATGAATATCACATTCCGTTAAAAAAAGCTCTGAGTTGAATAAATGTCTGAGACTGAATGAGAAACCAGAATATAAAACGAATATATTGATTATTCACCTAATACGACCTTGTAATTGGAAACAATGAAAACCCAGAATCCATAACGTAATAAGCTGACATCTAATTAAATGGAACAGCATTAGTGCATCGATATACCCCTAGAAATGATCCATAACTAGTTCTAGTCAAAGTTTTCCATAAAAGAATCGTTATAAAAAAATAACCAGACAATGCATAATCAGAGTGAAAAAAACACAAGAAGCTATGGATTCACCCTCAACAAACACTCTTAGGACACAAGATCAATACAAAGTATAGCATTGGCAAGAACTGGATCCAATTAATGACTTAGCAGACGTAAAACTAAACAATGGAACTTTGAGTGCGAAAAAAAATTCATACAAAAAACAGCAAAAAAATAACCACCAAGCTTGTTTCCAATTAGGAAGCTTGAACTATCTAAATGCTATCATGTACAAAGGTACAAAAAATTACTCTGCATCCAGAGGCAGAAGGATTCAGCAACTGAGAATGACTAAAGATAATTTATAAAATTGGTTGTTTACAAATTCGCTTTTAACTTAAAAAGATGAAGCACTAAGAGTAACAAACATGCTTGCAAGTGATAAAAGCTTAGCGTATCCGCCTACACACCCAAAAAGGAGATGAAAACAACACACCTGGATCACACTGCTGGTAAAATGTCTCTACATCTGAAAATAACAAAACAAAATTATATTAAGATAGAACTTAAGTGGCATGCCAAAATTAAAGTAAAAAACAGAAAGAAAAGAAAAACAGAATCATACGCTAAAGTTCTCTTTCTATAATTAATTATAACAAAATACGGAGAATTTTTTCAAATGTAGATACAAGCGCTCAATTTGCAACAAACCCAGCACAAAAGCAGGATATAAACAGTCACTTTAAAGCGAACCAAATTCCCAGAAGAAAAAACCTAAAAGCGCTCGAAATTAAGGGGGTGGATTACTACCATGTGTAAGAGCTTTGATGAGAGCAGTTCTACGTCCTTTGAAATCGCTGAAGACCTCATCAACAGTCTTAGGGCCATCATGCGGAGTTCCCTCCATTCGCAAAATTCTTGCTCACGAATTTAAAAACCCAATGAAATTAATCAACAAAAATTCAAATTGGGCGAAGTAGGGTTTCAGTCAGAGATGCTAAACTTTCCTCCCCATAAGCATAAGCATAAGCATAAGCATACGCAGCATTAAGGATAACTCAAAAAAGTGGAGCTTCAAGGCCGGCAATGTTGGCAGTGCAGCACGCTGAAACTGATGGACAGGAATCCGCGACAAGCACAACAAAACCAACCGAGTCAATTTGTTAGGGAATCAGCGAGGGTGAAATAGTGAAAAGGAAGTCTGCCTGATGGGGTTATAAATGGTGTGGGTTGGGTTGTTCTTTTCTTTATAATTCGGATCACGTTTGGGCGCAACCCTTCGTTCATCTTCTAATTTATCAAATTAAAAATATAATATATTTTTTTGTTAAAAAAATATAATATATTTTTTTGTTAAAAAAATATATTTGAAATCTTCCAACTTCAATTAAGTACATATAATACATCTCAAGTTATCAATATCGTTTATCATTTACATTTTAATGAACTCGTTATATTAAATATTTTATATACAATTCTCGAACATTAAATGTAAATTTTGTATAATTTTTCAAATGTGTTTTATTTGCACACTTTTTGAGGGTTTTCAAACGATTTTAAACTTACGGAAATCGAGTGCTAGAATATCGGGAGTCAAAAAAAATATTTATAACTTTATATATCATTTTTACAATTTCATAAGTTATGGATATATCATTTACACCGCTAGTAAGTTTTGAGTTAATTATGCAAATTTCTCTTTACAATTTACAATTGTTTCATTACCTTCCAAAATATATGCATAAATGTCTAATAGATCTTATTGGATTTGTTTGAGAACCAAATATACTTATTGAAACGATAAATTAATTAATAAAAATATGAATCACAACAACAAAAATAATATAATTTATAATGAATGATGTTTGTAATTAAACTTTATAATAGTGTAAAATCGGTGCCCCTAAAGTTTGTAAATTGCATACAAAACCTCCGAAGTTGATATAATGTGTGCGGTCGGCCCCCAAACTTATAAATGTTGTTAACACCGTGGCCTCAAAGTTTAAAAATTGTGTGGTTGGTCTCCGAACTTCAAAAACCGTTTATATTTGACTCTTATACTTATTAATATTTTAAACGTCCATAGAATTTGTTTTTGACTCATTAACCTTGAAAAAATGTTATTACTATGCATGCAAACTTAAAATTTTTTAAAAATAACACATAAATTATCAAAACCACTTATACGAAAAAACGAAAACCGCTACTATTCACTAGATGGTCATTTTTGAACGGTTTTTAAACTTCGGGGGTTTCTCACGCAATTTATAAACTTTAGAGATATCACATTTACACTATTTTAAAAATTAGAGACCAATTACATAATTTTCTCAATTGATAATGAGTGATGTTTGTCATTAGCCCCTAAAATTTATAATAGTGTAAAGACGGTGCTCCTAAAATTTATAAATTGCATACAAATCCCCCGAAGTTGATATAATGTACGCGGTTGGCCCCCAAACTTTTAAATGTTGTAAACACCGTGCCCTCAAAGTTTAAGAATTGCGTGGTTGACCCCCTAATTTTCAAAACCGTTTATATTTGACTCTTATACTCGTTAGTATTTTAAACGTCCCTAGAATTTGTATTTGACCCATTAACCTTAAAAATATGTTATGGAGAAAATTGCATAATTAGCCTCCCAACTTACGAGCAGTGTAAATGACATGTCATACAACTTACGAAATTGTAAGAATGACACCTAAATTTATCAGTACCTTTTGTTTTTTACCACTGACATTCTAGCACCGGTTTCATGTACGTTGAAAATCATTTGAAAACCCCTTATAAAGTACGCAAATAAGTTCCATTTGAAAAATTATACAAAATTTATCCTTGATGTTCGAGAATTGTGCATAAAATATTAAAAATTTATGAGTTCATTAAATTGCTAATGATAAACGGTATTGAAAACTTAAGGTGTCTTATGTGCATTTAATTGAAGTTGGAGAGCTACAAATGCATACTTTTACTCAAAAAGTATACCATACTTGCAATTTTGTAACTTAGATGGCATGCACTTTATATAACCCATAAGTTGGGGGTCGTAGGCAAACATCACCAATATGTTATGACTATGTCTCCAAACTTTTAAAATTTTAAAAATAACGAATAAATTATCAAAATCACTTATTCGAAAAAAGACGAAAACAACTAATATTCACTCTAGGGTCATTCTTAAACTGTTTTAAAACTTCAAGAGCTTCTCATGCAATTTATAAACTTTGGAAGCATCGTATTTACACTATTTTAAACATTAGAGGTCAATTTAGCAATTTTCACAATTTTTATAATTTTGAATATGCACAACATATATTCTCATTAAATGTTATAATGATTCAAAAATATATACTAATTATGAATAAATTTATATAAAAATAAAAAAATGAATTGCATGGTTGGACAAGAGAATTGCAAAAACAAAATGTAGAAACTCGGGTGTTCGTACAGCATTGTATGATAATTGTAAGTCAAAAAATTAATGCTTTTGTATAAAATTTATCCAAATTCATACTTCTTCATGATGCAACGTATAAATTTTTAATACTTCAAAAAATTTGATTGAAAAAAATATTGATTTTTAACATTTTAATTATTAGTTAAACAAAAAAAATGAATTTACATTAATTTTTAAATAATGTGGTAGTAATAATAAAACTTAAATAGTTGTTCCATCCAACAATAAAACACAATAGTTTTAAAAATTTAATATCTTTTAATAAAATGTAATATAAATGTTCATAACTTTTAAAAATTGTTTGAACGCACCATAGTTTTTAGGGTTTATATCTTTTATGAAGATCGGTCATAACAAGTTAAATCATCATTGTTTTTAATGGACAAATCTCTAGTTGCCCAAAGCATATCATTTACATGGATGACAATGATGTGAAAATTGTTTTCTAGTTTGTATTGGAGACCGAATCCACTAAAATCTAGCAATCTCAATGATCATCTCACAAATATCGAGAAATTTGAAAATTGTCATCAAGATCTTATGTTGTCGTCTGGATTCATAAAAATCCACCAAAGAATGAGATATCTACCTCCATTTTAGCAAAGAAAAATCAATTCCCTAAGACTATTGTCTTGTTAATCATAAACATACATAGTCAGTATTTAAGAATAATTGATCAAAATATTAAAAATTAATTAACATATGTGACCTATTTGGAGTATCAAATTATATGTTATGAAAATAGTTGTGATGATAAATAATTGTAGTTTTTTAGGTATTTTCTCATTATGAAATATTTGCTAGTTTCCAAAACCTCTCCATTATAAACATATGATTTGGTGTTCGTAATTCCATATCTTGACTTCTACGAGTTTTAGAAAACTTGAGTTGTATCATAGTAAATTTGATCGTTTGCTGGTTACATTATTTTTACCTGCCTTGGGTTTTTCATGTTAAATTTCATTTATCTTTTACGTTATGTCTATGTTACTACGATTCGTGATTTTTAGTGCGCAATTTTTTAGAAAATGTCAATAGATTTGTTAATGATTTGTAAATTTTATTATTATAACAATTATTATAGGTATATAATTTATAGTTTTTTATAATTTAAAATAACCATATTTATTTATAAAAAATACTTTAATTATTAAGAAATATTAAACATAATATATAAAATCAAGAAAATGTAAAAGTCAATAAAAATTACACAATTTATCAATTTTATAGCACAATAATTAATTTAGAAACGAAAATAAATGATTTTTTAGATTTTTAATTTGTTTTTTTGACTTTTTTTCAATTTTAATTCATTCGAGAATCAGACGATAAACGTGAATATTAGAGAATCCAATTCGTATATTTTTAAAAAAAGTAAGAATCCCATTCCTCTAATATATCAAGATTGTTCGTATATCCAACACCAACATCAAAAGTTAATTAGCTTAAGTAAGACAGATCTTTACAAAACAACAAATGTAATGAATAATATCCAGCCTTGAACACCTACCTAATATATCTTAAACTACTAAACATTTGTTCGTATATAATTAGAGTAATTTGGACAAACTTAAAACAAGCAAAGTTACTTAAAAAGACTGGTGTAATCTTTGCTTCCTTCTTGTATAACACTCCAATCCCATAATCGATCCGGGAATACAGCTTGAGATGACGACTGAGTCGATACAGAAGGAAAATTCGATACATGATTAACAGGAAACTGAGGGTTTTGTGTAATTGAAGAGGATTCTTGATGTGTGTAAGCAACTCCATTTACTAGCTTATGTAGATCATCAATGGGGTTTGATGAAGAAGTTGAAAATATTGTTGAGCAGAAAGAATCGGGTACCGGTTTTAACTCGAGAAAAATCGTCGTTTGATCTTCGACTCCTAATGAAGATAATGGATTTGTATTGCTTATGTGACCAGTGCTGCTACTTTGGCTTGTTTCACCAATTTTTCCTTCTATGGCTTCCCCGTAAGTTGCTTGGATTAATCTGCCGAGTGATTCTTGATTTCGAGCTGGTTGTGAGGGTTTTATCGACTTTGAAGATGGAGCTCGATTTGGGTGATCTTCTATTCCGGCTCGTTTATACACTCGGCAAAGTGATATTTCAGCCTGTAACAAAAGAACCAAACCCTTGTAACTCAAAATCACATAACATATGGAAATTCAATATCCAATGGATCATGATTAGGGTTTTCGAATTTCTAAAACTGGATAACGAACAAATAAAAAAATTTGCTAACAAATTTTGTTGGTTAAAAATTCCGTATGTAACGAATTTTCATATGTACAAATAAAAAAAATTCATATGTATAAATTGGGTTCAATTAGTATGTACCAAAAATACCTTCTTTTCAAAATTAAATTAAATAAAAAATTTACTATAATATTACATTTTGTTATATAATTAAATGCACATATTTTTGTTCAAAAAAATAATTTTAAATTCAGTATTTGGTTTGAAATCAAATTTTTTTACTAAACCAAAAGTAAATATTGAAATAACCAAAATTTAAAAATAGAATACCGAACTAGTTTTCGAAATTTGGTATCAGGTCAGTAAAAAAATTCAATACTCGATTTTTACCGAATAGGGAACACCGTAATGGTGAGAGTTATTTGAGTTTAAAAGAGCAATCCACATTGTAAAATATTTGGTGAGTTAATTAATGATGTGAGTACTTTATGAACTTAATTCTTTACTTTTGCTTTCCGAACTAATATTCCTTTACTAATTTGTGTAACTTTTGTGAATGATATGATACCAAAAACTTGTACCTTTTGCAGTTGTTCCGTTTCATGTAGCGGTAAGCGATACTCATTCATGATCCAACTAGTTCTGATACCTTTTGGAGCCTTCCCGGAATAAAAAACGAGGGTTTTCTTAATACCGATGGATCGGAAATTCTCACTTCTTATCGTTTTATCAGCACCAGTAGCCTTCCAATAACCGGAAGTCGTCACGCGGTTAGGGCGATCACCGTTTCTATACTTCTTATCCCTTGGCACATAAAAATACCATTCTTTCTCCCCAATTGCTGCTAAAGCTGTTAATCAATCACACACAAAAGAAAACCAAACGAAGCCATGAAAAAATTATGTTAATATTGCTTAATCAAAGGAAATAGAATGAAACTATAGAAATTCAAAATTCAATGGGTCAGGAGAGTGTTCGTATATCACAATCTATAAAATAAGTGAATCATATTGAAAAGACTATACCAATCCAATTGCTTATAATATCACTTCCTTTATAAATTAGAAGATTTCTATTTTAACACCGACGATATTTCAACATAAACAATTTGTAAGAAGACGAAAATGATATACCAGGAAGCTCCCAAGGATCATAGCGATAAAGATCCAAAAAAGTGATGATTTCTACATTGAAAGGCTTTCCTTCGACCTTACGACGAAGATAAAACTCAATAAGCTCATCCTCAGTGGGATGAAAACGAAACCCGGGCATAACGACATCGTTTCGATGATCATCAACAGGAGGCTGATTCTTATTGTTGTTGCTGTTATTGTTGCTGTCTTCTTGATGAGTTGACATGAGATAAGTTGCTGCAATGGCCATAAAAACCCTGGAAAGAATCAGTGAAGGAAATAGAGAATTTGATTGTTGTTCATTTCTGAATCTTGGAATTATTGTTGTGAATTTGAGGGTGGGCTAAGAGATTTAGTTATAAGTGGATCCCAGCAGCCCCAGTTATGTTAGAAAGACTTTGGAGTCCCTCTTACACTATACTTTTTCTTCTTATATAAATAATGAGTTTGTTTGGTATCACCATTAAAAGAATATCATTTTTTAGATATGCATAAAATTAAAGTAAAATTACAATGCGTTTAACGATAAAAACTTAAGGTTTTACAAAAACAAAGCATCAAAATTAAAACTATGGTGTGGTGATCTACCTTCACCAAAATGGTATTTTTTAGACAAGAATAAAACAAAAACAAATTATGATGCTTTTAACCCTAGAAAATTACAATTTCACAAAACCAATGTGATTTATGAAATGTCTAGTTTAGTTGTACGTATAATAACTCAAATATGTTATTCTTGTTATTTTATTGGTGAGACAATAATTTGGTATCAATAGTTACATGGTTTTGGCAATTTTAATCCATTAAGTTTTATAATTGTTAAAAGTGTGATCTCCAAATAATGAAGATGACAAACATATCCCCCCAAAATTTTAGTTGTATGACACAATTGATATCTAAAGTTTTCAATTTCGGCAATGAGATCTTCGATCAAAATCAAATTTCGAAGATCGAATTACCATTTTTGGAGTCTAATTTCCCAAATATACAAATTTGGAGAACAAAATTTGCAAAAATATTAAAATTTAAAAATTAAATATGTCACTAATTATGGAGATCAATTTGTTAAAAGTATTAAAGTTTGAGAACTAAAATTATATTATATAAGAGTATATTATTATTTTTGCGTAATAATGAGTATGATTCCGCAATTTTAGTAAATACTCTTAGAAATTCAAGATTATATAACCATGCCACATCTCTCAATGCACCAAGTATAAATGTATCTTAACCTTTCCTTTGCCTCTCATTATTTTTATTTTATAATTTCAACAATTTAATCAGTTTCATTAATTTCTCTGTAAGTCAACATTAATTTGCCATATTTTAGTCGGAATTCAATTAAAAAATATGTTAGATTATAAAATTAAGTGTGGAATGTGAGTGTATTGTATGGGTTAATGTGGCCAAATAAAATATGATTTTTTAAGAAAATAAATATAATAGAAATAGATTCTTCATAGGGTTGGGAATGGGACTCAATTATGAAACCAATGGTCAATATGCACAACAATAAATATTAATTATTATTGTATTGGCTTGGCTTGGTCCACTACACCCCACCCCCTCTATATTTAAATGAAAATTCAAGTGTAATTTAGTGCAAATTCAAACCAAATAATCATAATTTCAGCTATATATTATTTGTTTTATATGCTATTTATTGGAATAAATTTAAATTTGACTTCAATAAATATACAAAAATGAAAATATTATCACGGATATTATTTTTAGAATATTTATAAATCTAAAAATATAATTTGTTGTTATTCATTTCCATCAAAAGTTTACGGGTTAACTAATTATATTAGTGTATAGTTTTATATTATCATAATTATAATTTAGTGTCATTAGATCGTTGGAAGAGAATCGGTCATTATCTAAATTAATTAGATTAGGGTTAATCTAATGGTAATTATGTTTAATAATTTAAGTGAATTAAAATAAATTATTTACGCGTAAATACAGGTCGTCTATTGAAAGACAGTTAATTAGTTGTAATCTTCTAACTAATCTCGTTGTCATTAGAAAGCATTAAATTTTTAAACACTCTAAGGCATTAATAATTTAAATAGGCGTTAACCCAATACTAATACTTTAGAATGAATGAAAACGATGCCGTTTCATTTAATAGGTCAATGTGATTTAATTTACATGGGCTAATCACATGCCTAATGTAATTATTTAATTAATTTTATTGTTTAATTTCTCATCGTTGTCACAAGGGACGGCTATATCAATTTTACTACTCGTTTGACATAGTTTTATGTTGTGAAACTTTTATTCCTTTCATTTGAAACTCACAAATTTGTGAATATAAATTGTGGAAAAATTATATTCACAAATTTCAATGTATAAAATGTCAATTAATTAAAAATACGAATTATAGAAAGATTTAAATTATATGGGTATATTAGTATATATATTATTTATTTTTTTAAAATATGTTATTTGTTTTTTTCAATTGTGATCCAATCTAATTTGTTTTTTTAAGATCTTAAAAATACGTGATAAATTTATGATGTTTCAATTAAGATTATTTTTTTAATAATAAAGATGGGATCCGAAAACCGGCCCAATAACATACCAACATGTATGGCGGCAGTATACCGGCTAATGCCGATATTTACCGGTAGATGGTTTAAACAATCTGAAATTATCATGAGACGGTTAAATAATACACATTCGAGTTCAAACTCATCTTAAGAAAATTTATCTCAATTACACGCATATCATCAATGTCATACATCTTAACATCACCTAAATTGAGCAACAAAAATACTGTGCATTAATCTAAGGTAGAACTTCAAAAAACCATTGAAAGAGAAAAGTATTATTTGAATTAATAAATAATAATTTTTTTATAAAAATGAAACATTTTTATGGACATTAAATACATTTTGTGTCTTCTATGTCGTAAAAATATTATAATTTTTTTAAAAAGCATTTATACATAGATTGCATCTAGACGCAATCCATTGGCTCAAAATTGACGTCCAAAACTGTTGAAATATTGTCATACATCGATTGTGAAACTATAATAATTCTAGTTTATAATATGTATGAAATCATGAGTGATTGGTTTGATATATCATTTTCAATGTGATTCACTTCTTTTATGAAACTAAGTTATACTAACACTTTTCCGGCCAATTGAATCCTGAATTTCTAAATGATATTAGAGTTTAGGGTGGATTTCAGGCTTGTTCGTACCGGTTTGGACATAAAAAAATTATGATAGAATAGTGCATCGGATTTAGTCGACAAAAATAGATCGACTTATGAATCGAGCACTACCGATTATATTGAAGTAAGTCTAAATCGAACCAACACCAATTTGAATTGAGGGAGAGTGTTGAAATATTATCCCATATCGGTTATAGAAATACAATAATTCTAGTTTATAAGAGGTGTGATATCATGAATAATTGATTTGACCTAATATTTTCAATATGATTCATTTATCTTAAGAAGTAGGCTACACTGACACTCTTCCACCCAGTTGAATCATAATTTCTACAAAAACATCCCTCAATGCCCATATTAACTAGGACTCATTTGTTTAAAATAATAGGATTGTGCGAAATTTATTAGATTTGATATTGATTGTGATAAATATTGATTTGATATGATTAATTAAAATTAAATATATTTGGTTACTATAATTTCAAATGATAATATATGAGAAAAATCTTATTTTATACACAAATAGAAATCCAAAAAATATGAAAGAATCTCTTATTTATATTTGAAGTTGTACATTACAAATTATTTAATATAAAATATTAACAATATTAATATTCATTGGTGAAAAGTTACCAAAGTAATGCAACATGAATATTAGAAATATAAAACATATTTAAGATTCACTTTAAAAATATAATAATCATATACTTATATTTCCAAAAAAATCAATTCAAATATCATACCATCATATTTCAAATTTGAAAAATTTGTGTTCTTCGTACGAACTTTAAAGACAACTAATGCTTAGGATAAAAGATATGCAAAGATTTTTTTTAAGAACATAAATATATAGAAATTAAAAATATAGAATTGTGTGTGATATTACAAATTATGATAAAATTATCCATCAAAATGAGAGGATTATGTTATCCCTCATCAATGGTATTACATGTTATAAATTCATTTATGTGATAAATTATTACATCGAATGAAATAATGGATTGCGTGAGATAATAAAAATTATCTCGTATAATACTTCAAACCTATGATGCATCGACTCGTCCGACCGACTCTGTGCGACTCGACTCAACACGACTCGTCAAGAGTATAAGAGTCAGATTTTCGACTCACCACGTATTATTAAATAAAATAATATTAATTAAAAGCAAAATTAAAAAAAGTAATTGTTAGAATTGGTAGAAAATTGCATAAAGTCAAATTTAAAACTACAAATATTTATCAATTTATTATATAAGAAAATTTAACTCATAAAAATGAATATCGTTCGTCGATTCTACCATCTCCCAAAAAACAACTACTTTTTGATCCATCATCGTTTGTACGAAGAATTCACAAGTAGATCGACAACATTAAAAAGTCGTGAAAGCACATAAAATATGTTTCCGATGAATAAAACATCAAATTAAGAAAGAAATCAAAACGACGTCGTTTTGTGTCAAGAGTCGGAGCGAGTCAGAGAGTCCGATTCGACTCGACACGGGAAAATGTGAAAAATTGAAGAGTCGGTACTGCATATATTCATACCAAAAGGACTCTAGTAATAGATGATAACATAAACAATGTAGTCAACTGAACACAATAATTTTTTAAATTTAGTATATTTTATATCAGATTCAACTTTTAATTTCATCCAACTTTTGAGTCAAATTGAAATAATTGAGAACATTATGCCGTGTCCCCAATGTTTAAAATAATATAAAGACGATGATTCAGAAGTTTGTAAATTGCATGCAAAACCATCGAAGTTTAAAAACCAACTAAAAATACATCTCAAGTGAATAGTAGCAATTTTAATTTTTTTTATTGAGTAATTTTGACAATTTATGTATTATTCTTTAATTTTTCAAATTATGTACACACATTTATTACATATTTTTAGTGTTAAGAGATTAATACAATTATAGATACATTTACAATATTAACGAATGTTAATATCAAATATAAATGGTTTTGGAACTTCTAAAACCAACCACGTAATATTTAAATTTTTGGGATGTTGTTTATAATTTTTAAAAGTTTGGAGGTTAACAAAAGACATTATATCAATACTCATATTTTTACCGCAATAATTAGTTTACCCTACTTATTGTTATTGAAACACATTCATATTTGAATATTATTTTTAATATAATTTGATTCATATATAAAAGCAATAGTGTGTTTTAAAATAATATCATTAACTTTGTTTCTTGGGAAGTTGATTGGCTCTACTGTTGATTTAGCCCCAAATGGTTTTAATAAGGCTATGTAATTTTTATTACGAAACAACCTAAAATTATGAATGATTTTCGTATGTTGAAAATTCAGATATTTCAAAGGGCTAAGATTTCAATTTAGGGCTTGTATCATTAGGCTATTTGTAACTTTATTCGCGCCCAAAACCATTTCCGCCGTATAAATCTTTCTACACATCATCATTCTCTCACATCCACATCATATTCTCTTTCTACTTCTAAAAATTCTCACTCATCCACATTATTTTTTTGTTTGTATTTCATCTACATCATCTCATCTCTCCAAATTTAATTGTATCTTTCTATCTTATCAATTTTATTTATTATTTCTAGTAATGCGAGAAATAGTAATCATTCTAATTATTTCGATGATCTTGTCGTTTAATTATTATTTATTAATTTATATTATTATTTATTTTTGTTTCGATTGTATTCGTATTTAAAATTTTGATCGATATCGGTCTTTTTTTCGTATCGCCTCATATCGGATATTAGGGTCGATTTCCGGGTTTTTCAGGTCTAACCCTAAAAAACTAATTAAATATTAATTTTTAAAAAATAAAATTTGGATATCGGTCGGTACACCGATCGTANGCCTCTAAACCGTTAACTCTACTCCACACATAAACAAATCATAACCGAGTTCGTCTTGTAACGAACCGGTCGACTGTTGACACCCCTGGTTTTCTAACCACAACACACATCATATTCTCTTTCTACTTCTAAAAATTCTCACTCATCCACATTATTTTTTTGTTTGTATTTCATCTACATCATCTCATCTCTCCAAATTTAATTGTATCTTTCTATCTTATCAATTTTATTTATTATTTCTAGTAATGCGAGAAATAGTAATCATTCTAATTATTTCGATGATCTTGTCGTTTAATTATTATTTATTAATTTATATTATTATTTATTTTTGTTTCGATTGTATTCGTATTTAAAATTTTGATCGATATCGGTCTTTTTTTCGTATCGCCTCATATCGGATATTAGGGTCGATTTCCGGGTTTTTCAGGTCTAACCCTAAAAAACTAATTAAATATTAATTTTTAAAAAATAAAATTTGGATATCGGTCGGTACACCGATCGTACCACTCATATTGACCCAAACCGATACGTGATTTCGAACCGATATGATTATTGAATCTTAAATAAAATTATTAATTTAATTATCAGATAAATACAATTAATATTTAACACATATTTATTAAATAATTTAATAAAAAAAAATTTGTGATTTCCGCCGACAAAAGGCATCCAAGCCTTTGTCCGCGAAATGTATTTCCACGGAGGAAATTCATCGTCCATGTAACCATGAACACTGACATGACTATGTATGCGGCGGAGAAACATGTATTTCCCCATGATTCTCCGCGGTTAGAGGAAGCGTTAGTCTGATTTTGAGAATTGCTTGAATGCCGAAATCGAAACATTAAAAGAAGTATTGATTGGCTTTACACATTTGGGTCTTGACTTTGAGAGATGTTTTGCGACTATAAATAATGGGCCAGTCCGAATTACGATTAAAACAAAAGCCCAATTTTGGTCAATTGAGATTGTATAAACTATAAATTAAACGGAAATGACTAGGGTTTCTAGGGCGATATCGCAGTCATTGTGTCTAAGAAAGAATCATGGTAATGTTCTTCATCGTCTTTGGGTTTATTCCTACACTTTGCTTCGTTAAACTTAATGTATATGATGTTTTTAGGCCCCCAAAAAAGGTGTCAAAGCTCAAGCCGCTTCCAAGAAGAAAGTAGAGAAAGTTGTGAATCCATTATTCGAAAAACGGCCTAAGCAGTTTGGAATCGGTGGCGCACTACCTCCGAAGAAAGATCTTCATCGGTTTGTGAAATGGCCGCAAGTTGTTCGAATTCAACGGAAAAAGCGGATATTGAAGCAGCGGAACCCGGTACCCCGAACAGGGTCCGAACCATCCCAAGCTATGGCGGCCCAAGCGAGTGGACCAAGCTTGGANTCATAATATCACAATTTTCCCAAATATATTTAAAAATTCACGATTATTATATCTCACCACATCTCATCATACCGTAATTTAAAAAAATTATACCGAACAAACCAATTAAGTCATTCGACTTATCGTTTTCCAATGTTACTTCATATTTGGGGAGAAATATCCCTGAAACAGGGCCCATAAACATCGAAAGAAGAATTTGGACTTCGTTTTAATAATTGGGCCTATATAAAGGACTCATATCTACAAAAAGCCCAATATATATTATTGATCACAAATACATATGGGAATCGCATTTAATACTATTTACTATTCACTATTTTGGGGATTTTTTCTAATAGTTTTTATTGTATTAAAATGATTTACGATAATTTATTATGATCAACTTTTAAATTGGAGTTCTATTGTCAAAATAATATGGGATATCAAACCAATTAAGTTAGAGTTTCAATGTTCAAATGTTTAACCGTGAGTTTAATCCAATATAATATAGCATTAATTCATATTTCTAAATTTAAAAATTATATAAATAATAATTTTAACCGATTCAACTGGTTTTTTAGTAGTTTATCCGGATCTTTGAGGGTTGGACATGGGTTTACAGTTTTTATACAATTATGGCGAACCTGATCGGATGTTTGCAGGTTCTCGATTGAACCCAGTTTTGACTACATTGGTGTTCTACATTCTTTTAAGATGTCTAGTTTATGTTCCAAAGTTTAAATTTATTAACGAAATTAAAGTATGTTACTATGAAAATTCATGACCTATTTTCCATCAAGTCATGAGCCAACGATAGAACTCACCTCAAGGCCCAAAAAGCATTTGTGCCTTGGTAAAATTAATATATGATTTTTGTAAAAGATTAATATACTCAATTATTTTTAATCATAAAAACAAAAGTTATTTATTTAATTGTAAAAATAAGGGTAATATAATCATTTCTAAAATCGCGATGTAGATATAGATGTCATCGAATCGTGATTTTTTAACGATAATCATATCGTAATTATCCTTTTATTTTATGTACATTTATAAAATCACGATCTCACCATCTCACATAACCACACCGCTATTCTTATTGGGTTTCTATACAAACCCAATATAAAATTATAGTATGATATTATCTATCTTAAAATTTAGTCATTCTCTCAAATATTGCTGATGAGACAATCGGAACCCGGTACCCCGAACAGGGTCCGAACCATCCCAAGCTATGGCGGCCCAAGCGAGTGGACCAAGCTTGGAGGTCAAATTAAAGGAAGGCCCATTTGTGTGGCTGCCCCGATCGGGCATATTAGGCGATCGGTCCCAAGGTGTGGGACCCAACCTCCCATGAAGCGTCAGACCGTTCGGTCCACTAGCTGCAGATTCCCCCTCGGGCCATTTCCGATCGTCCTGTATGATAGCAAGCCACGACAAATCAGTCAGGACTATGGTCNAAGAATGATACCTAAAGTTATTAGTACCGTTTGTTTTTTACCTCTAACATTCTAACACTTGTTTTCCGTAAGTTGAAAATCATTTGGAAACCCCTCACAAAATACACAAATAAGATTCGTTTGAAAAATTATACAATATTTACCCTTAATGTTCGAGAATTGTGTATAAAATATTAAAAATTTACGAGTTTATTAAAGTGTCAATAATAAACGGTATTGGAAATTTGAGGTATCATATGTGATGAGACCATCGGAACCCGGTACCCCGAACAGGGTCCGAACCATCCCAAGCTATGGCGGCCCAAGCGAGTGGACTAAGCTTGGAGGTCAAATTAAAGGAAGGCCCATTTGTGTGGCTGCCCCGATCGGGCATATTAGGCGATCGGTCCCAAGGTGTGGGACCCAACCTCCCATGAAGCGTCAGACCGTTCGGTCCACTAGCTGCAGATTCCCCCTCGGGCCATTTCCGATCGTCCTGTATGATAGCGAGCCACGACAAATCAGTCAGGACTATGGTCCAGTCATGGGAGCAAGCCGCTAAAGGCCAAAGAGTAGCCGGCTGGCAGCGCCGTAAGGCCTAAGCGCCGTGCAGCCACTGTAGAGCCAGTTCCGGCGGCTGATCCGCCTGGCGTTAGCCGACCTATTGGCAAAGGACAAGCACAAAACGACGGCCTACTGCACGTAGTACAGTGCAGGTATAAAAAAGACGCTGAGAGAACGAAAGAGAGAGGCCTTTTTGAATCAGAAAGAAAGGACGGAAGAAGTTTGGGATCCTCNACTATGGTCCAGTCATGGGAGCAAGCCGCTAAAGGCCAAAGAGTAGCCGGCTGGCAGCGCCGTAAGGCCTAAGCGCCGTGCAGCCACTGTAGAGCCAGTTCCGGCGGCTGATCCGCCTGGCGTTAGCCGACCTATTGGCAAAGGACAAGCACAAAACGACGGCCTACTGCACGTAGTACAGTGCAGGTATAAAAAGGACGCTGAGAGAACGAAAGAAAGGGAGCCCTTTTGAATCAGAAAAAAAGAACGGAAGAAGTTTGGGATCCTCCTGGTTCTTTCTCCCCACATCCGTGGTTTCACAGCTCCTCTCGATTTATTTTCGAAGCGCTTTGTGGTTCCCCGTTGTATTGATCTGAAAACATGCATTGTATGATCCTGTTTTCGGTTATTGGAAGGGCTAAGGGCTTTTCTTTCCGCCCTTAGTCAAGTGGTTTTTTCCTCGCTTCCGAGGTTTTCCACTCTAAATCCTTTTTGCCTTCTATGCCTCTAAACCGTTAACTCTTCTCCACACATAAACAAATCATAACCGAGTTCGTCTTGTAACGAACCGGTCGACTGTTGACACCCCTGGTTTTCTAACCACAACACACACAATACCATAAATATGTGATAAATTAATTCCACCATCTTGCTAGGATTAATTTATCAACATTATCCCAACTTGTAAAATGTCAATTTTACTATCATTTAAATATATACAAACCATGATTATATTTGTTTTTATTAGATATGTTTAGAACAACGTTTGAAAAATAATGTTTTTATCATTATTTTTTAACGTGATTTAAAAAAACTATTTTTGAAACAACGATACAGTGATCGTGATATCCTAATATGATTTTTTATCATTATTTTAATTAATTGTATATAACTTAAAAATCATATTTCATATTATTTTATAATAAATTCATTATTTTAAAAATATATTTTTAAATTGTTATTTATATTTTTATAGTTTGTACATATAATTGCTAGAATATAAGAAATTATTAATTAAAAGTATAAAAAAACATTTAAACTCTAATGTATTAAGGATAAAATTGATATTTTGCATGTGCGTTTTGGTGACCGATGAGTTAAACCAACTGTGAACTCACCGTTGTTTTCTACGTTCGTATGAACATACTTATTATTGATATTTAGTTAATTTACAATGGACCATAATTCCAAACAATACCATTATAATATACAATCCTACCAACCAAATACATATAATGAAAAATATAAGTAAGAGTTGAGAACAAATCAAGTTGAATGCAAACCATCAAACTCAGTAATATGCTCTTCGTTTTGCCATGCCGAACCCAACCCGACCCGAAACGAGAGGAGCTACGGATCGATAACCTCTCCTGTGTGAAAAAATACATTCATCAACACTTTTAAATGAATGAACACATCAAATAATCCATCCTTCTCATTCAACCAATAAATTTTGACATAAATCATTCCGTTCTTCCCTCAACATCATGTTCAAATTATACAAGGGAACATCTTAAATCATAATCTTAATCACCCAAAACAAGAAAATCTCAAACATGGGAGCTTAGTCACATAATCAGAACAATATGGTAAAAGAAACTAGTTAAAAAACAGTGAAGAAGAAGAAGAAGAAGAAGAACACAGAGCTTCTGCATATCAGGAATCTTAAGAGATGCAGCAATGTAATAATTCCTTAAGAGATTCTATTGCATTACAATAAGCACACAAAACGCACAAAAAACAACTTCCATATACATAAAACGCAATCCATACCAGGATCCATGGAATCTGCCATTTCAATCTGAGATTTTGTCACAATTGATAGCATCTTTATAGCTATATTTCTTAAATATTCTTCCTGTAAGTGTATCAAACAACAACAAAATGAAAAAAAAAACAGGCACCAAACACAAGCAGCAAATTGAATTGTACCTGGCTTGTTGAAATAGCATACATCCTTTCCTCAAACCTAGAAGCAATACTTTTAATTACATGCGGTCTATCTGGTCCATAACCAAGAAGACAACTATCCAATGTATCCACTCTGCATTTCAAAGGGTAAAAAAACCAGATTCAAGGAACAAATAAGTAAATTCAAAGCCAATTTTACATTTTATTAACGACCCTCTGTCGCGAACTTTGCAGCAACTGAGCCTTCCAATCGCCGGCTTCCATGGGAATCTTATAATCCCCCAAATTATTCGCCTGATTACACTTTCTTCACATAATACGGAGGATTTAACGTCAGCAAATCATATGAATTAGCAAAAAAATATAGAAACCCTACGCCTGAATACAGATACCTGGTCCGGTAGAACGTTGATTGCTTCGAGAATTCTGAAATATACGGGCTTTAAATACCCGCCGATACCCAACCATATACTGACCCGTCTCCCACCGAAATTTTAACGCTACTAAGGCTACGTGTAACCTTGTCCGCGCCCAAAATCATTTCCACCGTATAAATCTCTCTACAAATCATCATTCTCTCACATCCACATCATTTTCTCTTTCTACTTCTAAAAATTCTCAATCATCCACATCATTATTTATTTCTCTTTCATCCACATCATATTCTCTCTCCAAATTTCATTTTATCTTTCTATCTCATCAACTTTATTATTTTATTATCTTATTTATCATTAAATATTACATTTCAATTTTAATATTTTAAAATCAGTTTAAAATCAATATTTTAATAAATTTTATATTACATTTTATAGAATTGAATATTATATTACATTATCATTAAAATAAATTAACTAAAAACATATTTAAAAAGATTACAAATACACATAAAATTGATCAAGAAAATTTATTCCATACATGTTCAATAAGATCATTTTTTAATTTATGACAAGTTCTCCGATCACGAGCATCGATCATACGACGAAGATAAGCATGAAAACTTGGATCAATTCCTCTTNCGCCGACACCCAACCATATACTGACCCGTCTCCCACCGAAATTTTAACGCTATTAAAGGAATCATTTAAATATCTACATCACTTTTGCCAAAATACCCATTATGTCTTAATGCACACGTTTGAAACAACGTTTGATAAATAGCGGTGAGGTGAGATGACTGTACTGTGCTGTGAGATGAACTGATCATGATTTTAAAAAACAGTTTTTGAAACAGAAGTGTAGTGATCGTGATGTTATAAAATGACTTTTTTGCCTTTATTTTTAAATAATTATTTATAAATTAAAAATTATATTTAATATTATTTTATGATAAATTCGTTATTTCAAAACTACATTTTTAAATTGTTATATATATTTTTATAGTTTGAACACGTAATTGATAGAATATAAGAAGTTATTGATAAAATTATTTTTTAAAAAAAATAAACTATAATTTATTAAGGGTAAAATTGACATTTAACAGGTGCGTTCTGGTGGCCGTTGGATTAACACAGATGTGAACTCACCGCTGTTTTCTGCGGTCACACGAACGCAGTTATTAATGATGTTTGGTTAAAATAGAATACAACTACGGTACGTTCACCGCATCGGGCGGTGGACTGGATTTCCAAACATCACCAATATTTCACACCAAAAACAATGAGAATGAGTATTTTGGTAAAATTGTACTTTTACCATGGGTATTTATGTAAAATAGGTATTTAAAAAGAGTGATATTTATAGGTATGATCTTTGTATTATTTTCAAGATTGAGAATAATTNCATCATCTCTGAAAAGGTGGTCAAACATTTCCTGTGGAGGAATATCATAAGCCGTTTTGGGGTACCTCGAGCCTTTGTGTCCGATAATGGACTTCAATTCCGCGGTAAGGCCGTTCGGGATCTTTGCATCAAGTTGGGTATTGCTCAGCACTTCTCATCGGTGGCCCATCCCCAGACCAACGGATTAACGGAGGTCTCCAACAAGGTCATCCTGAAGGGTTTGAAAACCAAGTTGGAGGACTTAGGGGGGAATTGGCCCGATCACATCTATGAGGTATTATGGGCATATCGTACCACTCCCCGCTCGACGACCCAGGAATCCCCGTTCTCTTTGGTGTATGGGTCCGAAGCGGTCAGTCCTGTGGAGGTAGCTATAAGATCACCTCGGATTACCTTGTACGATGAACACCTCAATGACGAGCGGAGATCCCTGGATTTGGAGATGATTGAGGAGAAAAGAAACGCCATCTATGCGCGCATGTGTGCTTATCAAAGAACCATGGAGCGGGCTCATAACAAGCGAGTTGTGCCCAGGGAATTCTCAGAAGGCGACCTCGTTCTCAGGAATGTGAGAGTTCAGAGGAATGTGGGGAAGCTGGATAGAAATTGGGAAGGGCCCTATCGGGTCATGAAGAACCTGGGCGCAGGGGCATATAAGCTTGAGTATCTGGAAGGAGGCGAGATCCCCCGAACTTGGAACGTGATGAACTTGAGGCGCTACTTCATATGAGGTATTTGACATGTCCCATAACTCTGAATTTTAAGTCCATTTCTCATAATTGGTATTAAGTGCAATGAATGCAATACAAAGTATTCCTAACTAAGTGAGTGACCGTTCGCGGAGTTGAAGTCTCTGAGCGGGTCTGGACTGGTGACCGTAGCGATCATCCATAAGGCTCCCAAGTGGTGTGACCGCTCTGGCGAGTCAGTTGCTTCCACGCTTGCTGAGTACTTAGATGAATAAGGCTCCCAAGTGGTGCGACCGCTCTGGCGAGTCAGTTGCTTCCACGCTTGCTGAGTACTTAGATGAATAAGGCTCCCAAGTGGTGTGACCGCTCTGGCGAGTCAGTTGCTTCCACGCTTGCGAGGCACTTACCTGAATCGCATACTCCCAGAACTTGCCACGAGCTCAACTTTTCTTCAGACGGCATCTGCTCAGTAGGAATAATCCTTGCTTCACTGCATTTAGCTTACCAGTAAGAAATTAGGATGGAGTTATCCTGTCAGAAAGCTAGCTAAGTCCGGCACGGGACTATTTTAAGAACCGGGGCTTAAGCTGAAAGATTGCCACGGGATCCAGGAAGGGCCGTGGCAACACCGCCCAGTTCATGGCATTTTATTGGACGGATTCAAGCGTGATCTCTTCCCATGGTAAGGGTGCCCTAGCTTCCTAGAGTTGGCGGGTTTCTGGATGTGTTGCTGGAGACCGTTCGGTCCGTATTTGGTTTTTAGCCCCGAACTTATACTTGGAATTCTCAGATTCAATCTCATCAAGCTCCAGCGTTGATCGCTAGATACCGTTCGGGCCATATTTGGTTTAAGTCCCGAATTTATGCTTGGAGTTATTTATTACGAACTTATCAAAAACAAAAGCTATATTGAAGAAGGAGTTTACAGATACAGAAAGGGGAGTACATGGACAATTGAAACCTATTCTATTTGTCCCTCTTCCTTGTCTGCAACGCCGGACTTATCTGCAATCCAAGCCTTGAGATCCTCCAACTTCTTCCCCTTCTCCTCAACTATCTCATTGACCGATCTCTCCATCAGGTCAAAGAGGGGATAGTTCGGGTCATTTTCCAGCGGGGGTTCATCTAACTCTGGGATCTCACAGAAGTTGCCATCCTTGGTCAACGGGTCCAACGTCTCCCAACGTTCGTCTTCGGGATTCAGACCGAACGTATTGACAATCTGATCCTTCATGTTGTCCATATATTGGGAGACGTTCGGTCCAAATACATTTGCCGCTAAGGCAAACATCAATGGTGATCGGGCGAACCCGAGCAGGGCCTCCCGAACCGCACTTTCAGTCGCCCCTTGGGCCCTGACCAAGTCTTCCTTGAGCGCCGCCCGCTCTTCCTTCAAGGCATCTTTCTCGTTCTGTGATTGCAGTAAAAGCCGGTTGCTCTCGTCAGAAATCTCTTGTATCTGACGCTCCAGCTCCAAGACACGGACTGTGGCGGAATTTGCTGCTGCTTGGGCTTCTCCCGCCTTTGAAGCCGCTAAGGACAGCTCAGTGCCCGCTCCAAGCAGCTCGTTGTTCAGACGGTCCCGGTCCGACCTGAGCTCTTCTAGCTCCTTTTGTTTTATTTCAACTTGCCTTTGAGCTAAGGCAAGTTGACCTTCCAACTCTTCAGTTGCCGAGGAGGCGCTTCGGCTGAGTTGGACCGCGGCGGCCAAGTCCAGGGCCCTTCTGTGCGACTGCAACAGCAGATCGGGGTTAAAAATATGCCCGATCTTATACTTAAAGCAAAAACTTACCACAGCTTGGGATTCCAGATAAGCGGACACCAAGCTGGAGAGGGGACCATCTATACCGGGTGGGTTTTTCTTTCCCAAGAGCCGGTATTCCTCCAAGGTCGCATCCTTCCATGATGGGGGGACCCTTTTCGGTCCCCGGGCCTTGAAGACGGAGCTCACCATCTCCTGGATCGCGCCGCGAATGGCCTCCGGGTCAGAAGTGGACGGGGCTGGTCTGTCCCCGATGGTGATCCCTTTAGTAGGGATCGGGATTGCGGGTTTGCTGACAATGGACCGCAACCTCTTATGCGTGATCGGGGCTTCTTCTTCGGGGCCCCGTTTGCTGGTGGACGCAGAAGCGGACGGCCTCTGGGCTCTATCTCCTAAACTGGACGAAGGGCGGACGTCCTCCACCCTAATAGACCCCTGCAGCAATAACCGCACGACGTTAAGATCCAGGGGGGAATTATTCCCGATCCTATACATGGCTGGAAGGCCTAATGAGCGTATCTTCCTAGAGATAACCTCGTCCACCTCCTCCATGGATCGGGGTTCCGGCCTGTGGCTACTGGAACTCCCTGACGACCTTGATGGCCCAACCGCTTCGCGAGTTTTGGGCCTTGGGGCTTGCAGCTGCGCCTCTTTCTTAGCTTTCGAAGCAGCAGCTACCGCGGCCAATCGGTTTGCAGACATGGTGTCTGTAGAATCTGCAAAAAGAAAATAATGAGGATCAGGAAGCATGAATTGGGAAGGGCCAAATCGTACCCGATCCCTCTGACTCAGACGAGTCAGAACTGGAGCTGAAACCATTCGGGGCAGGGGCCCCTTTTCTCCCTGCCACCCCGATCTCTATCAGTTTCTTCTCCCGAAGGATGTCAATTCTCTTCAGACGCCGTTCGGGAGGAGGAAGCATCGCCAAAGTGTTGGCAATATCAGGGCGGGAGGGATTGAACCGCGATCGGTCCAATTTCCCAATGTTCGGGTGCGTCGTTAGGAAGGTAATTTTCAGCAAGTCCTCCCTCGGGATACCTATCCAGACATAGCAAGATTCCCATTCGTGCAGGGAATCCTCCTTGTCAACGATAATGCAATCCTTCGTTCGGGTAGCTATGTAATATAGCTTGCGACCCCCTAACGACCGCCGACCCATGCGGGATCCTACCATGAACAAATTGAAAAAATGCCGGAGGGTGGGTTCTACCCCCTGTTTGTGGCAGTAAAAGATGAAGGCTACGATGTATACGTAGCTGCCCGGAAAAAGGGCGAAGGTCGGGCAGTGGATTTCCTTAAGGACTGCCGCGACGAAAGGATGAAGGGGGAATCGCAGGCCCGCTCTAAGAGAAGCATAGCTGACCGGAGTGGCGCTAGCAGGAACATTCATCTCAGCGGGAAGGAAGCAGGGAACATCTTCTTTCCCCCTCCAAATGGGATAATGGGCTGGTATGGAGAATTTTGCCCTGAGGGCCTCAAGATCCATGGTCTGCACATCTGGGTACCTAGACTTACGGGGTGCCATAGGTGATTACCTTGGAAATAAGTTGAAATTTGGTGATGGATGATGCTGGAACGCGAGTCGCCGGAGTATTCAAGCGCTGGGAAATCAAAGCAGAGAGTGAGAATGGTCGCGCTAAAGAGAAATCCTGACTCTTATATGGCGAATTGCCCAATCATGTGATGCCACGTCATTCCTGCAGGCGACTGCAGTCTGACAGCCTGCCCCCTCCCTGGAATACGGAAAGACGTTAGCGGTTGCAGAACCTGGAATTACGCCCCTGCCATTCCTTTATTCTGGATTTCAAAATTCAAAATTTTACTTGGCAAAACTCCCAAGTATAGGATCGGGCCCTAAAGGCATTTTGCAATCGGTTCGGGTGCTGGTTCCGAGTTATGATCGGGCACATATGCGCGACGGTCTCGATTTATTTTCGAACCCCGATCACCACCCAGGTGGCGACGAAGTCCGAGGGGCTAGTGATGAGACCATCGGAACCCGGTACCCCGAACAGGGTCCGAACCATCCCAAGCTATGGCGGCCCAAGCGAGTGGACCAAGCTTGGAGGTCAAATTAAAGGAAGGCCCATTTGTGTGGCTGCCCCGATCGGGCATATTAGGCGATCGGTCCCAAGGTGTGGGACCCAACCTCCCATGAAGCGTCAGACCGTTCGGTCCACTAGCTGCAGATTCCCCCTCGGGCCATTTCCGATCGTCCTGTATGATAGCGAGCCACGACAAATCAGTCAGGACTATGGTCCAGTCATGGGAGCAAGCCGCTAAAGGCCAAAGAGTAGCCGGCTGGCAGCGCCGTAAGGCCTAAGCGCCGTGCAGCCACTGTAGAGCCAGTTCCGGCGGCTGATCCGCCTGGCGTTAGCCGACCTATTGGCAAAGGACAAGCACAAAACGACGGCCTACTGCACGTAGTACAGTGCAGGTATAAAAAGGACGCTGAGAGAACGAAAGGAGGAGAGCCTTTTTGAATCAGAAAGAAAAGGACGGAAGAAGTTTGGGATCCTCCTGGTTCTTCCTCCCCACATCCGTGGTTTCACAACTCCTCTCGATTTATTTTCGAAGCGTTTTGTGGTCCCCCTTTGTATTGATCTGAAAACATGCATTGTATGATCCTGTTTTCGGTTATTGGAAGGGCTAAGGGCTTTTCTTTCCGCCCTTAGTCAAGTGGTTTTTTCCTCGCTTCCGAGGTTTTCCACTCTAAATCCTTTTTGCCTTCTATGCCTCTAAACCGTTAACTCTTCTCCACACATGAACAAATCATAACCGAGTTCGTCTTGTAACGAACCGGTCGACTGTTGACACCCCTGGTTTTCTAACCACAACAACTATGATAAAAAAATCACAAATACAAAAATATATAGTTCCTCCAATCAAAGTAAGTGACATAGTCTCGATCTGGGATGAAAAATGAGCTTGATACTGGAAACTAGGACAACAGTGCAGAAATTACTATTTATTTGAAACTTTATCGCGGATTTAGCCTTTTGAGTACAATATTATCGTGGTTTCATGCCTTAGTCATTTTTCTGGTCTTTTTCGTATCCGAAGCACTGTTCATCTGAAACTTTATCGCGGATTTCACTTCCAGTATGCAAATTTATCGCAGATTTTCCGAGTAGATGTATTTGGTCGAGGATTTGGAGCTCCTACGCAAATTGTCGCGGATTTCGAACTCAATAACAAATTATCTCGGATTTGAAGTTCCTAAGTAAATTGTCGCGGATTTCGAACTCAATAAAAAATTATCGCGGATTTGAGCTCCAAGAAAAATTATCGCGGATTTCAGGACTTGGAAGGTTTTAAGATTTCAGATTCCGAGTTTTTCTTCGACTTTGATTCCGACCCCCTTCCAAATGACTTGGGACATATATTTATAGGGGATTTAGGCCATCAACTCATCTAAGGGTTCAAAGCCCAATCTTTTCCAATTTGGCCTCATTTGACCCAGCCTCTACAAAGAGATCCGATCTCACCTCGGATATAAATCATAATTTCTCCGATCGTCCGGGGCGCTACTCGATCGACCCTTGACCTGTGAACAGAGGCCACACTCGGCATAAGTCAATCCTCATGAAATTCATAACATATAAAACTGTCGATGAACATGCGTCGTAACGTCTTCCGGGAGCCAAATTACGAAAATACCCTTGGGGTCACTCCGACTCGTAATTATCCGAAAATAGTTGTGTCTCCTCCGGAAACTTTCCATGCGGCCTCCAGATGCCCAAAAGCTAATAAAAATNCGATATCCGACACTATAACTCAATACTGCTATATCGATCAATATAAAAATATATAATTCTATTCATAGAGTATGAACGATATATCAATTAGTGCCGGTATTTTACGTGGCGTTCGACATAATATTTTATTAATATTATTATATTCTATTTAATTTATTATATATTTTTAATTAATATATATATATATAATATAAATTATTTGATTTAGTTTTATTAAAATATATAAACGTAGGCTATTTAGCAAATACCTTATGAAAACAGACTATTTTGCAAAATCTTTATCAAAATAGGTTATTTTGCAAATAAGAATTTTGCAGTGTGCTAGTTTGCAAAAGAGGCCCTCTTTTAAAGGATATTCAAATTGATATGCATATCTTGCTCCCATTGTCGCAATGACATATTCATCGGCTAAAAATTTACGTGGATCAACTTTGTAATATCGGCATACCTACATACATGATTATTTTTATATGTCTATCAAAGAAAATCATAAATAGAAGCAATAATAAAACTAACCTGCATTGCATGAATGCAAGACATTTTAAATGCTAACCACTTTCCACAAGAACATGATTTATTTGTAAGGCTAATAATATGCACTTTTGCTTGCCGACCTCGTTTACCTGGTGATCTAGTCTTAAAATATTTTTCCGTATTTTCGATCAGTCAATTTTTTGTTGTTGTTGTTAAGACACGAGAAATTACGAGGTTGGACCGACAATGTGTGGTCTTACGTCATCGGGAGAGCAAAACTTTACCTGGGTGTTTCACTATGATAAAAAGAGCGCAAACACAAAAACATATAATCTCTCCGATCAAAGTAAGTGACGTAGTCTCTATATGGGACGAAAAATGAGCTCGAAAGAAGAAATAGCACAAAATTGCAGAAATTACTGTTCACTGATAACTTTATCGCGGAATTTTGCTTCTAATGTGTAACTTTATCGCGGATTCTGCTTCTCATATGTAACTTTATCGCGGATTTATGCCTTAGTCACTTTTCTGATCGTTTTGTTATCCGAAGCACTGTTCATCCATAAAAATAGTCGCGGATTTAACTTCCAATGTGCAAATTATCGCTGATTTGCCAAGCAGAAGCATTTGATCGCGGATTTGGAGCTCATATCACATTATCGCGGATTTTTGCTCCTGAGTAAAATTATCGCGTATTTTCAGCCTAAGCGAAATTATCGTGGATTTACTCTTCTGAGTAATATTATTGCGAATTTGATCTCCTGAGCAATATTATCGCGAATTTGATCTCCTAAGTAATATTATTGTGAATTTGATCTCCTGATCAATATTATCGCGAATTTGATCTCCTGAGTAATATTATCTCGGATTCCGGGACTCAGAAAGTTTTAAGTTTTCATATTCGGAGTTTTTCTTCGACTGTGATTCCGACCCCTTTCCAAATGACATGGGACCTATATTTATAAGAGATTTAGACCCATCAACTAATCTAAGGGTTCAAAGCCCAATCTTTTTCAATTTGTCCTGATTTGGCCCAGCCTCTACAGAGAGATCCGATTTTACCCCGGATATAAATCATAATTTCTCCGATCGTCTGGGGCGCTATTCGATCGACCCTTGACCTATGAACAGAGGCCACACTCCGGCATAAGTCAATACTCATGAAATTCATAACATATAAAACTGTCGATGAACGTGCGTCGTAACGTATTTCGGGAGCCAAATTACGAAAATAGCCTTGGGGTCACTCCAACTCGTAATTATCCGAAAGTAATTGTCTCCTCGGAAACTTTCCATGCGGCCTCCAAATGCCCAAAGAAAATAACAATACATCAGATTACAGAAAATACTATAGTGTGCGTGCGCTCGGGGGTGTCCAAATTACGAAAATACCCCCGACGCCATTACAATCCGAAATAACATCAGAATACCGAAAATACCATAGTGGGCATGTCGATCGCGCCCGGAATGCCAAAATTACGAAAATACCCCCCCCCCCTTTGAACCGAAATATAATGAACACATTGGGGAACATGACAAAAGATTCCCGGGTATGTGAATTACTAATATGCCCCCGGGTAATATCAATAGTCCCCTGGTTTGCATATTCAGCCTCTAAGTCGTAAACCACTAACATCCCTTATGTGCATGGATCCCAATGCATTGCCGGATTCTCGGAGATAAAAACCACGCAGCTCAAAATATTCCTCTCGTCGATACGGCCGTTTTGACAGTAAGCACGCTGAATTCGAACACATTAAAAAATTTCTCGGAATTCCGGCCCGTAGGCCCATTCCTATTAATACCAAGTTGGAAGCCTTAAAATCTCATTTTCATTCGTGGATTTTCAGAGAAAGCAGCATTATCGCCGAAATTGTTGGTAATTTATCGCGGATATCCCAGCATGTAAAATTATCGTGGAAATCCAATCGTTTGTAAAATTATCGAAGAAATCACTGCTTTGTAAATTTATCGTGGATATCCCTCCATTTGTAAAATTATCGTGGAATTCCTATGCTTTGCAAAATTATCGCGAATTTTTGACTTGGCTAAAAATGCAGATTCGAACTTCGATTTTCAGTGACGTTTGTGTTCCCGAGTGTAATCAGACTTTAAGAAACAACTAATAAAATATAAGGATTAGCAATATAAATGTCTTCCAACCGATCGTTCGATTCAGAATTCATCGAACAAACAGAAATTAACTCGCGCACTTCGAACCTTGAATTTTATGATCGCCTCGAGGGCTATAGAGCGATGGACGGACGATATGAGTCTATCGTAAAGAAGTTCGAGTCATATGCTAAAAAAGCTCGGATGGGGAAAACCGCTTGGGCCACATTGAGGTCTGAATACTACTTTCCGGAGGGATTTATCATCCAACACCCGGGGACTCTTGGGAGAATATTAACACCGCCTCCTGGCTGGTGTACTGTGTCCCTGGAACATCTTCGAAATGGGATCCGGTTTCCTTTGCATCCTTTTATCCTGGAGATACTAGACTTCCTCAAGATTAATTTTTTTCAACTGAACCCGAATTCCTACAGCTACATTGTAGCTTTTCATCATTTTCACCTCTGCCACAAAAATAAAGAGATCTATTGAACTCTTTTTTAGGCTATTCCAAATTGTCCCCCATTCCTCTAAAAGGGTTCTAGGGTGTTGTTATCTACGTCCGCGGGAAAAGAACTGTCCTTTCTGCTTCACACTGTCGAAATCCAATCATGATTGGAAATGGCGTTACTTTTATGTGACTTCTCGTTCTTTCCAACCTAGCATTCCCGCCCTTACACTGCCTTGGCGTTTTACTGTCGAGATTGAATTTTCATTTCCGGACTGGTGCGGTCCCATTCATAAACCCTCTAAACTTATAAATAGAACTATTGTCCAACAACTCTTAGGCATATTCGAAAAATTTCACACTAACTTGACCGCCGAAACTCTTTTCACTCTACCCCTCATGGTTGTTACTCGGACTGTGCAAGTTCCTCCTCAGATTCCTTTCCATGTCTTAGGTACCCACGTGCTAGAACATGAGACTCGCTTTCTCGTCTTTTACCGTTTTCTGCATCCAACCTTTGACTTTGTCTCGCTAATATGCTATGATTCTCATAATAAGGAATTTCACATTTATAACTTATTATTCGTATTTCTTTCCTTGCAGATCGAATAATGGCCGCTTACAGAGGTGCTGATTCCAACGACCGACTAAAATTTTTAGATACCATTGAGGATCCTGAAGACTTGGCCTTGAGCATGCTCACAGAGATTCATTCGGGAGGATCGAATAAAATCCTCGGCGACCATTACACTGTAGATGATCTTCCAACAGAAACAATCGGGAATACGAGTCCCCGACTCCCGCTTTCTTCACCACTTCGAGGATCATGCATGGGGGATTTTGATGTTGAGGGCGATGTCGGTGAGAGATTTGCTGAAGATGGGGGGATTCTCGCCTCCGGATATGAAATCATTGAAGCCCTTCGACAGGTTCCAGATTCACCACCAATCGAACAGAAGATTAGCTCACCCCGTCACTCATCGGGGTCCTGTCGTTCCACGCTGCGTGATAAGGGTAAAGGAATTGCAGCAGAGGGGGAAGACGAGGGCCTGAGGGGGAGTCGCCGCACCCGGGGTATGGATGTCTTATTCCTGGACCATTTTAAGATTCGTGATATCCCCTGATCGTCAGTAAAAGCCTGGTATGACGATGGTGTGGATACCGCACATGCGATGCTAGAAGACAGCCTGAAAAACAAGATTCCTCCGGGGATTCGGGTAAGCACGAATGCGGCGGAGGCATACATGCGACAACATTCTCGACCACGTCCCCGCAACCGCGATGATCACATAGTCTTCTCTGATTACAGTCGAGGGATGCGGGACGACGCGACATTGATTAAAGCGGGACATGATGTAATACAATAATATATGTACCTTACAACTTCCGAATAAAATCATAATTTTTCATTTTTAACTTGCAGATTCAGGAAACGATGACCGATTTGGCTTATGCTGCAGCGATCGGCGAATATTGTATCTTACGCCACTCAAATTTAGATGAATAGGGGCTTGAAGGGGAGCAGGCCCGGGCTGCGGCTGATCGGATCATTCGTAATCAAAGGGAGAAACACGATAATGAAATAAACAAGTTGAAATCTGAGCATGAGAAGGCCCTCAGTGTCCAGAAAAGTGCTCACATATCAGCCATGGGGCGTCAACGGGCCGATCATCATGTACAATACTCCGAATTGCGCAACATTTGGTTGGTGAGCGCTACACAGTTAAACAACAAATGAGCGAGATTTTCCGAATCAAGGAGCAAATGGAAGAAGCTAGAGGTTAGAACTCTGCAGAGATAGAAGCTCGGCGCAAGGCAGAGAGGATCGCTGAAGAGAAAACGGTCGAATGCATGAACTTAAAGGCTGAACTTGCCAAATGGCCTCGGCGTTTGAAAGTGGTCCTTAAGAAATTCACATGGGACTTCGTAGTGAAATCCCCGACATTTTTCTTTGAAAGGGTAGTCCAAGTTCTCTCCATATAAGTTGATAGTCCTTAACAATAATCAAAACAATTACTCGTAAGTATTTGGCATTAAAAGTTGATCGAGTTAATGACATCTTGATCACAAATGAAAATTACAGATACATATTAAATTCCAGAAAACCCGATGTTGGGCCTTACTAGGCGCCCAACACCTCTTATTTAGACCGACTTGTCCCAAATTCCTCCAAAAATAAGCGTAGGGAGCCTTCACGATCCAGGTGAAAGTAGTGTCAGGTTCATAGTACAATCTTTAGACTGACGTAAAATTATCACTCTCACCTGAATAGATCGGGTACCTCGCGCCAAGGAGAGCCTTCACTGTCTGTGCGAAAGTAGCGTTAGGTTCAGGGTACAATCCTTAGACTGACGTAAATTTTTCACTCTCGTACAGGCGGATCCAACGTCCTGGCTTTGTTAGTTTTTAGGACCATGGAGAAAACAGATGTCTTTTCACTGAACTTAATGATCATACGATACCATTCTCAACTTCGGGGTCTAGAGTAGCACCCATTAATCATGGGCCTCGACTAGCGCCCAACTTAAATTCATATCTCGGGTCTGAACAAGCACCCGTGGGCCTCATCTAGTGCCCATCACATTCACCTTCGGGTATAAACTTGCACCCATAATCGTCCCATTTTTACTAGGCCTAATCTTTCCCGTTCTCCTCCGCAAAAGAAAGTAAACGTAGGAAACCTTCACTGCCCGAATAGAAGTAGTGCCAGGTTCAGGGTACAATCCTTAGACTAGCGTAAATATTTCACTCCTATTCAGGTGGCTCAGGTGCCTCGCACTAGAGGACCTTCACTATCTATACGAAAGTAGCATAATGTTCAGGGAACAATCCTTAGACTGACGTAAATTCTTCACTTCCACCTAGACAGATCCAATACCCTAGACCAAAAGGTCCATGTGGGACAACGGAGGAGACGGATGTCTTTCTGCCTTACATACTATCACGGACCGCAACGATTACATGCATCTCATCTGGACCTTTCCCGTTCTCCTCAGCAAAGGCAAGTAAACATAGGAAACCTTCACTACCTAAATAGAAGTAGCGCCAGGTTCAGGGTACAATCCTTAGACTGACGTAAATATTTCACTTCTGCCTAGATGGATCCAGTACACCGGACTAAAAGGTCCTAATGGGACAACGGAGGAGACGGATGTCACTATTCTTTACACTTGCTTGCACGCTATACCATCATCCTCATATCTGGACCTTTCCCGCACTTTACCGAAAAGTGTTGGGGGCTCTCACTATCTAGGTGGAAGTAGCGTCAGGTTCATGGTACAATCCTTAGTCTGACGTAAATATTTCACTTCCGCCTAGACGGATTGAGTCCCTCGCGTTAAGAGGTTTTACCCACTTAACCATCGGGAGAGGCGGATGTCACTATGCTTTACACTTGCTAGCACGCTCCACCATCACCAATCGGACCTTTCCCGTTCTTCTCCGCAAGAGTATTTAAACGTAGGAAACCTTCGCTGCCCGAATACAAGTAGCGTCAGGTTCAGGGTACAATCCTTAGACTGGCGTAAATTTTTCACTCCTACTAGGGTAGCTCGGGCGCCTCGCACCAGAGGATCCTCACTATCCAAATGGAAGTAGTGAGGTTTCCCTTGGACTAAATGGTCTTTTTAGAATAGCAGAGGAGACGGATGTCCTCTTTTACTGCGGACTGTGACCGGCCTCCGGCGAGGGTGCGACCCTCGACGGCGTGTCATGGAGGAGTCGGGTGCAAAGGCTCCCGTGTGCCACGGAGTCATGCTATAAAATAATTGGGCCCCTTGACATATTCCAACAACATAAATGTATAGACGATTCTTCTGCAGACAGAGACTTTCGTTTTAAAAATCTTTTGACCCAACATCCAGTTTGATGAGGTTTGAGGTTGATCGACTACACGACAGGTGGTACATTGCACTTCTAATCTACCCTATGCTATTTAATTTTCCATCCTCCATCACACTAAAGTGCAATGAACCTAACTCCCATCTTACCAGTCCCCTAGCCGATTGACCTCATATCTTCAAAAAGTATGTAAAAAATTCAGAATATGATAAAAAAGGAGGGGAATATTTATTTTAAAAAGATTGAAAAGTCACATCTATACATAATACTTGCACAAATTGGAAATATGACAAGTTCGTGGCAGCTCCTCTCCGCTCATATTCGCAATCTTATATGTTCCTTCTCTTACCACCGCCGTTACCTGGTATGGACCTTCCCACTTTCGATCCAACTTATTAGCATGTTTTGATACTTCAACTCTCTTTAGGACCAAGTCCCCAGCCATCAATAACACTGGACGAACCTCTCTATCGTGTCTTTTAACCATTCTCTTCTTACACACTTCCATCCGAATAGCTGCTCTTTTCTCTTAGGTCATCGATGCAATGAAGATCCAACTTTCGCATATCTTCATTTAATACCTCATCGTAAGCAATAAATCTCTCGGATAAAATAGTTACTTCTGCTGGGGAAACGGCTTCGGAGCCATACACTAATGAAAAAGGACTAAATCCAGTGGTAGATATCGGTGACGTTCGATATGCCCACATTACATTATGCAACTCATCCACCCATGATGCTTTGGACTGGTCTATCCTTGTTTTTAGTTGCTGTAAGATAATGCGATTAATAACCTCTGTAAACTCGTTCGTCTCCGGATGGGCAACAGATGTAAACCGTTGTTGAATTCCATAGCACTCGCACCATTCGTTTACACGCTTCCCCGAGAATTATGTACCGTTATCTGATACCAAAATCATGGGAATTCTGAATCGGCATACAATATATCTCCAAAGAAAACTTATGACTTCCTGTTCCCGAACTCGGGACACTGCTTCAACCTCTACCCACTTAGAGAAATGCGCTCGATACTGGAAACTATGACAAAAGTGCAGAAATTACTGTTCACTTGAAACTTTATCGCGATTTAGCCTTTCCAGTGCAATATTATCGCGGTTTTATGCCTTAGTCATTTTTCTGGTCTTTTTCGTATCTGAAGCACTGTTCATCTGAAACTTTATCGCGGATTTCACTTCCAGTATACAAATTTATCGCATATTTTCCGAGTAGATCTATTTGGTCGTGGATTTGGAGCTCCTACGCAAATTGTCGTGGATTTCGAACTCAATAATAAATTATCTCAGATTTGAAGTTCCTAAGTAAATTGTCGCGGATTTCGAACTCAATAAAAAATTATCGCTGATTTGAGCTCCAAGCAAAATTATCACAGATTTCGGGACTTGGAAGGTTTTAAGATTTCAGATTCCGAGTTTTTCTTCGACTTTGATTCCGACCCCCTTCCAAATGACCCGGGACTTATATTTATAGGGAATTTAGGCCCATCAAGTCATCTAAGGGTTCAAAGCCCAATCTTTTCTAATTTGGTCTCATTTGGCCCAGCCTCTACAAAGAGACCCACCCGATCTCACCCCGGATATAAATCATAATTTCTCCGATCGTCCGGGGCACTACTCGATCGACCCTTGACTTGTGAACAGAGGCCACACTCGGCATAAGTCAATCCTCATGAAATTCATAACATATAAAACTGTCGATGAACATGTGTCGAACGTCTTCCGGGAGCCAAATTATGAAAATACCCTTGGGGTCACTCCGACTTGTAATTATCCGAAAATAGTTGTGTCTACTCCGGAAACTTTCCATACGGCCTCCAGATGCCCAAAGCTAATAAAAATACATCATATTATAGAAAATATCATAGTGGGCGTACCGATTGGACACTGGGTATCCAAATTACGAAAATACATCTGACGCCATTTCGACAAGAAATCACCTCAGAATACCGAAAATACCAAAGTGGGCATACTGATTGGACCCGGGGGTGTCCAAATTGTGAAAATACCCCTGACGCCATTTCAACCCTAAATAACATCAGAATACCGGAAATACCATCAAGGCGTGTTGATCGCGCTCGTGATGTCAAAATTACGAAAATACCCCAGTGTCCATTTGAACCGAAAGATCTTGAACACCTTGGGGAGCATGCCAAAAGGTTCCCGGAGTATGCGAATTACTAAAATATCCCCGGGTAATATCACTAAGATTGATCTTTCACCATCTCAATGTATTCCAATCTGGTAGCATTAATAGTTGCCACAGAAAAGGAAGACAATCATTTGAAGCGCTCCATGGACTTTGCAGGACTTACCATCGACGCCATGATCTTTCCACTTTCGTTGAAAAGCTTAATTGCCCTCTCTTAACACACAATAATCACCTTCATAAGCGGAGCTGCGATGGATACCCCGGGAATGTTAACCATATACATGTATTCTTTCATAACCAGCCTAAGATTGGCTTCCAACTTGTTTATTCGAGCATCATTACGCTCGATCATATCGCTCATCCCTTAAAACTTCTATTCGATAAATTCGCCATATGATGTAAGTTGAAAGTATGTTTTCTCCTTATATAACAAATGTGGCTCGGGTTTTTGGGTTGAATCCACCTCGTTTTCATCTTCATATTCTTAGACAATATCTCCCTAGGATATCATTGTTATATCCAACCCTCTATGCAACATAAACCGCTTATCTAATTCTCTTTTATCTATCATCACTTTAAACCTCGGAACACTTGCTTCATACATGAATCATTACTTACTCAATATATCATACAACGACCAACTTTTACATATGCTCTCTTTATCTCCTTCTTTCTTATATAACTCTGCCTCGCACATTGTCCACCGCTCTATTGCACAATCAATGAAATCACCGCTACCAAAATAAAATCTTTTCAACCATTCAAAATATGGCTACTTTTCGATAAATGGATCGAAATGAAATAGTGAAATGCAACCGAAATCCGAACCGGAAAATATGATACCATCACATCACCATGTAATTGTAGACATGAAATGCAATCTCCCATTAAATTTTCGTAATGCCGAAATTCAACTTTTCCATACTTTTTTTGCAACCCTTTTGACTTCTTTGGCACATCTTCAGAATATTCACCGCATATGATAATCTTCAATGCACTCATATAAACTTTATTCACTCGATATATCATGGCACACACCGGTTGAAATCCCGCTCCGGGGGTTGGTTAGATGTTCCCACTACCGAGGACTCTTCCGGTGGCACTGATTGAGTCTGTAGAAACGCCTTGGGAAGAAATAATATGACCGAGATATCCGATAGATGTTTGGCCAAACGAACACTTGGAAAATTTAGCAAATAAAACATGAATCTGCATGATGTGAAGAGTTTGTGCTATATGTGCAATGTGTTCAGACCATGTTTTACTATAGATTAATATATCGTCAAAGAAGACTAATACAAATTTTCGTAAAACATCTGCAAATATTGAATTCATCATAGCTTGGAATGTAGATGGGGCATTAGTAAGTCCAAAAGGCATGACTAAAAATTCGTAATGTCCTAGATGTGTAGAAAAACTAGTTTTATAAATATCATATTGAGACATACGTACTTGAAAAAACCCGGAACGTAAATCTAGCTTGGAAAAAAATTGTGCTCCAGGTAATTCATCAAGTAAATCATCAATAAGGGGAATAGGAAATTGATTTTTTACTGTAAGGTCATTTAGATACTTGAAATCTACGCACATGCGCCATCCTCCATCTTTTTTTGAAATGAGAAGAACCGGGGACGAGAATTCACTTTTGCTAGGTCGGATCAATCCAGTCTGTAAGAGTTCTTTAATAATATTTTCAAGTTCTCCCTTGAGATGGTATGGGATCCGGTAGGGTGGAAACTTCTTTGGTTTAGCTCCTAGAACTAATGTAATATTGGGCTCGATAGTACGTTGAGGAGGGAGAGCAGCAGGTTCCTTGAAGATCCCTTCATATTGAGTTAATAGGTGCTGGATACTAGGATCAATGTGCTGCATTGAAATAGGAGTTGAATCCATGTGAAATAGTTGTGCTAACCAGCATACTTCAGATGTCCGAATACATTTATGAAGTTGATTAGCTGTAATAAGTGATATTTCTACGGGTGATCCAATACACGGTAGAGAAATGGAAATACCCTTAGAATTGACTGTATATGTCATGTTACTATAATTTTGAGAAACTGGATCGTGTTGGCGGAGTCAATTTCCTCCCAAAATCATGTCATAGGCACCATTGAGTTGAAAAAGCCTGAAATCGAAACAAAATTCATGTGAATTCATTGACCAACAAAAATTCTTACATATTTTATCACTGATGGTTCTATGGCCGCTTGCTGTTGCCACCGATAATGGAGTAGCGCTCTCTGTTCGGAGATGGAGGGATGCTGCAAATTTATCATCAAGGAAACTGGTTGTGCTTCCTTTATCGATTAAAATAAGTATGGTTCTGGTTCCATGGCGACCCATAAGGCGAAAGTGATTTTCTGTGGATTCTCCATGGATAGCATTGATAGATAAATGAGTCGGAAATGGCTCTGAGTCTTGAATGGGTTCAGGAGTATATTCTGCGCTGTTGCGTTGTATCATGTCATTAAATGATTCATCTTCATCTTCACCTGAAATTAGATAGAGTTGCCTACCGGTACATCGATGTTCCTTAGAATATGGTGATCCACACTTAATGCACAGTTTCTTGTCTATTCTTTCCCTTACTATGTTATCTTGTATGAGATATTGTGCTGGTTTCGGACGAGGGGAAAACGAGGTGTTGGAAGGATGATTCCCTGTAACATTTCTGGACATATGCTGATGGGGAACAGTTTTGAGCAAGGTTGAATATTCTTCGTCTTTTCCTTTTACAAAATTGATTATGTCTTCTTCCGACTGTAGGTCAGCGAATGTAGCTGCAACTCGGAGTTCTTCTTTTAGGCCACCTATTCATACAGTCATGAAGTTTTCCTTGGTGAAACTTGGATGAAGTACTGCAACATGGCTTCTCATATCATCATACTTATCCAAATAATCTGTAAGAGTTCCTTCTTGCTTCATGTGCATGAAATCAGCTAGAACTCGTCTAGGATGTGATGAATCAAAACGCTTCAGTAATGCCCTTACGAACAAATCACAATCAAATGAGGGGGATAATGCCCGATATCCTTGAATCCATTTATCTGCTTTACCGATAAATGATATGGTCGCATATGTTAACCAGTCTTTCTTTGGTATATGTTTCATAACAGAGAAGTATTGAGTTATTCTTCTCAACCATCCTCTAACATCTTCTCCATCAAAACTAGGAAGATCAATTTTTGGTCATCTGTAAAATTCCTAGCGGATTTGGTTGACAGATTCTTAAGGAATGATGGTGGGAGTTGGTGGGGAATTTCCTCCTTGTCCTAGAACATGTTTTTCTTCCATGAAAGCTCTCATCTGTTGGCAAAATGCCATAAATTGAGTTTGGATAGATTCATTGTTTTCCTTAATGCTCCTCCCTAACTTTTGCTCCAGTGGTTGAACAGACGTCTGGATGTCCAAGTGTACCCGATCGAGCAGAGTTTGGAGTTCTTGAGCAGAGGAAGATGGATTCAGCATGTAAGCGTCCAAACAATCGATAGAATCAAAGCAATCTGTTTCTTCTAGAACTTCCGACGGACAACCTAGGTTGAGCTTAACCTTGCTCTTCTTCTTAGGCCCCAGCGTAACGTTCTAAAACTAAACGCTCCGATACCACTTGTTAAGAACGTGAAGGGGATTGGGAAAATAGAAGAAAAGTAGTGAGAAATACAAAGGAAATATAGAGAATGATAACAAATAATTTAAAAGTCATGTTCAAAATACACAGACAAAAGAGTATATATACCCTGAGAGATAACGAATATATGACTCTTACAAAATAGTTTAACAAAAAAAGATGAACTTAGAGATTGAACGTTTGTTAATTAAACTTTAAAAGCCCAATATTACTTGTACTGCATTTCTTCATTCTGTTGAGTATTTCTAGGCAGGTTGATGGAAGGGTGCATGACATTTTGCCTAAAATATTTAAATTATCAATTATCTGTATATATTGTGGCAACAGTGACTAGCCGATTTCATCATTCTGGATTCTGTTACAAGAATTATACCATACCATGCGTTTTCGTTCCAGATGGGTAATCTTCCAAACAGTGTTCTAGCGAATAATGGAAGTTGTACACATTGAATTGAATAATGATTGTAAAATGTGAAGAAAATGAAAGAAGCAACGCCTTTCTTGTTTAAGTGAGCGAACGAACAACTTTGTGGTTGTTAACGTTAAATGGGTAAGAAGAGAAGGTGGGTATGGGTAATTGTAAGAAGAGAAGATATTTAAGAAGCTGAAGCGTGTGTGTCGGCAGGATGTGAGAAAGAGACTCATTAACAACGACGCTGACTGCTTCCCTTTTCTCTAAATCTTACTTAGACCCACACACAGATCTCCACCTGATACGAATATGGCTGCGGATCCAAGGCATTTGCTTGCCGGTGTACTGACACTCACAATGTTCGTAATGCTCGGCGATATGGTGAAGCGCGACTACTACGATTCTGCTCATGTATGTAGTATTGTATCCCTTTCCCTTGTTATGGATCTGGACCTGCTTGCTCCAGTTCATGTTATCCATTCATTGATTGTTAGCTCAAGTTTTTGTTGTTTTCTCTGAAGCTACATCTTCATAAATCAAATAAAGGTTCTGAGCGAGGTATCAAATGCATTACAGAAGGGGCTGATAGGCTTTGGAAAGAGGATGGATTGAGCTTAAAGCCCTGCTGGGAAAAGCCATCTGTAGGTGAGTGTACTTAGTTCTTCAGTTTGTTGCAGTTGTTACTCACTGTTTGTGTTAATTAATGATGATTTTCATTAACCATTGGCCCAGAATATCATGTCTCTCAGGTAGCCGTAGGATCATTCTATTCATTCATTCAGATTTGATTTTTCTATGTGCTTACCTCATCTGATCTTCAGATTGCTGATGCAGTCGTAGTTGCACGGCATCTACGTGCTAAACTTGTTATCCCGGAAATTCGAGGGAACAAACCTGGAGATAAAAGGTGAATATATGGCCAAGATATGTGACAATTGCAAATTTTATCAGAAAGTATTGATGATGATGATGAGTTAACCACAATTCTCAGGAACTTTGAAGATTTGTATGATGTTGAATATTTTATTAGTAGTTTGGATGGAGTTATCAGCCGGTAATCTCGCAGTCGTGGAGATAACATTGAAGGTCCTTTCAGAGCTAAGGGAAACATAAGACTAGTTACATACTTTCTCCATCAGTAAACATGATGAAAAAGCAGCACAGATATAGGACCTTAATTCTTCAAACACAAGTTTGACAAGTAGTAGACACAATGATTGATCAATTGAGATATCTGATGGACGATTTGTGGCAATTGATTTGAGGATTGATATGTTGGAGAAAAAGGGGTGTAACGAGTTGGAAAAGTGTTATGATACAAAGGAAATAGCTATATTTATGAACAAATATGGTTTTGATAAAGATACAACAATATATGTAATTCAAACAAAGTGGGATACAAGCCTTGATTCTCTCAAACTTACACAACGGTCAAACTTCCTTAACCGCTCTGTTTTTCTACATATTTATTTATGTGTGTGTTAAGAGTTGAGTGTCTTTGCAGGAGTCGATAATGCCTGTGGGCAAGTTTATGGAGCGACTTTTACATTTGTTCTGAGAGTGATGTGTTTGTACCGGCGATATCGGGATTGTTGTATACAAATGTTGCTGGGAAGACACAGATACTGGTTCCTAGTGCTTCTTCATGGGCTACAGATCATCAGGATTTGGTATCACATTATGTTTCAAAAAATAATCACTTGGCCTACTCATGTTTCTGCTAACTAACTTTTCTTGTACCACTCACATTGTATACTCTAATGTATTTGAAACTATTTTCATATCTCAAACGCCTTATTCATCCTTATCGAGGAAAATTAAGGGGGAGCTTTCATACATCCAATACCAAAATATCAAATATTTTACAAAATCTAATATCAATTTCATTCTAATAAAATTTGGGTAACCATACTTAAATACCAAAATTATTTCGATATTTTGATATTGGTAACAATTATTTTTTAATTGTTAATTTATATTTTTAAAATTAATTTGAGACAAAAATTAACTTTCTACGACATAATGATACAAAAATTAATATAATCTCACACATCTTAAATAAATTTACTTAAATCTTATTCAGAAGTCAAACATTAATCATTTTTTATCAGTTATAAACCAACATTCAATTCTATGAACTTCTACTTTAATATATGTGTATAAAGTTTGGAAAGTATAGAAATTAGTATTACAAGATAAATGTGAAAATAATATTTTATTAATGTATATGTTAATTTACAATTTAAACTTATTGTGCTCATATTTTATCCAATATCACCAAATGGAGTGATACAAATCCAAATATTCAGTATTTTTAGACATATTTGTATATTTAATAAACAATTATAAGTTAATTATTCATTCATATTCAACAAAAATATATTACAAATTTGGCATTGAGTAACAAATTTTATCACTAACTAATATCAAATCAAATAACAAAAATATTTAAGATCAAATAACAAACTCAATTTCTAATACCAAATACAAATTAGCAAAATAAAAAAAATTTCGGTATGTGTTAGAAATTCCAAATTATTTGGTGTAGTTTGAGTACAAATTTCCTGTTAGAACAAAATTATGTAATAACACAGGGAGTCAAATAAAAACCTATGTTACATAGGTGCGGGAATGCGGGTGCAAGGTGCAGCGTACGAGGATACGGAGTACGATGATTTTAGAAATATCTGATTTAGGATACGTCAAATTAAAAATAATAAAACAATCAATATAGATATTTAAAATTTTCAAACAAAATAAATTATTCAATTAATATCTAAAAATATTAATCATAATAAACTGAATATAAAGATAACAACACTAAAAAAATTTATGAGATCAATGATCATTCGTAACTCTTCATGCCGACCATCATCTTTACTGAACCTGTAGAAATAGATTCACTTTCACTCATGATAAAAATACAAAATACACAAACTTATAAAAAGATATGACCTTTATAATAATTTAATAATCACGTATATAATTCTTAATTAACCTTTGTTAGATTCTTGTTTCACCACCTTACATTCAACTTTGGAATTCTTTTTCCCAATCCACAAGATTTTTTTATGCGCAACCTCTTACGTTGATAAGTTTATAACCCTATTTCTTTTTATTAAATAGGTTGGTGCGTGAATCCCCAAACCCAACGCGAACCCGATACGTTAAATCTCACATTTAAAGCACACGTGCAGTATAGATAAAAAACAAGCAGCCGATTGATTTTATACAAACTATATTTCCCTTCTTTTCCAGGGGAAAATGGCACAGAGAAACCACTAACCTGCCAATGGTACACATTTGCTGTTCTAAAAAGAACACAAATTCCCTAGCTTTCATGAAACCTGCCTTCTTTCCTGGCCTGAGGCCTATTCTCCATATACTTATCCCCCCCCATGTCGTTACGAGTCACGATTTTTAAAGGGTGCGCTTCAGTGTTGAAAACCCATTGATCCAGCGGTATCACAGACGAAGGTGAAAACAAAAGGTATAGATACTTTAATGTCTCAGCTAGAAAGAAGCTCTGCATCATGTTATCTTTCACACCACTGTTCACCTGATGACGCATATCACATTTATGTTGTTGCTTTGGGAACTACAAATGTAATGTAAAATAAATGCTCACATCTTTTAATCCTACGTATCCGGATTCTATGCGCGAGTTCTTTTCGAAAGCTTGAAAGATATTCCATCCCCATTCCTTGTATGTCTCATTCCCAGTGAACCGCCAAAGGTAGAAGAGGGATTCTACTGTCTCTGGCCTCAATATGTTCCATGACGTTCCCACGCTCATCTCCTGAACAAAAGTTACATATCTAAACGGAAGCAATATATTTTAACTCGCTTAACATAGTATCACCACATAGGTTATATACGTTACTCGGAGTAATTTTACCTGGTCAGAGTTGAAGAAGTAGTTTTCTCCAGCCAATTTTGTCGGAGTGATTTGATAGAAGTTGTAACAGGTCCAGGTTAGCTGCAAAAAAAACTAGATTATTCCTTTCAAATGCAAAACATGTCATTTTGCTGCATATCTGGAAGAGAATTAGACTCAGAGTATAAATTTTGGAAGCAATACCTCCTCAGCAAGGCCTAATATTTTCTTAGCTTCATCAGGCTCATAACCTGTGGATCCTAATGCTAGCATTCCTGGAGCAAAGCATGCAAGTTCATCCATCTGCCATTGCAAAAAAACAATGAAAAGATAAAAAATCATTTCGAAAAGATTATTAACACTTATTTTTAGATAAATTACCTTGTCTATTAGTGAATTCCCATTCTTCTCACATATGTAAGTGAAAGAAGATGGGCTGGTTCTCCGCACTAAGCTCTGCAGACCCTTCATCGACGTCTCCCACATCTCCCTGCATGGATTGATCAATATCACTAATTAATAGAAAGATGGTGAAAGGAAAGGAAGCATTAAAATCTTGCCTGTAGTGCTTTACTGCAGCTGTTCGGTTTCCTTGTACCCAGGCCTTGAGCAAATATTCATAGAAGCTGCATATATGTTATGGTACATAAATTACTATGCGCTGTACACACTGGCACTACTACATATGAAATATAGTATATAACAAAGTTAGTATTACGCAAACTATAGAGAGATAGATAATAATGATAACCTGTCCCCCATGGCACCAAAAGTTATAGTTGCGGGTGATTTTGTCCCGGTGCGAGGATTTATGTAAATGGGCAAAAGACCATCAGCTGGGAAAGTCTTGTTTAGCTCTAAAATGACATTTTCTACCTGAAACATAACATGAGTGGATATAAATGCCAAGTTAACATTACAGTTGTAATCTTGAACAACTTGAAAAGGAAGAAAAAAAGACTGACCTTAAGCTTATATTTAGGATCCCCTGTCCGGTGAGAAAGTGCAATGAATTCCAGCTGCTCGGTTCCAGAATCAGCAAGGATACTATCACCCTAAGTAAAAAGATAAGCTCATTTTATGAATACAAAAAAATACATATCTCACCAGTATAATGCCCATGAAAATGTAGTTAGGAACAGAGGTGTAAGCAATAGGAGAAGTACAGTCTGTTGTGTCATAGATAAGGAGTAACATTTAAAAAATACAACAAATATAAAACGAAAGGCCATTGTCCCATAAACTGACTTTGGCTCAATGGACTGACTCTATGATTCTTCAAGATTGTGAATTTGATGATTTTCAGATACATTTGTTTTAAGGGAAATGACTCTTTTCACTGCTACCAGTATATTATAAGCCTTCTCTTTTATCCAGACTTAGACTAATCAAAATCTTCATAAATCAACCTTACCCCTGTCCATCCGGGATTATGTGGATTTCCATGAGCCAAATTAATAACATTATATGGAATGCCTGACGGAGTATCCCATGCAGGCAACAGTCGATTAGCAATATCTCTAGCTTTTTCAAGAAAAATATTATCTCCACTAAGATCATATGCACTGAGAAGCCCACCGACAACTCTGCGTATCGAAACCAGTGAGGCATTATTAGGGCATTCAAGGAGCAAACAAGCATATCAACAGCAAGCAGAAAAGATAATACAAGGCATATTAAACCTTATAAAGCAACCTTATGGTTGTCTCGAAGACACTGGCATCATAACTTTTGTTAAAATCCAAAGAAGTCGCTACCCACCTGCCATGGGAAACTAATGAGTAGTGTATAGATGTAGTATAATGTAGAGTTAATTTTCCCATATAGAGAGAGCTAATTTTAAGATGAATGCACACTTACACGAACATATCAAACAAAATTATCAAACATTGTCCCCCCTAAAAATAGGTAACATTTGGATAATTCATACGACAAAATACATACTCTCTAGCCTTTTGGAATTGTTCATCCAGTCCCATAATATATAATGTATCAAGAGCATCGATTAGCGTTGCTCCTAAACCACCAAAGCTGTCCACACCATTTTTTGTTTGTGGCTGCGAACAAAAATACAAACAAAAATGAATTGAAACTATAAATACGAAGGTTTGCTGAAACTATAAAATCCAAAGAACCATTAGCATCAAAAAACAAGAAAATCAGCAACAATGGTAAAAAAATGGAGAAACTGTTGCATTATGGATCTAAAATTTGGCGAATAATAGACTTCAAGTAAAGAGCATACTTGAAGTTCATCATGTCCCCAGGCATACTTTTCATATGAACTCCATGCATGAATCATAGCATCTCTCACTTTCTCTCTGCGATGAATATCAAGAGAATCACTAGAGATATCTGATTCGCTTGCTGAATCAATGGATTTGTTGACTACAAATGCCTTTACAGTAGTAGTTTCACCATTTTTTATTTCTTCAACCTGAAAATATCCATCAACCTGTTGAGTAATTATTTATAGAGAATGAAATAAATGAAGTATGAAGCTTGATGACCAGGGAAAGAAAAACTCAACACCCAACTTCTCTAAGAGAAATTGCATCAACAAAAGAATCCAAAAACTGCACCGGATAAATTACCAGAATTTGCAACCGAGTAACTTCAGTGCTCAGTTTAGAGACCATTTCCTGTATCATTACACAAGAACTTGTCAAAAAGCCATAGAAGCACGGATATTCCCTTACCGAAGAATTAAAATACTAACAGCAAGATATATCATGATGTAACATAGTACATCATACTTTGTTGTTCAATCATATTATCTCTGATTAGATGGGTCATTCACAAAATCAATAATTAAGTCATGGAAATTTGTCAGTGACGAATTGGGTAAACAGGGCAAGGAATATAGATCATAAACAAAATATCCTCAGTACAGTCAGAAACTGAATGCTGGAAATTTTGATACCTCAGCATGGATCCTATATAATTCCACAACCAATAAACCAAAAGGCTTCGCATTGTAATGAACACAGACTAAAAGAAATCATCTTTTTGCTCGGTTCATTGAATGAAGTACAATTTAATTTTAGCAGGTTAGCAGCTACGGGACATATTCTTGAAATTTTTATATCTAAAGCTAAGCCCTGAAGAGTTTTAAAAATTTGATCACGCCACATATACCCAGATGTAAAAAATGCAACTTGCCTTGACATCCTTCTCTAACAAATCAAATTGTATATCCCCCTCTAAAAGCTCGAAAAACGGCAATCGTACAATAGTGCCACTCGTCCCTTTACGAAAGGGCAGAAGAAAAACTACCATAATCGAAATTATTAGAAAAAGTGAATATACCTCGTGCTCCCGGACTAGCGTCTGACGATCCCACAAAACCAAACTGGCGCAAACAGAAAGCATGAGGAGTAGCGCTAAACGTTGGGGTCTTTTCAAATAATACGCGGGGTTTGCATATCTCCAGACCCCAGAGGTGGATCTAGTTCTCGCCATTTCGATCAATGTTCCCAAAGAAAGCGGCAGATATTGAGCAGCAGATTCACATACGAAATCAAACGCAGAGATCTCAGGCCTGATGCTCTTGAAGGTCAAGAAATTTTAGGAGGTAGAGAGGAATCGGGGGTCTTTGACAGGTAGGTGATTGATTATGAGGAGGCAGCGGTCGAGAAATATAACAACGCGTAATTTAGAAAAGATAACGAAGTTTGACTCCATTTTATATGAATAGATTTAATTATTTGAAATAATAAGTAATAACCACTACAATCAACAGAGGTAGGTAAATAATTTAATTGAATAAATAAATAGTTACAAAGAATACCCACAAACCATAACAATTTCATTAAAATAATTGGAAGCCCTTATCTAAAAAAATATATTAAAATGAAAAACTTAAAATGTTTAATGAAAAGTTTCAACATGTCAAAGATATTATTGAAAACAAACTCCATTTCAATTATTTTGGTTAGCGCAAAATTTGAACCTGTAATAAATTTAAAATAACATATAAAGAATACAATTTAAGTAGTTGATGTTAAGAACATAATTAAGTAGGAAAATGATAAGTGGTGTAAAAAAATTTTTAGGAACATTCTTACATTATTTTTTTAACTCAACAAATTTATCATAATAATGAAGAAAATAAGTGTGATAAGATATAAAATGAAGTATTTGATAGTGATTAATCTTCTATTTTGATAATTTTTTAATGTTTATCGAATTAATTAACTTTGTAATTTAATTAATTTGTATATTCACTTTAATATAATTATAATTTAATGTATTAATTTTGCATTTTATTGTATTTCAAAAATTGAAATTTGTATTACTTATTTATTATCACCAATGGTATACTTCGCAACCCAAAACTCATAAAATCATCAAAGAGTTTTGATGAAGGTTTTGCGAATTGATAAAAATATGTACAAAAAATATACAATATATCAATGTAAAGTAGTTGTTGAGATATTATTATCTATGCAATCAGTTGAGTGAAACATGCATCATGACTCGATTATTCCTTATCTGAGAATTCATCGTCTAGATATCTTTACATTTAATACATACTATTTGTTGAATAAGCCCAAAATATTTCTCAATTATCCATTATCCTCCTAATCTCACCTTATCACCCTTTGAACATTTCTCAACTTGTATCAATATTCTCTATTATTACTTTAGTAAATGGTTTTGTAAATGGATCGTCCACTTGCTGAGATGCATGGGTGTATTGAGTGATCAGAAGACCTAGAGCGACTCGTTCACAAACAAAATAATGGTAAAGTGCAATGTGTTTGCTTCGAGCATGTAAAACTGGGTTGATTGTGACACTTAAAGTATTAAGGTTGTCGCAAAATAAGATAGGGGTATAGTGAGTATGACATTGAGATTAAAGGAGAAGGTACTGGAGCCACATTAGTTCAGTAGTAGTGTACGACATGAATTGGTATTCAGTTTCTGTACTTGATCTAGAAACAATTGTTGTTTTTTGAGCACCAAGAGATGAGATTGTTACCATGAAACACACATTAGCCTGAAACTGAGCGACGTGTTACGAGAAAATTGGTTCAATCTGCATAAGAGTAAGCATATAGGTCAAGATGGATGCGAGATTAAGTTCATAGTCAAGTGTTCATTTAATGTAGCGAAATATCCGTCAAGCTAGTCTAAGATGAGTGACGGTAGGAGCATGTATAAATTGAGCAACATAATTCGCGGAGAAAGTAATGTCAAACCTAGTAAAATTCAAGTATTTGAGAGCTCATACTAAGGCACAAAAATAATGAGGGTCTGTTGGTTGAGTATTAACATCGCTCTCAACAATTTGCTTGAAAACGATGTAAACTTTGATTTGCAATCCTGCATATTAAATATTCCCAAAATAGAGATAATATAGTGAGATTGAGACATGTGAAGTCCATCATGTGATGGTGTAAATTGGAGCCCGAAAAAGTGATGCAATGAGCCAAGATCATTCATGGAAAACTCCATATACTCAGTAAACGTACTAAAATGTTCAAAATATTTCTCATTTCTCCATTATATTCCTAACTACACCTTATCATTCATTTGGTCATTTCTCAGCTTGTTTCAATGGTGGTTATTCCTCCGTTAACTGTGACCCTAGTGGCCGTGCCATGGAGGTCACAACTTTTGCTTCTCGGGCGGTTTAGGTTTTTCCATTAAAGATCAATTCTTGTATTCTGTGTAGAGATTAGATGACGATAGATTATACTTGGATTATAATCGTCATCGGTGTCGATTGAGCAAACTTAGGCGATGAATGGTATTAGTGTCGATCATGAGTCTTGGTCAAATGGATCGATCACATAATATTGATGGAGAAACTGAACGGACCACCCTATATGAGTTGGAGTTGTCGAACGATGATCCGAAGATAGATTTGGAATAAATATTTTAAGGAAACACGATCGTATCAAATCAATATACATGAACAAGATTTGATTGTGAAAAATCATATATTGGATATTGATATTGCCCAAGGTTATTTATGTAATTATGTTAACCTCGGGGCTCGTCCGACGTGACTATGTGGTATTTTCGGTATTTTTATATGTCTATCGCGAGACGTTCTCGAGGGTATTCTCGTAATTCAGGCATGTTGGACCCCATATAAGGTTTCTGTATGTGTTTTGAGATGTTTTGGGTTATTTCGGCCACGGACGGGGCCAGGGGTATTTTCGTAATTTGCCACCCGGGAGCACATCGGCCGGGTGCAATGATATTACGTGGCTGCCTATTCACTTTTTGGAGTCAAAGAACTGATATACGAGGTTTTCCGGTATTTTCTCATCGCATTTCCAACTAAACTCTCGACCGGGATAGAGTCCCGAAGTTCCGTGGCGCTGTGACACTTATTCCGGATTAATTGGATATTTTCTAAGTAAATTAGGCTAATTTGACTAAGATTTGGCTTTTGGACCTTAAGTTCACTTATTGGGTCGAGTTTTTCTATAAATACAAGACCATAGGCCCCAGAAAAGAGTTCAGTGTAGAACTTATATGTCCAGTACACAAGCAGCATCAAGGAATTTGGGCCGATTTTGATTGAGCCCAAATTAAAGGTTGTTAGAGACAAGAAAACAGAACAAAAAGAAAAGCAGCAGAATCAGAGCCGTTCTTTGCAGGAGTCCTTTTACTGTTATATCAGATGAAGAGGTAGAGCAGAAGGCTCAGAGTGAACAAGGGAGATTGAGAAAAAGGTTCAGGAGAATTGTATCAGAGCTGGGAAGAGGTTTCTTCATATTAGTGCTTTGGAAATTCAGAACCAGTTTTTCTTTTGAGTTCTTGGTTAAACAGAAGTGATGATATATCTGTTGTAATCTGCTTTCTTCGTTCTAGTGGATTAGCCATGGTTTTGGCTCGTGNTATACCCTTATATATATAATAATAATAATAATAAATATAATTATATTATAATTAATTAAAGTAAGGGTAAATGAGTCTTTTCCAAAATAACGATGAAGCCACAGCTGGTTAAAACCAACTGTGATGATATCGCAATTTTTTAACGATTATCATATCGCAATTAAGTTTGTGTTTTGCGTGCATTAAAAAAATCATGATTGAATCATCTCACCGCACCTCACCACACTTTTAATCGTGGTACAAAACAAACCCAATATTTGTTATATTGTAATTTAAATACCAAATTTTTATGTTATTTTTAATTTGGATTATTATGGACAAAATTACCCCATAAATATATTTTATAATAGTGTATTCGATATATTTAATTTTAGTTAATTTCATAGAATATATTTATTATTTAACATTTTTTTCGAACAAGACGGTTTATCTTGCGTCATATACATGATCATTGGGTCTAGACGTAGTTTTTTGTCATTTTTCTATTCTAAAAATAATCAAAATAAGAATAGTTTATTGAATATTTAAATAATTTTAAGAATAATACTAACTTTATATTTTGGTATCAAATGATATACAATTTTTTACAAGTATATGTGTGACTCATATGTCCATGTCGAGTACACAAGCAGCATCAAGGAATTTGAGCCGATTTTGTTTGAGCCCAAATTAAAGGTTGTTAGAGACAAGGAAACAGAACAAAAAGGAAAGCAGCAGAATCAGAGCTATTCTTTGCAGGAGTCCTTTTTACTGTTATATCAGATGAAGAGGTAGAGCAGAAGGCTCAGAGTGAACAAGGGAGATTGAGAAAAAGGTTCAGGAGAATTGTATCAGAGCTTTGGAAATTCAGAACCAGTTTTTCTTTTGAGTTCTTGGTTAAACAGAAGTGATGATATATCTGTTGTAATCTGCTTTCTTCGTTCTAGTGGATTAGCCATGGTTTTGGCTCGTGGTTTTCTCCCGGCACTCGGGTTCCACGTAAAAATTCTCTTGCCTTATATTTAAACAAATCATAGAACGAAATCAGTAAGCAAGAAGAGCTAAACTGTTACATTAAATCTGAAAATATGTTTATTGCTCAACACAAGACAACAAATGGTATCGGAGCTCCAGGCTTCACAACACAGCCGGCTGAATGGATGACTCGGTTGTCCCCATGATCAAGTTAGCGTCAAGCAATTACTCCATATGGAAAGTTAAGATGGAAGACTTATTGGCTTGCCGAGACCTTTGGGGATCAGTGGATCCGAGAGTAAAGCCTGAGAAGGTGGAGGCGAGTGAATGGAAGATTATGAACAAGAAAGCACTCGCATACATCCGTTCTTGGGTGGATTTGAGCATGTTTCACCATGTTAGTGAAGAAACAGAAGCCAAAGGAATGTGGGACAAATTGCAAAAGATATGTGAAAGGAAAAATGTTCAAAACAAAGTTGGAACTATCAAGAAGCTGGTGAATCTTCGGTATACTGATGGACAATCGATGGCTGAGCACTTGAATAAATTTCAGGATCTAGTAAACAAGCTTACCAGGGCAAACCTGAAGTTGGAAGACGAACTTCAAGCCTTGCTGCTACTAGGAACATTACCTAACACATGGGAAACCTTGGTGGTAACCCTCAGCAATTCTGCACTAGTATTGACACTCCCTGTTGTAGTTGAAAGTCTCTTCAATGAAGAGGAACGAAGGAAAGACTGCAACAAAGATTGTAAAGGTACATTAGCTACCACTGAAAGGCAAGGAAGAGGGCAGTCCAGAAGCTTTAACAAGAGAGGAAAATCCAGAAATGGGAAATCAAATGGTAGAACAAAGTCTCCAAATCCGAATGTAGAAGGAAGAGCTTGCTTTCATTGTGGTGTAGTGGGGTACTTGAAGAAGAACTGTATACACTACAAGAGAGCATACGAGGTTCACAATAAACAAGAGAAAAAGAAACCTGAGCAAACGAATACAGTGAGCACATCAAGTGGAGATGAACTCATTGTTCTCTCCATGGAAGAGATGAATATTTCTCATGGTGGCTCGGATGAATGGATTTTTGATTCCGCTGCGTCTTATCATGCTACTCCGAACAGAGAATGCTTCAAGACATACACCTCGGGTGACTTCGGAATGGTAAAAATGGGAAACACGAGTGCTTCAATGATTATTGGCATGGGATGCATTGAAATGAAAACCAATACTGGAATGAAGCTTATTCTAAATCAAGTGAGACATATTCCAAGTTTGAGACTGAATCTTTTGTCCGGAAATGTGTTTGACTTAGAGGGATTCACTAGCATATGTGGAGATGGATCCTGGAAGCTGACTAAAGGTTCCCTGATTTTTGCCAAAGGAAAGTTAAAATGTACATTGTACAGAACAGAGATGATAAGCATGACACAATCCATCAGTGCAGCAGAATCTGACATAACTCTTGAAGTTTGGCACAAAAGACTGGCTCATCTTGGCTCTGAAGGATTAAAACACCTGATCAAACAAGAGTTGCTCCCTGATCAAGATCAAATGGTCTTAGATAAGTGTGAAGACTGTCTAGTAGGAAAGCAACACAGAGTAAAATTTCATGTCTCTTCAGCAAAGAAAACAATTCCTCTTGCTCTTGTGTATTCAGATGTATGTGGAGAAATGGACGTGGAGTCATTTGGAGGAAAGAAGTATTTCATCACATTCATGGACGATGCTACCAGGAAGTCATGGATTTATCCAATCCGAACTAAGAATGAAGCCTTTGTGAAGTTTAAAGAATTCCATAGCCTAGTGGAAAGAGAATCTGGAAATAAGCTTGTATGCTTAAGGACAGACAATGGTGGTGAGTTTGTGTCCCATGAATTCGATGATTACTGCAAAGATAGAGGGATAAGGCATGAAAGAACTGAACCAGGCACTCCACAACACAATGGAGTGGCTGAGAGACTAAATCGAACTTTGTTGGACAAAGTCAGAAGCATGCTGGCCACTTCGAAACTTCCGAAGAAATTCTGGGGTGAGGCCTTACTGACAGCATGTTATCTCAGAAATAAATCTCCCTCATCATCCATTGATTTCAAGACACCAGAAGAATTATGGAGTGGCAAGAAACCAAAACTCCATCATCTTAGAAATTTTGGATGCAAGGCCAAAGTGTTGATTCCCAAAGAACAAAGGCAGAAGCATGACTCTCATTCTCAGACATGTATATTTATTGGATATGGAGAGAGTAACTTTGGTTACAAACTTTGGAATCCAATAGAGAAAAGAGTAATAAGATCAAGAGATGTTGTATTTTTCGAAGATGAGAATATAACTCATGTAACAAAAGATTTGATGTCATTGCCAGCTGAGGAGATGATCAGACTTTAAGACTCACAGAATTTCAAACCCTCGGATGAGACTGATAATGCTGATATTTCAGGAAGATCTCTAGAAGATCAGATTCAAGACATGATAAATCAGGAGCAGAATTCTGCTGGAAATGAGATTGAAATAAATTTGAGGAGATCCACTCGAGCAAAACATCCATCAAACAAATATCCTACTAGTGAGTATGTTCTTGTCTATGAACATGGAGAGTCCGAGACTTATAAAGAAGCTGTTGAGATGGAAGATAGACAGAAATGGACCACTGCTATGAACGAAGAAATGAATTCTCTCAAGAAAAATCAAACGTTTGATCTTGTACCACTTCCATCAGGGGAAGAAAGCTCTGCTGAATAAGTGGATATTCAAACAGAAATTAGAAACAAATGGAGAGACAAGATACAAAGCTCGTTTGGTTGTAAAAAGATTCAGTCAGAAGCAAGGAGTGGATTTTGACGAAGTATTCTCTCCGATGGTTAAACTGACTTCCATAAAAGCTATACTAGCAATTGCAGCAAAGATGGATCTTGAAGTTGAGCAATTGGATGATAAGACAGCGTTTCTTCATGGAGATGTGAAAGAGGATCTCTACATGCTCCAACCCGAGGGATTCATTAAAAAAGGAAAAGAAAACTTGGTGTGTAAATTAAGGAGAAGCTTGTATGGTCTCAAACAAGATCCAAGGCAATGGTACATCAAGTTTGATACATTCATGAAAGAAAATCAGTTCTTAAGGACAAAGGAAGATCATTGTGTATATGTGAAGTTCTTCGGAAATGAAGATTTCATCTTGTTGTTGATCTACGTGGATGATATGTTGTTAGTTGCACCGAGTCTTGAGCACATCAGTGAACTTAAAACACAGATGACTTTGACTTTTGATATGAAGGATTTGGGGCCAACACAAAGAATATTGGGAATGTCCATTGAAAGAAACCGAAAGGAAAAGAAAATATTCCTTCATAAAAAAAGATACATAGATCAAATGCTGCTCAAGTTCAATATGAAGGATACCAAGGGAGCTAGAACACCACTCAGTTCATCAGGAAAGATCAGCAAAGAATTATGTCCAAATTCTTCATTAGTTGGCAGCATCATGTATCTTATGGTATGTAGCAGACCTGATATTGCTTTCTCGATTGGTTTGTTAAGCAGGTACTTGGCGAATCATGGTAAAGATTATTGGGAGGCAGTAAAGTGGTTATTGCGGTATTTGAAAGAAACAAGAACAATGGGACTTATGTTTGGAACTAATGATGAATTGAGATTGGATACTTTTTGTGATTCTGATTTTGCAGATGATTATGAGTCAAGAAAATCAACTTCTGGTTTTGTTTCAATCCTTGGGGGCACAGCCATATCATGGGGATCAAAGCTTCAGAAGTGTGTGGCTCTGTCCACTACCGAGGCAGAATATGTTGCTTTAAGTGATGGTGGAAAAGATCTCTTATGGCTGAAGAGGCTGGTGGCAGAGATTGGTCTCAGGAACATCCCTCATGCACTTCATTGTGATAGTCAAAGTGCGTTAGAACTTGCAAGGAATCCTGCTTTTCATGCCAGAACCAAACATGTTGATGTAAAGTTACATTGAATTCAAGATATGGTGGCATCGAAGGAACTCATTGTGCAGAAGATTCATACAGATGAGAATCCCTCTGATATGTTCACTAAAATTGTCACTGTGAGGAAACATGAACATTGCTCCAGAGCCATTGGCTTGGAGCAGATTGTTAGCTTTATGCATTAGTCAAGAAGTCTGCTTGTGATGAGGTAGAGTTTGTGGAACTTATATATCCAGTACACAAGCAGCATCAAGGAATTTGGGCCGATTTTGTTAGAGCCTAAATTAAAGGTTGTTAGAGACAAGGAAACAGAACAAAAAGAAAAGCAGTAGAATCAGAGCCGTTCTTTGCAGGAGTCCTTTTACTGTTATATCAGATGAAGAGGTAGAGCAGAAGGCTCAAAGTGAACCAGGGAGATTGAGAAAAAGGTTCAGGAGAATTGTATCAGAGCTGGGAAGAGGTTTCTTCATATTAGTGCTTTGGAAATTCAGAACCAGTTTTTCTTTTGAGTTTTTGGTTAAACAGAAGTGATGATATATCTGTTGTAATCTACTTTCTTCGTTCTAGTGGATTAGCCATGGTTTTGGCTAGTGGTTTTCTCCCGGCACTCGGGTTCCACGTAAAAATTCTCTTGCCTTAAATTTAAACAAATCATAAAACGAAATTAGTAAGCAAGAAGAGCTAAACTGTTACATTAAATCTGAAAATATGTTTATTGCTCAACACAAAGACAACATTCAGACTCTTGGCATGCTTCCCAAAGCTCCCGGTTTCGCCATTTTTTGACCTAGTCGCGACTTTTCGTACAAAAAGTCGCGAGACCCCATTGAATCCTATGACTCACGACTTTTAGCTCAAAAAGTCGCGAGAGCATGCATCCGTACCCGTAGTCGCGAGATTTCGCTGTCCAGCCTCATACCCGCGACTTTTCGTTCGAAAAGTCGTGAGTTGCGAGTTTTTGTTCCAAAACTCGCGACTCATTGCTTGGCCAGGGGACTCGCGAGATTTCGAACCACATCCGCGAGTTTTAGCTTGACATATCACTATTCGCGAGTTTTCGTACGAAATCTCACGGCCAGCCCTTTAGTCGCGAGTTTTCGGCAGTTTCATCGTGTCGGAGCATATTTGATTGTTTTTCGTGCCGTTTTCACCCGGATTACTCGTATTTCTTCATTGTAATTGTATTTCTTGATTATTATAGTGAAAACCAAGGTAGAGCTCCGCTATCCCGAGGACGTAAGCTCATAAATTGTGGACCCAACATCGTATATCACTCGTGTCCCCACAATAATTGAATTTAAAATTATATAAGAAATTGACTGATCATAAACAAACACTTTAAATATTTTTAGACGAGATCAGATATAATCAAATATTCAAAAATATTTGTTAGTTATCTTAAACATCTATGTTACATAAAATGGCTTGGTGTTCATTGTTTCTAACAATTTAATTCATGGATCTTATCGTGTACGAGTGTGAAAGAATTCATGTGTATGTATATTTTATTATTCTTTCTATAGGAAATTCGACCATTCCGTCGGCCACATAGTATTTTCACATTAAACTTTTTGTATCACTTTTCTATGTGTACTTCAACTATGTTACTTCTCTGATTCTTCTAACCCATCGAGATTGTTTGCATATTACCAGCATCAAGTTAATCTAGTATGGTTTTATTGAGACAGGTAACTATTAGAGATAGCACAATATGGAAACATGTAGGTTCAATAGCATATTATGAATAAACATCGGCAAGAAATCAAGGAACACAATTGTGTCATTGATTAGTTTTTTCCATATAAATACTGAAGAAATCTCATAAGAAAATAACACAACTTTCTACGTGTTTATTTTCTACGTTTTCTATATTCAAAGAAAAACAAGGTCACTATAAATCCTCGGTAGCCATGTCCTTTGACACACAAACCAGATGCTCAATATATACAGTTTAGACAGGATGCTTGTAAGATTGGAATCATCACAGAATAATTCACAAATCACAACCGGAATCATTTGGACATGATCGATATAATAAAACACGTATACCATCTTTGAATCTTCGGGTTCTTGTAGCTGAGTTACTGTTTCACATATGCAATATACCTTCTTCCCTTACATGAGTAATTAGTCAGCTCGAAATTAATGGCACTGGATTACAAAAGCCTTTTACACTGTACCTGCTTTACTGAGAAGAAACGATTAAAAGATCAAATTCTCAAGGAAATGATGAAACGTATTACAAAAAATGGCATCAATCTGAATGTATACTTTCTCCTTCTAAAACTCTATTGAATAAATCCCAGTATTCATTCAGAATGGGATCATCGAATGCTAGTGTATGATGCAACATGTTAATCACACTGCATTTGTCACAAAATGCTCAAAATTTACAACCCACCATTCAAAATGCTGCAGCAGTGCAGGCAGAATCATCCCAACTTTCAACCGCAGCAGAAGCGACTGTGAAACCGGCAATGACATCTATTGGATCAAATGATTAAGGAACTGTGATTCCTTCAAGGTGTATATTGGATCCATTTTCCAATCAACTTTTTACTATAACTGTGCCTCCAAAAGCTTCAATAGCAACTGCCGTTTCAAACTGTGCATTCTGCCTCTGTATTTGCTGCTAGTGATGGACCACAAGTGTGATCACCATATGCTAAAAGGCATTCAGCAAAATTTCTTTGGATAATTTTATATGTACGAGGTTTTATTTCAACATCTCTATCAAGCATTTCATGCATTATAACTTTAGTCATTTTAAAATCCCTACTCTTGCAGAATTCTGTAAGTATCAGATTATATAAACGCTGCTGATTCAGTTCCATATCCATCTTTTGCATTTTGCAAAACAAGCCATATGCCTCTTGTATCTTACCACTCCTCACCAGACCCTCAATAACAACATTATATGATATAGCATCCAAATGAAACTTATTCGCAGCAGCTTGCCTGTAAAGTTTCATGGCTGTGTTGAAGCAACCGGATTTCAGAAGGCTGCTTATCATTACTGTATGTACAGGTGCATCAATATTTGCACTGCTGAGAATGATTCCATTGTACACATTGACCGCCTCTTGTATCTTACCCAATTTACAAAGTGCAGTCAAAACTGCAGCAAAACTATACTTATCTGGTATAAAACCTCTTTCTGTCATGTCATCATAGAACTCAATAGCACCTTCTGGATAACCAGCTTTACAGAAATAACTAACAAGGCAATTGCAAACCACCAAATCGGGTTGAATCGCAAATCCACTTGTCAGCAGAGGAAGAAGAACATATTGTCTAGACAAACAAACTGTAGAGATCAAAGAAGAATAAGTATACACATCAGGGATTAGTCTTTGTTTTCTTAAACCAGAGAAAACTTGTAATGCGTCCTGATAAAATCCCATCTTCGAGAGACAATCAATTAATACATTAGACAAAACTAAATCAGGAAAAAAACCTTTTGACTCCAAAATGTCAAGAATTTCAAATGCTTCTCCAGGCTTCCCACATTCAAGAAGGCATTTTATCACTGATGTGTATGCCGCCATGTTCGGTGGAAATCCAATCTCAACCATTTTTCCCAGTAAAAAAGCTGCAAATTCCACTTGACCAGCTCTACAGACACAATCTATCAAGATACTCCATACATTCACAGAGACTGGTGCTCCTGAAACGATCATCATTCCCAGCACCTGAAGTGCTTCTTTCAACCTGGAAAATTTGCGGAAACAGTTGATAATTAATATATATGTTTCAGGATTCATATGATAACCCTTCATTAACATACTCCTAACTACAATTTTGACATTTATTACATCATTGAGTTTGCACAAATTGCATACAGCAATGCTGAAACTCAAAAAATTGGGGGCTGGGATTTCGCCTAAAAATCTAAGAGCCACATCTACTCGCTTAATCTTGAATAATACGTCCAACATAATGTTTCTTGCGTAAGTGTTTGGGATGTAACCATAATTAATAATCTCCTCAAAAGCCTCAAGCACCATATCGTACATTGGACCACACCAGTAAATTCTCATCAAGAGCAACAAAGTTTGCGCTTTTACTACATAACCAACAGTTTCCAATTCCCAAACGATCCCTTTGATAGTTCCACATTTACGCGTTATATTTGAAACAACACTTACCATGTGATGAAAAGTGGATTTGTCGTGGAAGAAATGGGGTTGCCGCGCACACCACAAGAAATAGGAAAGAGCAACTAAGTCAGAGGGGCAGAAGCGCAAAGTGGTTAGTACAAACTGGTGAGTAAAAAAGGTGGTCTGATGGGGGGAGGAAGGCTTACTAAAGTAGCAAACGGCAGGCATTGGCGGTAACTTGGGACCTGTGAAACCAATCTTTTCGATGAACTTTAACCCCCATTTCCATATCATCTCCCGTTTGTTTCAAACTGGGGAGGTGAAATCCCTGAGTAGAGGTTACCAGGTGAATCGAACAAAAAAATAAGGAAAAATATTGATGTTCCAGGTATAATGAAATCCCATTAGATTGCCGACTGCCGTGTAGCTACCACTACTACGGCAGAGAAGCAGAACGAAGGAGACCGATGGGAATTGGGAGGGAGGTATCGAACTAAGAGAAAACAACGCTAAAGAACGAATTCATTAACTGGACCTGGAAACATCAGGCCCATTACAACTCTTAAGGTCCATTTCCGGATTCGTTTTACCTTAAGGCCCATATTTTCTAAACTAAGAAGTACATTCAATCGAGAAAAATCGAATATTCGATCGGTTGAAACTACTAAATCTTTCGATTTTATAATCGTATTTTGTCATTCAGAAAATACGTATTTGATTTGATTATGATTCTGTTATAGATTATGCATTATAATCGTTTTATTATGCAAAAAAATAGATTAAAAAGTTAACTTAGCGAGTGAATGACTCATAAATTTTGATTAATAGTTGATGATATTTGTTATAGTATTTTCTAAATTAAGAAATATGATCGATCAACAAAACGATTAATGGATCAGTTGAAACAATTAAATGAATCGATTTTATAATCGTATTTTATTAGAAATTAATTAAAAAATTTATTTGTTATTTAAAATTATTATTTTGTATATTGTATTTTAATTTTAATAAAACTATAAAAAAATATTTTCTATTTAACCAACATTTTATAAAATAGGTTACTTAACAAATGCTTTATAAAATGATGTTATTTGACAAATGAAACTTTTGCCTAAGGCCATTTAGCAAAATTGCCCATATAGGGCATATGAAGTTATGAACAATAATAAATTAAGAAAGCATTTAACCATTGGTAAGCAAAATGTGTTCACATTGATTAGATTTGTACGAAAACAATTGTTTGCATTTTAATAGCTTCATACTAGTTCTAGACTCTATTAAGAATACTTTCATTTGGAGGGTTTTTTGTCAAAATATTCAATATATTTCCTCATTTGCCAAACAACATATTAGTGACAAACATCTTATATTTCCTGCCAAAAGTAAAATAAAAGCTGTAAAAAAAAAGTTATTTAATTTATATTTTAAATTTTTTATTCAATACTATTAAATACAATAATTTAATTATCAAGTAATATTTGTAAGTAGCAATCAAACTTTATAATAATATAAATCCGGTGTCTCCAAAGTTTATAAATTGCATATAAAACACCCAAAGTTGATATAATGTGCGCCGTTGGCACCTAAACTTTTAAATATTGTAAACACCATGCCTCAAAGTTTAAGAATTGCATGGTTGACCCCCGAATTTCCAAAATCGTTTATATTTGACTCTTATACTTGTTATGGTCCCTTTTTAGGGGTACCAATAGTCGTCCGGTTCATTAAGAAACGAACTCGGTTTTGATATGTTTTTTGTTGGAGAATGATTGAGAAAATGTAAACTACAAAGAGCAAAGTAATTTATAATGGAAAACCTCGGGAAATTGGGAAAAAACCACTTGACCAAGAGTAGAGAATGCTCTCAGTTGATTCACTAATCGAATAAAAGTTCAAATACAAGAATAACAGAGGCTTATGAAGATAGCACGGATAAGAAAGCGATAAGAATAATCCCGGCAGAGTAACGGCCTATTCTTCGCATACAAAAGGTCATGCTAATTCCGTCGTCAAGTTATGTATATATAGGGTTGGTGGCGTTTGAGATCCACGTCCTGTAACCATCTCTGACAATTCTGTTGAACGTCATTATCGCATGCTGTAAAACGTGGCTGGGACCGATGCGTGGAAAATGTGACAAGGCCCGAAGCATGGAACACGTGGAGAGGCCTGAAGCTTAGAACGTGTGACTGTAACCGTTTGGACCGATCCATTAGGTCGGTCTGTATGCATTCCTTGTTACGACCAACTCCATCTTCGGTCCTGACTTCTTAATGGACCTTCGGGCTAGTTAATCCAAATGGGCCAAAGTGACCATCTTGGGCCGCATTAGTTCGTATTTAATCATTCGGGCTAGCCTCTTAGATTGGGCCTAACCCAATAGAGGGTACCCGGTTCCGGAGCCCTCATCACTAGCCTCTCGGACTTGTGTGATATCGCAGAGGTGATATAAGGCCGATCATATGACGGCTCGGCACTTTCAGGACCGTTCCCGATGACAGAAAGCGTCCTAGGGACCGATCTCATACTTGGGCAAATTTGGAAAACTGATTTTGAACTGTAAGTGAGCTTATCGGTTGCCTCTTTTTCGTGTTATTTTTATTTAAACGATAAAATCCCGATTTGCGCCTTTACGTATTCTGTTAGCTGACAGGCATGCTCTGCGGGTACAGACTGCGATTGCCTGCAGTAATCCTACGTGGCAACGTCTGATACGTCGGGATTTTACTATTTAAATCAGGGTTTCTGGGACTGTTCACCCCCCACAACCTAATTGCAAATATCGTCGCCACAACAACCGATGCACAACATTCTCACTTTTGCCCATTTCCGACCAATCTTACCCCATTTTCTTAAGGTAACGACCATGGCTCCTCGTAAAGCTAGGTATCCAACAATGTCCGAGTTAGATATTGAAGAGCTTAGATCTAGGTTCCCTCCTCCCGAAGCACGTCTTAGGAGGGTGGACCTGCTTCGAGAGGAGATGCTAATAAGAATAGGAATCACCGGTAGGACTGGAGCCCCAGCCCTGAAGGGAATCTTTTCTTCTCCAGATCCATCTGAGGGATCGGATATGAAGTTAATTCTTATGTTATCATTCCTGATCCTTATGTATTTATTTTGCATATTCAACCAAAACGATGACAAGCTCCAAATTTAAGCATATAGCTGCAGCTTTGGCCCGTCCTTCTGGTGGACGCCAAGAAGCAACCAGTAGTGCGGAGCCCTCTGAGTCAGCGACGGGGGGTATGCTGATTCCATCGGGGACGTTAACTGGGGGGAACCCCCCGATCCAGACCACCAGCGCAGTCACACTAACCCTGCGTTGCATAGGGCAGCCCTCAACGGGAAAGGGGCCTGCACCTCGGGTATTTGGAGTGGTAGGGGAGATGATAACGGCTAGGATTCGCTCTTTGAGCCTGTCCGACCTTTACCGGATTGGAAATAGTTCCCCAATCGGTGTTGACACAATTGCTTTGTTACTACAAGGAGCTATTCCCGTGGAGAAAGTCCTCCCCAGTCCCAGTCTAAACGCCAAGGTCTCCTTGCCGCTGGTCCCCTTAGGTAAAGGGAAGAGAACGGCCGAAGCAAAAGCCCCGAAGATTGTCAAACGACTGAAGAAAGGGGGGGACGATGCTTCGGTCCCTACCAAGGGGATCGTTCTGAGGGACCCTGCATCGGGCCTTAAGACCAACTCCGACTGGGGAGTTGTTTTGGGCCTGCTGGACAGGTTCAAGAGGGGGAAGAAGTTGGCTTCCTGGAGGAGCGTCTTCCTTGAAGATTTCCGCCTATATGGGAAGCAGAACCCAGACAACGTTCAACCATGTGTGTCTGGGGAGGAATTGATTGAAGGTTTCCTCGACATCGCAACTAAGGTAAGCTTGCCCGATTTAAGGGCCCGAAGGTTTATATTCTTACTTTGAAATCATATGCAGATGTTGAGGAAAGACTTCACCGCTGCGATCGCCGTGGAAAAGAACCAGGGTGATCACGTTGTGTCCCAAGAAGTCCAAGACCAACTTGACCTTGCAAAAAGGCAAGTTGGGATCAAGCATGACGAGCTGGTCTCGGTACAAGAGGACCGGGACCGGTTGGATAATGAGTTGTTAAGAGCTGGGACTGAAATCTCACTCTTAATAAGTCAGATCTCTGAGTTGGAGAAGAAAGGAAAAGCAACTCAATAGGATATGGAAGCCAAGCTACAGTCCAAGGACGATGAGTTCAAACAAGCCCAGGGTCAGGCCCAAGAGAAGAGGAATAAACTTAACGATCTTCTACTTCGAGCCCAGGAGTTGACTCAAGCCCGTGCTTCGGCTCAGTTTTCGGTCCGGGAAGCGGTCCTGGGACTCGCACAGTCCCCCTTGTTATTCGCTTTGGCGGATAACATTCACGTGGTATACATTGCTAAGTATCTGGATAACATACAAGACCAGGTTACTAAGCAGTTCGGGCTTTCCCCAGAGGATGGCAGGTGGAAGATGATTGATCCTTTGGGGAAGGATGAAAACTTTCAAGTAATTCCATCTTTGGAAGAGCCCGTTCTAGAGAATGATCCAATCTTCTATCTGTTCGAAGAAATGGAGAGGGCGATCAACCAGAAAGTTGCCGATCAAGAAGAAGATTTGAGGCAGCTCGCGGTCCGGACCGAACCGCAGGAGCAGAGAACGAAGGATAAGGAAGATGAGCATGGTAGTTAGGTTCAAACTGTATTTTTGTCTCTTCTTTGTTCCTTACTCCTGATATAAGCTTCTTTCCCTCTCAACTTCATCTTTTTAATCGTCAGAATAAATTATTGTAACTGAACTTTTAAGTAAACTAGTATGTTTCGTATTAACGAGTGTGTTTAAACAAGTGTAAGATCGGGGCTGCTTATAGGGTGCTAACCCATCGGTCCCCACCATTACACTTGGTTTACTCGGATTAATTTGGACTGGATTGGTCATTTTATATTGTGTGTGAATCGCTCTTATTTCTTCCTTGGGATCATAGCTGAATTGGAAAGGCGCGGCCCAGGTTCATTATGAGTCCATAACAAGCTTTGGCCAAACCTTGGTTCTACTGAAATCCCGTAGGTTATATTGGTCAAGCTTTTATTCTACATATGTCCCACGGCAGGGCCAAACTTGTGTTTCGATATGTTGACTCCTTCATTCCTTCTTTTGTGGCGGATTTCGCAAGTACAAGGGTCATTTCCCAAGAATGAAAGCCGCTGAAGGAGGTGTCTTAGTTCGTAGTGATTTCTGGGAGAATCGCAACTCATCCATGGGACTGGGCAAGTGCAGGAACATCTGACTCGTCAGAGCGATCGCTGCGATTTGGGAGCCTTGTGGATAAGAAGTTTCGGTCTCCAGTCCAGACTCGTCCTAAGTCATCCAACTCCAGGATCGGTCCATCACTCAATTAGAAACAATTTGTTTTGTACTTACTTGTTTTCTGCTTACGTTTAAAGGAATGTACGTTTATTGAGTCAAACCTTTAAATCGAAAGTTCACAAGAAATGTTTCAAGTTTATACGTTTAAAGGAATGTACTTGTTTTCGCAAGTACAAGGGCCTTAGATTCATGACATTCCAAGTTCGGGGGATTTCGTCACCATCCAATGTTTCAAGTTTATACGCACCAGATTCCAGTTTCTTCGATATTCGATATGGTCACTCCCAGTTTATGTATAGCTTTCCAACGTTCCTCTGCACCTTTATGCTTCTGAGGATGAGGTCGCCTTCAAAGAATTCCCTTGGGAGGACTCGTTTGTTATGGACCCGTTCCATAGTTCGTTGATATGCGCACATCCGTGCGTAGATCGCATATCTCTTTCCTCGATCATCTCGAGATCCAACAATCTCCTTTCGCCGTTCATATGCTCATCATACTGAGACATCTGGGGCAATCGTATGGCAACCTCCACCGGGCTAACTGCTTCGGACCCATACACTAATGAGAAGGGTGATTCATGGGTCGTTGAGCGAGGTGTAGTTCGGTATTCCCATAAGACCTCGTAGATATGTTTCGATCGATAATCCCTTCCCGATCGGCCATAGTGAAAGTGGTGTCCTCCCCGAAGGGAGGTGATCTATCAGCTGGATCATACTTAACCAGCGCCACAGATTTGGAGCTCTCAGCGGAGTCTCTACGCATTGTTCTCTTTAGGTCCCGGACCGATTCATTTATTCTCAAACCACCGGAGATAACATAAATATCTCCAGCTACTTCCCTGGGTGCCGCCTCATTTTGAGGAGGTTGGGTACCTGTTTCGACGGGTGGAGGAGCGGCTTGCTCCTGTCTTCCACCTTCATTTTGCGGGGCTCTGCCGCCATGGCCCCGCCATCTTCTTCTTCGACCCTGACCACGGTTCTCTCGACCGTGCTGGCCTCTGTCTTGTTTCGGAGGAGGAGATCGTCGGTCCTCCGTCCGATCATTATAGTTTCGGGGTTGTCCCTGATTATCCCTTCCCCGTGGCCTGTGACGATTGTCACCCTGATGGCGCCTTCGGGGGGATTATGCTCGCTTGCCCTTCTGACCATTCCGGTCGGGCCTTTCTTTATTCATCGCCGCTACTGTCTCTTTCAACAGCGGGCACTTCAAAGTCGGGTGATCGTAGTTATGATGTAGTTCGCAATACACCCGATCGTCCTCCTTCTTCGGGGGGACGTCTTTCTCAGCTACATCCGCTACTTCTCGCGACTGCTTCTTAGGGTAGGAAACCCTATGATCACCTGCGGGCTTAGAATTCCCGCTACGTTTCCGATAGCTTAGCCCCAGCGCTTCATCCACCTTAATATACTTGTTGATTTTCTGAAGAAGCTTTCCAAAGGTGGAGGGCAGGCTCTTCACTAAACTGGCCGTAAGGCCACATGGTCCCAAGACCTGCTGCACAATATCAATCTTGTCCCAGAGCTCAAGCTTGATGCCCCGGGCGGTCCTATTGAATTTCTCCATGAAAGACCGAAGACTCATTTTCGCCGGGATGTATTTCAGCTGTTATAGTCCTGCATGCTTTGAGGCGGTCCTACATTTGGAGCGAACTGCTCGGAGAAAGCCAAAATAAATCTGCCATACGACTGTATTTATCGGGCCAGCAAATTTTTGAACCAAATTCGGGCGTCGCCTTGTAATTCTGCCGCGAAGATGCGGCACTTCAGTGAATCTGAGGCACGAACCATTCCAATTCGTAACTCAAAATCAGCAACGTGATCGATCGGATCACCGTCGCCGCGAAACGTCGGCAACCCCTCGGGGTTGCGATAATGCCGATCTGGGACTGCCGCCCAGATCTCTTCGGAAAAAGGGAGCATCAAATCTCCCAGGGCGGCGGACACACCTTCATATTGTTGGTATGATACCTGGACCGCGTGCAGATTATGCCACCAATCGTCATCCTTATTCCGCCTAATCGGGGCATCCATGGCCCTGTTGAATAATCCAGGATTGCGCCCCATATTGAGTTCGCAATCGTTTAGCGCACGCATGCTCTCCAACTCCCTAGTGAGCTCGTCAATTTGTCGTTGCATCTGCTCCTGGTCATTCCTAGGAGCGAGAGTTGGAGCTCTGGTCGGGGGAGGAGGAGTGGATCGATATCTCGGCCTCCTCGTCGTTACGCCGCACCTGATGATTTCCTCATCGTCAGTGCTACGCTCATCAGGCTCGCATTCGTACCCTCTACTTCTTGGAACAACAGGCTCAAGGACAACATTACTCTTTCGAGACCTTCGGGCCTCCACTTCTTCCAACTGAGCAATTAGAATGCGTCTTCGCTCCTCCAAATCTTCATCCTCATTATTCTGATCTAGAGATTTAGATCGTGCCGGCGGTGAGAAATGGGCATTGTTTCGGACAGCAACTCGCCCAGTCCTCTCATAACATCTTGATAAACATCGAGACAAAGGAGGATAAAAAGTTGGTGTCCTCCCGGATGAAAACCCGCTCCGAGAGGGTCGAACAGTAACATTTTGAATAGGAGGCTCCTCCAAGATTGATGATTGAGTCGCCGGTAACGCGGCAGCCTCGTTGTTTGCCCGAGGATTAGTTTCTACCTCAATCTCTTCATCGAAAACATCATCATCAGAATTACAAGTGGGCATGATGACAGAAATTCAAACCCAGCAATAAAGCTCTCAATGGATAAAATCTCGGGTCCCCACCGACGGCGCCAAACTGATCTTGTGTTAAAATATTTGTGGTGTTTTTGATCAGTCAAAATTTTTTTTTTTTTTCTAGGACACGAGAAATTACGAGGTTGGGCCCACAATGTGTGGGCTTATGTCATCGAGATAGCGAAGCTCTACCTGGATGTTTCACCATGATAAAAATGTCACAATTACAAAATATATCTTCTTTCTGACAAAAGTAAGTAATGTAGTCTCGATCTGGGACAAAAAATGAGCTCGATATTGGAAACCGACGCAAAAGTGCAGAAATCACTATTCATTCGAAATATTATCGCGAAAATAGCCATTTGTATGCAAATTATCCCGGATTTGAAGCCAATAGGCACTGTCGCAGAAAATACTGTTCACACTGAAATATTATCGCGAATTTCGAACTCAATAACAAATTATCGCGGATTTGAAACCATAAGCACTGTCGCAGAAATTACTGTTCACACTGAAATATTATCGCGAATTTCGAACTCAATAACAAATTATCGCGGATTTGAAACCATAAGCACTGTGGCAGAAATTACTGTTCACACTAAAATATTATCGCGGAAATGGCGTTGTATGTAGAATTATCGCGATTTCTGATGCCCTTTGAATATATTGTCGCGAATCTTTCGTACTTAGGAAATTATCGCGAAATTGATACCAGGAGTAATTTTATCGCGAATTTCGAGACTTTGAAGGTTTAAAGATTTCAGATTTCGAGTTTTTCTTCGACTTTGGTTCCGATCCCCTTCAAATGCCCAGAGACCTATATTTATAGAGAATTTAGGCCCATCAACTCACTTGTGGATCCAAAGCCCACTCTTGTCCAATCTGGCCTGATTCAACCCAACTTCTAAGAAAAAACCCGATCTCACTCCAGATATAAATCGTAATATCTCCGATTATCCGGGACGCTTCTAGATCGAGACGTGGCCCATGAAAAGAGGCAAAGCATACTCCGCATAAGTCAATTCATATGATATAAGCCTGTCGATGAACATGCGTCGTAACATCTTTCGGATGCCAAATTACGAAAATACCCTTGGAGTCACTCCGACTCGTAACTATACGAAAATAGTCGCGTCTCCTCCGGAAACTTCCCATGCGGTCTCCAGGTGCTCAAAGCCAATAATAATATATCAGATTAATGAAAATACCACAATTGGCGTACCGATTGGACCCGGGGGTGTCCAAATTACGAAAATACCCCCGACACCATTTCAACCCGATCAACCCCAAATAAAATTAGAATACCTTGGGGAACGTGCCAAAAGGTTCCCGGGGTATGCGAATTACTAAAATATCCCCGGGTAATATCAATAGTATACCAATATAATCTAGTATTCTCTTGAAATTTTCTCCAATAATTGTTTCCTACCCATTACCAACTCGAAGTAGAAATTTGAAAACACTTTAACTTCATGTGCATGCATATTTTGGATCAATGGTACAGTTGTGAATGCACTCCGTATTGTTGATTTGATGATACTAGAATTTATTGTGTGCGTACATGATATTACCATTCGTAGAAGTTGACGGAATTCTTCCCAAAAATAATGGTATTGCCTCCAAATGATTTTTATTCTCTAATAATGTCTTGAAGGCACCGATCTAGACACTCGAATGCATGTTTATATGTCGTAGTTGCTTCATCTAAATAATTGACGATGCCCGTTTTAGTAATTTGTTGTAGCTTGATTGTTTGGTTATTCTACACATTGAGTTGCAATTTGGGTTGATATGTATTTTAATTTGTAATGATCATTTCTTCCTCCATGTAATAATGGGCTTATTTGGTACAGCGTTAAGAAAGTGCGGTGAAGTGTGGTGAGTTGAACGCATTTATAATAACATGATTTTAAAATTTGTTTTGTAAAAAAAACGGTATGATGAACGTGATTTTATAAAAATACATATTTACCCTCAAGATAAGATAGTGTAATCCAATGTTTTCATACCGGTCCAGCTTATCGTTTCAGTCCGGATCGGTACGGCATGTACTAATTTTTATTTTTTTATTAAACAAAAATATTTTATTTTATTTTTTTCCTGGTCGTCCCGAAAAACTCGGGTTCCGACCAGGAAACCCGATACCTGTCGAAATACCGATGCCACCCGTTATTCGCCATACCCACCGGTATATCGGCGGTATACCGGTCAATATGAAAACATTGGTCTAACCTGAAAAGTCTGATAACGAGAGATAAATATAAAATTTTCATATTGGTTAAGACGGTGGTATGTCGGTCGGTACCATTTTTTATTTTTTTTAACTTTAAAAAAAAATAAAATAATAATATCGATGTTTTCATGCTAGTCCAAAATTCTGTACCGATCCAGAGTGATATGAACGGTACGACTGGTATACTGGGCGGTACCCATTTTTATTTTAATTTATTTTTTAAAAAATAATAATTTTTTAGGGTCAGACCCTGTAAAACCCTGATATCGACCCTAATATCTGGTAACAGACTGTAGAAAAAAAATATCGATACTTCCATAAATTTGATGGTATACCGTCTTGTATGAAAACATTGAATAATATTTTATTATTTTTTAGGGTTTGAGAAAAATCGGGATCCGATAGTAACATGATACTAGGCGATACCGGTCGGTATTACACCGATATAAAAACATGTGATAAATGTAATATAATGAAAACATTAAGTAATATGTATTACTAATAAGGATATTTTAGTCTTTTGCAAAATCGCGTTGGGATGGTAGCTGCTATCAGCAGCGGTGGCCAAAACGCAGAAAAATAAGGGTGAACGCACCGCAATTTAACTTATGTTTTTAAAAATCACATTTTGGATAATTGCGTTGAACTCACTTGAGTTTCTAACGCCAACCCAAACAAACCCAATATTCCAATGATTTAGACAATGTTGCTGTAAAAAAATTATGTCATTCTCTTCTTACTGTTACCAAGAGCACCATATAGAGAAATATTTTTCCAGCACTGCATGTGCCATCAATGAAGAATAATTTATCGTTGTTTCTTAGTTCTTAGTGTATATTGTTGAAACTTCATCTCTGTCATGTAAGGTATACTTGGTTCCAAAGAGATCTCATCACATTATTGGGTTCTAATATAGTAGAATGATCACAAATAGTCTTATAAGCGCAAATGACATCTTACTAGGTTTCATGCACTAAACTGCGTGTTGTTGTTGCATCCTTAAAAGTTTTGTACACATTTCCATGTACTTTAAGTATCTTGAAATGATTTGACGCCTCTCACATGGTGTAATGGTAGACGATAATAACTCTTCTCCATCAATAGGCTTAAGCAGGAAGTTTTGTACACATTTATGTGTAATAAGGAGATATTGGAAGGATTTGGCACCTCTCACATGATGTAATGGTAGAAGAAAATGGGTGTTTAAGCTTAAGCAAGAAGTAAACAACACACTAAGATATAATGTTAGACTTGTAGTGAAAGAGTCAAGACAAAAAAGGAGTAGACTTCGATAAATAAAATCTTTTCTCCAATCATCAAGTTCACTATTTTAAGGATACTGCTAATTATTGTGCCCTTTTGGATTCGGAATTAGAGCAAATAGACTTCAAAACAGCCTTTCTAAATGGATACTTGGAGGATGAAATCTATATGAAACAATTAGTTAGATTTGAGCAAGAGCATACACTAGAACTAGTGTGCAAACTAAACAAAAGCTTATATGGTCTAAAGCAAGCTCATATGATGTGAAATAAGAGGTTTGATGTCTTCATGATCCAAGAGAAATCAGAAAAACTGAAAGTGATCATTGTGCATATTATAAGAATCAGGAACAATGTAATTTTCTAATCATTCTAATATACGTTGATGACCTTTTAAATGTATGGACAAAAAATGAATCAATAAGAACACTATAGGAAAATTTGGCTATCAATTTTAAGATGAAAGATCTTGTCTCGGCTAATTTTTTTTTGAAAATGACCATTATATGAAAAAGAGAAATCAAATCACTTACTCTCTCAAAGTAGTTACGTTGAAAGAATTCTTAAGAAATTTAACATAGAATAATAGAAGATAATATCTACACTTATGTCTAACAACCTACATTATACAAATATCGATCTCCAACAACCGATGCAAAACTGATTGATATGTAAGAAGTGTCTTTTGCCTCGATTGTTGGATCAATAATGTACCTCATGGTATCTAAAGACTAGACATAGCCTATCTAATGATAGTACTCACATGAGCAATCCAAGCATTAGGAAGGAGTAAAATGGCTAATAAGATAAATGACTATGACTAAAATCCAATATTTTGAGCTTTAGGGGAAGCAAAGGTGAACTAGGTATAAAATCCTATTTATCTCGAGTTTAGCGTGAGATCCAGCATAGTAAGGTCTACAATAGGATATGTGGCATTAATGGCTCAAACAACAATATCCTAGCAATCTAGATTTCAAAGAACTGTGGATGTTTCATCTACAAAATAACTTATCTGTCACTCACAAAGTCAACAAAATAACTTATCTGGATCGCCAAAATAACCAAGTAATTCGGATGAATTGTGAAAAATAAGAATTGTACGTGACACTCAAAGTGACAACTCAATAGAAATTTTACTTTCCATGGTAGCAACAAACACATAGATATGGGAGCTCATTGATTAGAGAAGCTCTAAATCTAGAAGAATTCAAACTAGAGAATATCAATACACATAGATATAAAAGACTCCACACTTTAAAAAATTTAGCAAACATGCTTACAAAAATCATATATGGTAATAAACAACAATTTTGTTTAAATGAAGTAGGGCTACTCTGATCAGAGTAAAATACTAGAAGAAAACAAGATCATCAACATCTAGTATGAAGGGAAGATTGTCAAAATAAGAAATGAATGCATAGTAACTAACGTTATTTCGTTCTTGTTCTTTTTATGATCTAAGGCAGATTTAGCTGTTGATGATGAATGATTGAGCTAGATTACATCCCCATACTTAGAAAATTGAAGGTGATGATTAAATGAAAACCTCTCATACTATTATAAAGGGGAGAGGTGGGGAGCTGAAAAAACGTAAGAAATACAAAAAAGAAGTAAAGTGTTGGTGTTAGAACTTGAAGAGGAAAATTTGAGAAAATTCTTATTCACAACAAAAAAAATAAATTTACCTATGGCAATACAATGACTAATTTTTGGTGGATACAGAATCTTGGAGTGCTAGAAGACACATTATGGACGTCTAAATTCTTCAGTCTTGGTAGAACAAGTTCTTCATATTTTTCTTGTGGCTTTGTGTACCTTGTATCTGTTCAAATCAAGAACGTTGATTAGTGGATTGGATTGTAGAATGATCACGAGGTTTTTCTTCGGTTATACATCAATTTTCTCATAAAATCATGGTGTATCTTCATACTGAATCAACCTAACAACAAAGAAAAGCAATCTGGCAATGCACCTTTGGTTGTAGATAGTGAGATGAGATTTTTTCCAACATAATGAACTAGAGATCTTCTTAGGATCGGTTGCCACACCATCTTGAGAGATAATATGACCTAAATAATCAATTAAAAGCTTTCTGAAAGAACACTTCGATTTCATAGCATAGAGACAATTAATTCTCATAATCAACAATGTTTCATAGAGAAGAGTGAGATGCTATTGCCAAGTCTTGTTATACACTAGATTTTTGTCAAAGAATACCCATACAAATTTGCGTATAACTAGGTCAAAATATAGTATTCATAAGCAAATGAAATATAGAGGTGCAATAGCAAGTCCAAAAGTCATAACAATGAATTCGTAATGACATAAGTGAGTTGAGAAACTAGTTTTGAAAATATCACTATCATGCATCCTAACTTGAAAAGAACTCGAACTTAAGTCTAACTTAGAAAAATCTAGCACTATGCAATTCATCGAGCAAGTAATCAACTAAGGATATCAGAAAAGGGGGTTTAATGAATATTATTAAGATATCGATTATTGAAGCACCTCGTCCATCTCCCATCCTTTTTGAGAAAAGTAGTACCGAGGAGGAGAACGAGCTAGTGTTTGGTCTGATAAAGCTGGAGTCCGGGACTGATGTGAGCAATGTGTATGAGGTATGCCGATGGTTGTGGTTTGAAGATTTCAGGGACTGATGTGAGCAATGTGTATGAGGTATGGTTATGGTTGTGGTTTTAAGGTTTCGTTGTATTGTAGATATGCGTTATAAATGTATATCAGAATGAACATTCAATGCATTTCTTCATCTTTACCGATTAGTAGGAATTGAACTAAAAAAAATAAGAACAAACACAGGGAAGAGCTTCTTGAAGTTAAGAACAGCATCATAACTTAGCATAAGCAACACAAGTCATCCAACGTAAATTACAAAGCTATTTAACACAGCAGATTTCCTAAGAACTGAATACAACAACATAAACGGCAACATTTCAGATCCAACTTGATGACCTCATTGAACAGAGCATAAAAGCATGATAAACATATATCAAGTTCCATATTCAGCATTGGTTTTCTCAGATTGCAACTTCCAAGGGAGGATACTTTGCAGCTTCTGGACAGCATTCGACATTCTTTCAGTTTGTCTAAGATTCACATCAAATTCTTTGGCTTGTTCGGCGAGAATCAGGGCTGAATCCACAGCATAATTGGACAGGGAGTTCGTTCACAATCTTTTCCAACTCGTTTTTGAGGTGATGGGGGATCCAATGAGGTCCAAATATCCTATGTTTACCCCTGGTAATCATAAGTATTTGATGATCAATTGAGCAGTGCGGAGTCAATGAACTGGGCTCCTGCAAAATATCAAAAAAATCACATGAAACAGAATGAATTATTGGGGTATGTGTCGGAATTTAGACGCAGAGAAGTATCAAGTGTGTAGAGCATCCCTGTTCAACATATGGATAGTTTACAAATAGTGGTTCTCAATTCTCGAGCGCTAATCATCGAAATTTCAGCAGCATAATTTAAGCATGGCAGGTAACCAAGCACCCTTTATATAACGTGAATAACATTACGAGACTAGCCATAGTTCTCTTAAGCCGTCAGGAGATGGATGATAAAACAAGTAAGTAGACCTTACACGAGTGCTACCAATCGTGGAAGAACGCGCCTCACTGCACTAAGTCTCGAAGCCTGACGTTCGGGACGAACTAAACTCACCGAGCCGAGGGTGTATAAAGACTCGGCTCAGGAAGCTACGGTCGATCCAAAGAGAGAGCGACAGAAGGGAGGGGGCAAGTGAATTGTTGTTACTGTTCTTTCGGATAAAAAGAGATAAAATCCAACTTCAAGTCTCTCGAGCCTGTAACGAAGGCAAACAACGAGGGAGAACAGAAAGCGTATTCTCTTAAATAGTAATAAATTTCCACCAAATATTATATCGTATTCTACCCGAAAATCGTAAATCCCTGAGGAAAAAAAAAGGTGAGTATGGATTTTCTAATTAAATCTTTGCAAACCTCGACACCAATTGTCTTGTTGCCACTTGAAGTGGAAATGACTAGTGGCACGGTTGGAGAGCGTGGAAGTGTGAAGGATTTTGCAAATCCTTCATCTAGGAAATTGGTTATGCTTCGGGTGTGAATCAAGATATGGGCATCTCTGTTTATGTACCGACCGATCATACAGAGATGGTTCTCCATTGACTCGCTATACATGAGGTAGATAAAGTCTTGGGAGTATCCTGGGGTGGGTTCTTCGTTAATTTGTTCTTGAATAGGTGTTTGAATGTCATCTTCATCTTCACATGTGAGGAGATGCAGCTATTTATGGAGACATCGATGGTCCTTGGAGTAGTGTAGGTATCATTTGATTCACAATTTCTTTTCGAAACTCTCTTTGACGACACCGTTAGTGATAAGGTGTTTCCTCATGTGTGTTTGGGAACAAGAAGCTGCGTTTGGTGTGGGAATTTTTCTATGAAACCCGTTATTAGAATTACGTTTTTGCTTGGATCATCAGTGTTGATTAGTGAATTACAAATGGTTGAATATTTCTCATCCTTGCAGTGGGAGATGCCTTTGATCTCATATTGATACGTATTCTAGAATGGAAAACCGATGTGCAAAGATTCTCCTTTACTTTGCTCGGCAAAAAGTATACAAAATGAGAAAATGACGTCTTTGTTCCACAAAGTTTTGATAGTTTGGTAATTTTGATCCTCAAAGTTTTGAACGACAAATTTAGTTCATAAAGTTTAGATAATTTGGCAAATTTGATCCATAAATTTTGTTAATTTGACAAATTTAGTCCCCAAGGTTTAACATTTTGGTAAAACCAGTCTCCAAACTTTTATGTTGGCAATACAGATCCCCAAAGTTTACACACAATAGCAAAATTAGTCTCTAACATCATTAATTTACCGATGGGGTCCGACTCAGGTTTCCGGGTAACCCGAACAATTTTTTTTGTTTTTGTTAAATTTAAAATTAGTTTTTATTTTTTTAAAAAAATATTTATTTTTCTTAAAAAAACTTTAAATAGTTTTTTTTCATTATTTTGACCGGTACCGCCCGATACGGGTTTTTCCGTATCCGGCCCAAAAATTGATGGTCCCTCAGGTTGATAGTAATTTGTTCGGATAACTTCAACTTTTGATATTCGAAATATAAATAGATATCGTTGTAAAATGTTCGGTCAGAAATTACAAATAGGATAGCAATAGTGGCCTTGCATAATGACTTAATTAGCAACCAATATAACGGTCGAAAATCGTAAAAAATTGAAGTTTTGAAAATCAATAAAATTGAAAATCCAACAATAAGACAATTGTTCACATTAACAATTTTTTTGTGTCAAAACAAATAACTCCCGGACTTCCCGAAAAATACAATGAGTAACTCTCGGAATTCATCAAAATAAATTCGAGAAACAATTATATCGAAACTTTAACAAATAAATCTCATCAAACATTAATAAACTTCAAGTGTTAACATTGGGAAATCAAATTCATCTCGTTGTAAATTATAAATTATGTAAACTTTCTAATATGTTTAGTCGAATATTATAAATTATGTAAACTTTCTAATATGTTTGGTCTCGTTGGGAAATCATTTTCATACATATCCGTCTTAGAAAATATCATATTCTTTCGTTGGGGACTAAATTAGTCAAATAACTTTGGAGACCAAATTGGCTATCCAAAAGTTTCGGGACTAAAATTGACATGTTTTACAAATTTTGGGGAACATTAACACCGTTAGGGATCAAATTTGCCAAAAACTCGAATCTTTGAGGACCAAATTTGCGTATTTTTAGTCTGATGACTTTATTTGCTACAAATTACAACTTTGGGGACCAATTATGTCACATATACATAAATTTGGGGAATGGTTTTGCCAAAACAATAATAGTTTGGGTACCGATTTTGCATACATCAAACTTCGGAGACTGATTTTGCTAAAATTAGAAAGTTTGAGGATCCAAAATTACTAAAAAAATCCAAACTCTGAATACTAAAAATGTCTTTCACCCTATACAAAATATTATGGTGGTAGCAAATGGTGGATGGATAAGATCGCATATCCGCATAGTGTTCGACGTACTCTTCTAGGGAACCCTCTTGACATATTTTGAGAAAATAACCGAGGATACTGGATCTAGGGAGTCAAAGCAGAGAAGCTCTTAAATGAAGTCATCCCACTAAGGACCAGGGTGGTGGACAAATAACCAAGGAGCCATTTATATGCTTTGTCTATAAAGCTCTGTTGCGTAATCAAATCACTTGCTTTTCGGGATATGCCCCATAATGTAGAAGTATAGTGTAATCCTTCAAATTTGTTGAAATAGTAGAATTTGTCCCACCTTGAAAATGAAAAATGGGATGGATTAGTTTATAAGAGGGAATGTGGACCATAATAAATGATTTGTTCAAGTCTTTTACGGTGCTGTTTTCTCCATTTTATACGTTATATCCGAACATACTTAGTTTAACAAAAGTTTACCCCGACTCTAGAAATTTAACAAAAATTGGCCCATGAGGGTTGGAACCGTCGAACAAATGGAGCTCTATTTTGGGTAGTTGGGGTGATGCAGGCTGTGGTCCAAATGGGTAAAATGTTGAGACGGTGAATGTAAGGGAACATATGTTGTGGGAATGTTGTGGAGGCTGATGATAAATTCAACTTCCTATTATGGAATGATCTTGAGAAATGACTAAGTTGTTGAGGATTAGCGAACTGTTCAAATACTACTTAATTTCAGTCCTTGAAGTCCCACTTCTACTCCATTCTTCTTCTATTCTCCACTACGATTTAAGATCGTGACATTAATAAACTTGAGGAACCAGTTTATCACTGAAGTAAAGTATAAGGACAAGAATTGTATTTGTGGAACTTTGGAGATTAATTTCAAGTATAAAGGATCAATCTTGTCTTATTTCGTAAACATTAAGGATAATAATTGAAAAAATTAAAGATTATATGACTAAAAATGCCATGAAAAATTTAGAAATCATATTTTGAAAAATTACCAAAGTTCGAGAACTAAGAGTGTTATTTTCTCATTTTTAAAATTTAATTTTTATAAATTCATAATTGATATCATTTTTCCAAAAATATATATTATATCTTGACTTAAATTTAAAATGTCTCAAAGTTTTGAAAGATTAAATATGAACTTTATCCTAAAAGAATTAAATTAGAGATCAAAGTTGATAGTGAGAGTAAGTTTATGTACTTAATTTATAATGTTTTTAGATAACTTATGTAAATTATAAATTTAAAAACAATAAACACTATAAATGAAATTTATCCATTTTTCTATTAACTATGCAAACTATGATATCAAATACGTTTATTATTATAGAAATTCATAGGGAATGGTCTTTTAAATCTCAACATATACAAGTATGTATCAAACATTGAAACACTAGAGGTTAATTGCAACATAATCATAAACATTTGGATTTATATGTGTTTTTTCAATATGAGATATTTAACTTTTTTTCAACTCCTCAATAATTGGTATAGGGGAGTTATTTTCATTTGAACTTGTTTTTGTGTAGTCATGATTATTCTATTAGTAGAACCAATGTTTTTTGTCGTTTCTCTATTGATTATAATAGCATACATAAATTCATATAACATGCATCTAAAAGCCCAACATATAAGATTGATAGTTCATATATTTAAAAATTTGATAGTTCAATTATACTAAGATACATATATATCGTATCATAATTTTCTATTGTACTATCAAAATGAAAGATTCCCCAAATATAATCTTGACGTTATATCTAAATCACACCGGATTATCATACAGTGATTTTTTATGTTAGTTTAAAAATGAATAATACCCTATTATCATCCTACCCTGATTTCTATGAAGTAGAACCATTCTTTATTTATTGTTTTGTTGTCCCAAATTGACTTCAATTACAAAAATATCAATCCAAAGTCAAAACCTACAAAACAATCCGAGGGTGTTTTAGTAATTGCGGGTTAACTCCCTGGACCTGGATTCGGGGATACGTCTTCAACTTCAAGATTAAACCTTTAGATTCTCAAATTGAAATTGTTGCTTGGATTGTTGAAACGAAATGTCTGAGGAGGAAGATACTGTGCCTGAGGTCACTGACGACCAAAAGGTCGAAATCGCCAAATGGTTTCTACTGAAGTCTCCGGCCGCTGAAATTTCGTACGTTGCTAAAGGTTTGCGCTTGCTTTATCATTACTACTCATACCAAATAGTGGATGCGTCACTCCTTTTCTGCAGTGCAGATCTAAGAGCGCTTTTGAATAACGAGAAGCTTTATGGAGCAGCCACGGCTGCGGCGTTTCCGCTCTACAATAAATCTCACATGATTTGTCTTGAATTTCCAGATAGAAGCGGTGAGGTAAGCTAGAATTATGTCGTACCGGCCATTTTCTTTATGTTAGCTGTTCCCATTTTTTTATTCTCCAAGGTTTGCAAGGAAAGTTTTCATTTTCATCGTTCTGTTTTTCTATTTAGTAGCCTTTTGGAAATTTTTGTAAACCCCAGATCTCATCTTTATAATTATTTGCCCGCATGTTTGTTATCGTATTATGCTGCACGATATCAATTTTGCAGCTAATATGTGAGAAGATAAGATGTTCTTTTCTAACCATATCTTTGCAATTGATTATGAAAGTTAATTGATGTGAAAACTCACAAAATTTGTCTCTTATTTTGGTTTTATTGATTTGCATAAAGATAATGTAGCTATTATTATGACATTCTACGGAATTTGCACCCCTTCAGCGTTTTTGAGATGCTAATTTTTCATTTTATTTCATTTAATTTCTACTTCTTTGTAGATTCTGGTTACATCATTCGGTGAGATTACTGAGAATGAATATCTTGATCCTAGGACTGCCCAAGTTGCAATAGTTAACCATGTGAAACAGGTAAGCTTGATTTTTTTCTACTGATGGAAGCATATATTCCTATATCAATAAAAGGGAAGTTGTGTGCAACTATTTGGATTTCTCGCCTAGCTTTGACCTTAAAAAATTTCGCCTCTTTTCTGGACGTCGTGGTCTTTGAGTTCTCCAAGAGAAGGCTAATTTGATAGATGATGTGGTGTGCAACATGAAATGCAATCCCTTTTTGGAGTCTTTGAGAGAGCTATAGTTAATTGGAGAGTTCAATTTTGATACAATTTATGTTTCTGTCTTTTCATTGTGCATTATTAGATGACTCAGTCCAAATATGAATGATTCTTGTTTCATTTGAAACTTCATTGCCCTGAAAGTAGTAGATATCAGCTCTTACTATATTACCAACCCACATTGTGTTTAGCGTGGTGCTTTCTTGTTAAGGTATGTGAAGACACCCGCCCAGCTACTGATGAAGAGCTTCCTTCATCATATATTGAGGAATATCGGTAAGCTTGCTGCTTATTTTAATGTTTGTTATATAAGAGAGAGTCAGCTCATGCTTTCTTGTGTCGGCAAAATCTGCTCACAATTTTAATGATTTTTTTCTCACTCACTCAAATTATTATGCATGAATGTAAACCGCTTACCTCATTGACACTTAAGCCTGAAATTATGCGAATACTTTTATAGTCTTCTTTGATTAAAAGTATTTTGTAAGGAATTCAGCTCTTTTTTTCTCATTATTCAGTCCCCTATCTTTATTTTTCTTCAACTAGTATTAATGTCCTATTGGCAGGGGGGCCTTAGATGCGGAAATCATGAAATATGTCGCTGAAGCATACCCTAAGGGACTCAGTTCTGTGTATTGTGGCAAAGGGAAGGATGCAGAGGAAGCGGGATCTGATTTTGAGCTTTTTGTTGTGATTTCTGCTGTTAGAAATAGCCCTAAAAATTTCTGGTATGCTGTTCACAATCAATTACTATCTTTGGTTTTTGTATGCCCCTACAGCTTCCAAGATCAAATATGTGTCTCTCTCGTTTTTATCTTATAATTTCCTTTATTTTCATCGCCCTTTTCTTGCAGCAATGGTAGCTGGCGGTCAATATGGAGTATGGAGTTCAAGAATGATTTGCAAATGGTAGAGTTAAGAGGCAAGCTGCAGGTAAAATAGTGTTTTATGTTGTGGTTCCCAGTTGTTTAGTTTAGTTTAGTTTATACTGTTCCCCCAGCACCAAACTTCTGGCTCCTTTTATTTTCGGGTTAAGATTCAGCGTCAAAACTCCAGTAACACAAGCTAGTACTCCATTTTGTACTAGGTAGAGGCTCACTATTTTGAGGAGGGCAATGTCCAACTAGACGCCAAGAATGAATGCAAGGATTCCACCATATTTCAGGTGAAAATTGTGCATTTTGTTTTTTATTTTATCATGATGCAGCATCTCCAAATCTCAAAGATCATTTTTTATTCATATATTCCTACAATAAGCAAATAATCCCCACATCAATAGCTTTTATACACACTCCAATTTTGTCAGTTGATGATCTTAAATCATCTGTAAAAGCAGCTCGAAGCAACTAAGGATTGTTCTAATGAAAAATTGACTAGGAGCATTGTTTCTGGCTGATGATCTGTTTTTTTCAGTTACCTGATGATTGTGCAGTTTCATTAACAAGCATAATCCGTCACCATGAAGCAGAATATCTGAAATATTTACAGGTTCTGTATTTCACCTCGCCCTCTACTATATAAACCATTTGGTGTTAATAAGTTCTTTTCCTGTGCAGGCTTCTTACTCAAACTTACCAGACACAACTTTCAAGGTATTTCGTGGTTCTTCTGTACATGAGTAACTTGGGTCCCAGTGCACATATTTTGTGTTTCGGAGTAACATTGCTTTGTTGTAGGATCTCCGAAGAAAGCTCCCTGTAACGCGTACGCTATTTCCATGGCATAACACCCTGCAGTTCAGCCTCTCTAGAGATATGAAAAAGAATTTGGGACTAGACAGTAATAGCCAATGATTTTGGTACAGCTTATTCATAATTCATATCTCATCACATCTATGGAGGACTTGTTACTGTTATGCTCTTTTTTCTTTTTTTGCATATATCTCACTTCAGATTTTGCTATATACCACTACCATTTGTCTCCATTTCTGTGCCAAAAGATCGCAAATCCTATATTTATAGATATTTCTTGTCCTGTGGTCCTGAAGGTGAAGCTTGAAGGTCTTTTTAATACATATTTTCCTTTTTGTACATCTTCAACTTCTTCCTTCATTTAGTATATGCATTCTACACCTCAGCCTTGTGAGAAGTTTTCTAGCACAAACGATAATTTAGTTTCATTTATTTATCAAATTTGATCTCAAAATTTGGGAAAGGTAAAAAACAAGTCATTGTAATTTGTCCAACAATTAATACTCACAGTTTATAAGATAAAATTGGTTCTCAATATTTTCAAATTGAAGTTTTTTGTAATAAGTAAATTGATAAAATTTGTCGATGTTATAAACTTTGTGGATGATTAGTTAAAAAAATCAATGTTCGAATATTGAAAATGTCATTTTAAAATTTATTGGTTAGACTTGTCAAAACTTGAGAACTAAGGATTAAGGAAGTCATATGATTGGTAACATTTGTATTGATTGCGATCGATAAGAGTGGTTTTTACGATATAATGTTGATAAACTAGTTACCGATCATGAGCTATATTTAATATTATGACTCATATAAGGGTTAATGGTATACTATCGGTACGACTTACATGCTAGGAGCATGTATTCTAATTTAATATTAGTTCAAATATTCAACAATCCATCAAAATAGACCCGAAGTTGAAAATATAAATTTCCTATGAATAATTCCATTATTTTTTGAATATATTTGCCATATATTCTTACCAAAAAAAGGAACACTACTCCTTAAGTAAAAAGATTCACCTTATCATTATATTGTCACTACAATGGACATTCTTTATACCCAACCCAAACCATAATCTCTTTATCAACATCCCCATCTTCTAACACAGGCACCCTTTTCGGTCATCTAGTCTTCCTCGTGGTCGATCACATTGTTTGTTCCATCGACAAGTTATCATTTACACATGTAGTAAAAAGGAGAAAGAGTAAGTGGGATGCAAGTTGTTGATCAAGTGGAATGACGATGGGATTGTGCTTTTCAGTAAAGCTCATGCCTTTCATCCATTAATTTCTCCATTGTTAATATCTTGCTTATCTCCCATTTATCCTTATATTATTTAATTCCCACAATTTGGCAAACAATAACCATATTGTTTATGAAAAACTATGATCGTTGAAGTTTAAAATTGTGTAAAAACATTGCACTCAAAATTTGTAAATTGCATATAAATCCTATGAAATTTTAAACCGTTCAAGAATGACCTTCGAATGCATAATAACGGTTTACATCTTTTTTCATGTGAATGATTTCGATAATTTATATGTTATATTTAACATTTTAAAAGTTTAAAGACATAATCAAACATATTTTCAAGGTTAAACGGTTAAATACAAATTATGAATTCATTTAAAATTTTAACGAATATTATGATCAAATATAAATGATTTGAAACTTACGTGGTTAACCTCACAATTCTAAAATTTTAAAGGTATAATAATTACAATATTTAAAAGTGAGAGACCAACAACACACGTTATATAAATTTTTGGGATTTAGTATTTAATTTATAAACTTTAGAGATACCAAATTTACACCATTTTAAATTTCAGGATAAATATCACACTATTTTTTATTATGTGAAGTTTGACTAACCATATATACTAATCATTCAGGATTCTTTTTTAACCATATTAAATTTATAGAGTAAAATAAACTTATATAAGGGGGGCAAATCCTAATACAAAAGTTACCAATTGATATAATACCACCGTAAACCCTATAATCCAGTAGCCCACTTTATTTCTTGCAATATATGATACACATTTTTGTACTCACCCATACAGCAAAAATTGAGCGCCACTCGTATTTGGATCACTACAGCCCCATACAGGGTCGTGTCGGGATCGAGGTTTTTCTTGTTCGACAAGCAAATAATAATTTTTTACTTTTTTTTAAAAATTCCTACAAATCGATATTCAAAGCAGTATATCGGTCATATCGTTTTGGAACGAAATGAAATTTCAAACCGGTATGAAATGTAATGATAACACATATCTCAAGCAGAGTCAAGATTTTCAGCATTCCCTCTATAGAGGGAGTTTTCTATGTAAATTATTTCATTGAAAACTACTAAACCCTAAAAATGTGATTTCTCTTGGTAAAACTTAATGAAAAGTATTTCATCAATCAGCAAATACACAAAGATTAAGAAAAATAATAGAATATTAACTAATAATAATTTAATTAACAATTTGTTAACCACCAACTATATAATTATAGCCACATTTATTGAATATTAGATAGACTAAGATTCAATAATCATTATTTAAGACATGTGATAGTTAAGAATTACATGTATTCTTATCCATGGTCACATGCAATTGCAAAAGTAATTGCTTTATTAATGATTTAGACTGTAATATAAGATTTAATTATATTATTTCAATGCTTTTACAATATATGCATGCGATACTTTTCAATCCTCGATCAGTGGCGGCTTATATTGTCATTACCCATGATTTATAATTTGAGAAATAACTAAAAGAACACCTCAATTTTAAAATATTGTAAATAGGACACTACAAAATCCATAAAAATATATATTTAGTATATGAAGTTTCAAAACCGTTAAAGAATACTTCTAAAGAGAATACTAGAAACATAAGGGATATTTAGTGTTTTGGATATTCAGGGTCAATACACAATTATAAAACTTAGAAAACAATTCAAAAAAATTGTAAAACTTAAAAGCATACATACCATTTACAAATTTATAAAATTTAGGATTTATATAATCAATTATAATAACCTTTGCTGTTTTTTATAATTTTCAAATTATAGAGGTATGATTATTACATTATTTTAAAATTGACAAGTCTCTTATAAACATGGCTTTATATATTTCCCTTCAAATATATATGATATTGCCTACAATTGATTTGAGTTTCTATGGAGATCTATCTTACTTTTTCTATTTATTTACTTGTGCTGTTTATTGTTCAATGAATATCTCGAAACAAAATTTGACAATTGAACCTTGTTTTTGTCAATTAAATTTATTTTATTTTAGAATTCTAAAATCCAAACATATATACATCAATTATAAAATTTTAAGACTATATTGAAATTGAAGCAAATCCTTACTTCTTGATTTTTTATTTAAATAATCAATTCAAGATTAAAATTATACTTCATTTATAAAAAAAAATAGTGAAATTTTTACTACATTTAAAATCAACTTAACTTGAATTTATACTTTAACGAAATTTCCCAAAAATTTCACAGTTTTTTGAATTTTCATTTTTCTAATGTAAATTTAGAAAAATGTGATTCCAATTCCAAGATACGATTCTTCAACGTCACGAGTTAGTTAAGTTAGTTGTTCTACCTAGGCAATGACGTGTCTTATTTATTTTGTTTTAATAGTAATCATTTAATAAATACAAAATAAAATCTCATAAATTAAAAATAAATAAATGAAACAAATATTTAAAAGCACACTATGCCAATAATGTATTAAACTAGAAATTAACTTACTTTAAATTTGACGATAAAAAAAATTGAAATGTCTAGATAAACCCCAAATGTAAATCACACAATTGAGAAGCAAAGAAAAGAATTCTTTCTCTTCTTGTTTGTCAGCTTTGTCTACATTATCCCTCTTCATTCCTTCCTTCAATATTCTCATTCTCCCTTTTGCACAAATTTCCATGGAGAATCTCATAACAAAGATCTTCATTCTACAAATTCTCTCAGGATTCTTTCTCTCCTCCTTTACAGGTATAATTCTCTCTCTTTTCTTCAATTTCATTCCTTATGATTGTTCTGCTTCTGAATCTGCTTGCTTGTAGAATCTCTGGGTATTAACTACGGCCAAGTTGCTAACGATTTACCGCCTCCGGAGAGAGTTCTTCACCTTTTCCGGTCTTTAGGGGTCACAAAAGCTAGAATTTACGATACCGATAGTCCAGTTCTCACTGCATTTGCAAACTCAAACATTGAAATCATTGTCACGGTTGAAAACGAGGTTTTTCCGACGTTGTCTGATCCGAATAAAGCTTTACAATGGGTGTCTACCAACATACGGCCTTATTTTCCGGCTACCCGGATCACCGCAATTGCCGTCGGTAATGAGGTTTTTACCGGCGGTAGTACTGTTCTTATGAGTTCCCTTGTTCCGGCTATGGTGGCAATCCATGGAGCTTTGGTGAAACTTGGATTAGATCAGTTTATCAAAGTTTCTACTCCTAATTCACTTGCGGTTCTTCAAGAATCGTTTCCGCCCTCTGCGGGGTGTTTCCGGCAGGAAGTTGAGGAAATAATGCCTCAACTTTTGCAGTTCTTGTCTACTACAAAATCCTCTTTTTGGATCAACGCTTACCCGTTCTTTGCTTATAAAGATAACCCAGAAAAAATCTCTCTGGATTACGTGCTTTTCAATCCGAATTCAGGAATGGTGGATCAAAACACGAATCTGCATTACGATAACATGTTGTATGCTCAGGTTGATGCTGTAACTTTTGCCATGGTGAAGATGGGCTTCGCCGGAGTACAAGTTATGGTGACGGAAACAGGATGGCCGTCGAGAGGCGATGAGGACGAAGTCGGCGCCACCGTAGAAAACGCAGCTGTGTACAACCGAAACTTGATGGCAAGACAAACAGAAAATGAAGGAACGCCGTTAAGACCCTGGACGAAATTAGAAATCTACTTGTTCGCTTTGTTCAACGAAGATTTGAAACCCGGCCCTACCTCCGAACGCAACTTCGGACTTTTCCGGCCGAACGGAACGCTGGTTTACAATGTCGGTATTTCCTCTCTTCCTGCAACTTCTACTGCTACCATTTCCTCAACCTCCGATTCCACAAAGGTAAAACATTTCAATCAAATCAAATTCAATTGCTTACAAGAATTCACCTTAATAATTTCCTTCCCATTGGGATATTTCGTCGAACAGCTTACACGAACTTCAAATATATTCATTTGGGTAGCCTTGCACTTAGCCCTCCAACGTTTTCTGGGTTCCGAGAAATAACAGTTGATCAGAATGACGGCGTTCCTTTTCCGACCAGTGTATAAACTGTAGATAATCAATCTCTGATCTCTTCCTTTGCTTTTCTCCTTTCCGCTTTTATGGACAAAGTACCAAATGACATCGATGCGACCCACTAGTTATCTCTATTTGTAATATATATATTTGAAAGTAAATATTTAATGTTCTAAATAATCACCTATATATTAACATTTCTTATATTTTAAGATCAATTATTCAAAATCGACACCAAACCCTGAAAATAAGAGATTTAATATTTGAAAATTGAATCAAAACCAAAGTTGTAGTACTTGCTTTATATTTTAATTTACTTTTTTAAAGATCAATGTTAATGTTGATTTTTTCCATTTTTTTCAATTTTGACAACCTAGACAATATTTGTTATGGATTTGAGGTTTGAACCAATTGAATGACACAAGAACTAGTCCAATTTTAACTTTATTACAATAGAATGCTGGGAACTATGCCCATCTATTTTTTTTTATTTTTACATATCCATAAGAAAATTCAGTCAAATCCCCAAGTAAAAAATGAGCTCTCATGGTAGACACATTCCATTGATACAAGTCAACAATATATTCCATTAATCGGGTATCATGAGAAAAGTTCAACCCTCAAGCTCAACCTGCATAGCAAGCCCAGCCCAAGTATGCAGTTAAGCCCAAAATATAAATTAGTCTTTCACCCAAGTTAGTAATTAGCATCAAGTTGCCCCAAAGTGAGATTGATTTTGAACTTATTCTGTATTTTATGGTGAATCGCATTTAGGAAGCGTGAACGTAGGTGTTGACTCACGTTTCCCAAATACGATTACTAGTTTTAGGGAGGCAAACGTGACTATTCAATTTTATATTTTTTTTTATTTGATTTATATTTTAATTTAAATCATATTTACATATCAAATTCATGATTCACCATATTATATAAGAGTGTAAATAATGTAGATGCTTATAATTTCACAATAAACATATTATAATTATATAATATATTATTGCATCATTGATATAACCGTATATCTAAATATATAATGACATACAAAAAAGTGTTTAACTTTTGTGGTATGTTTTTGTAATATGTTCAATACATATCATACTAGATTTGCACCTCAATCAATTTATTTTGTTGTTCTCACATTTTTTTGATATGTTATATTTATACTTTTGTATTTTGGTTACATTATTTTTAGTTTTTAACATTTTTTTGTATCTTATTATTTGTTTAGATATTAAAGTTAGATATAAAATAATAATATGTTATATAATATGAATATGTTTATTGCGAAATTATATGCATTTACATTCGTATAAAATACATTGAATCATAAGTTGAAGGTGAAAATATGATATAAACTAAAAATGACATAAATAAATTATTAAAATAGCAAATCGTGTTTGGCAAAAGCGACTCACATTTGTCAAATGCTGGTGGTCAATTTTCTCCAAAAATTGATAATCGCGTTTGGGAAACGCGAGTCAACGTAATATTCAACGCTCACGTTTCTCAAACGCAATTCACCATAAATTACATAATCTATACAAAATATAACTCATTTTACACAATATCTAACTACTTTGGTGGAGTCCGTGAAACTTTTGTGGAAAAAGAAAAATATTTGGGATTTATAAGTCAACGAAGTTTGTGATGGTAAAGGAGGGAGATATTTAAGCATTCCTCATTTTCTTTTGCTAGACTATAGAAAATAAATGTTCATTATTGAAATTTGAAACCATAAAAAGTCACACAATTTGCAGCAATATTATTTCATTGAAAAAATATGTTGGATTGGATAGGTGAATGTTCCGAACTTATGACTGAATAAGTTAGCATAACACTCCCGTTAATGGAAGTCAAGTATTTCATTTCATATTGAAGCCCGTTTCCAAGTCCAGATTGCGCTACGAGACAACTATGCTGGTCTTTGACTTGTGCAGGAGTGATGTTCTGATCTGTGGTAACATCATAAAGACTTGGGCTATTCTATACGATCGATTCGGTAACAACCCCAATAGCACAATAACTCAAATATGAGATCAAGAAGAATATGAAAGAGTTTTAAAGTCTAGTGGCTATGAGCTAGAGTTTGCTAGGAGTTCTGAAGCGTGACATGACCTCTAGTCTCTGGAATCACATTCCGACGAGAAGTTGAATCCAGAGGTTTGGAATCACTATTCTAGAGTTTTGCAATGCATTATAAAGTAGACTGAATCAACTAGAGTAAGGAAAACCATGGATTCTTTTCAACAAGCAGGAGCAGGAGCAGGAGCACATGCAATCAACATTGATTCTCAAAACTCCACAATAGAGCAAACCTTCATCATCCGTTATAAACATTGAACATCTCAAACCCAATTCTTCCATATTCTCAATAGGATTTCTCTATTCAAGGAGTTGTATAAGATGTTCAGCTAAAATAAGTTTCAAAAGCCTAACTTTCTGTTCACAATAATACACATAAATTTTCTTTTTTCTACCTCGAAACGGGTTATAAAACCCCAAGAGTCTCTTAGATGAATCATAGCGCATGACAATCCGAGAAGTTGTAGATTTTACGGGTTCATTGAAAGGCCAAAAACGCTAGAGTATAATTGGTCTTTGAAATTCTGATATGAGACTATAGAACATCTCGATAGTCGATAAACTATTTGAGTGCGACATCTTTGAAAATCCAAGGAATGCCAAAAAATGACTTGGATAGTATAATAAAAATGTATCTTACATTCTACACTATAAAATGAATTTTTATCTAATGATATTTCTGGAAACTTCTAAAAAATTTGGGATGGGAAACCACACTTGCTCATATATAAAAGGAATTGATAAACTATAGGTAATTACTTCATTGGGAAAGAAGTTATGTAGATGAATGTATATTTTTAGGTTATGATTCGGAAAGTTTTTTAGATAAGCTATGGAATCCACACACAGATAAGTATTCAAATCAAAGAATGCGTTTTCCCTAGAAGATCAAACTATCCAAGACATAAAGCTAGGAAACACAAATTCTAGAAATAATGAGATAACAATCAGAGAAGAAGAAACGTTAGTTAAGGTATCTTCTCTTTTTATTAGAAGGCAGTCCGATCTAATTAGTTTTCTAATGTGCAGGTAGAGGATTCTAGAATTTATTGAAATTAATATATAAATGATTTTTATACCTAAAGATCTTTTTATTGAAAGTTGAATTTTATCTTGATTTTATGATTTTACTACCTAGTTTCTAAAGCATGCAAAGTAAATAACACAAGATTTGTTCACCCGGAAAGCGAGAAAATCAGGGGCCCCAAGCCAGGAAACACCAGGAAAACAAAATCAAACGTAGCAAATATTACACCAATAAATCATATCAAACCAAACCAAACCAAAAGGATATCTCGAATCGACGACTTTAATAGCCTTTAACGTGTAACACCAATACTTCTTAATTATTGCAATAGCCGTAAATGAAAGATTAGGAAGTTGTTGCATACTCTAGGAAAAATCTCTCCTTTTATTGTTGACAAACCATAATCAACCACATATCTAAAAGACCCAATGCATCGGCCCATTAGATCAAACATAACAACCCACATAATATTAATGTATATATATTAAGATTATATTCAACAATCTCACCCCGAATTTTAAGTATATATATCAAATAATGTTCATATGAACATAAAACATATAGATTAAAATTTCATTCAATATTCTCCCCCTGAATCTTAATCATATATATCAAACAATCTTCATATGAATATAAAACATATAGATCAAAATTTTATTCAGCAATCTCTATTTAAATCTAAATTCATGTACAAACTCAACAATCTTCCCCTGAATCTAAAACATGTATTAACAATCTCCCTCTGAATCCGAGTCAAATATGCAAGATTAAGATAGAACAAATACACTTAACATGAAATAGCAAATATAACTAAAAAATACACTTAATATTTCCGAATATCAAACAAATTGAGAAACATACCTGACTTTACCTATATGAAATAACAATAAAAAATAAGCACACACACTTTTAAGAGCAAACATTAGACCGATTATAAATAAATCTTTATGATATGATCTGATATTTGATAATAATGATATCTTATCATGTGTTTTGAGTATCCAATATCTACATAAAAAACCTGCAAAAACAATTCCAATTTGCAAAGATTCCCACCTGGGTCTTTGTGTATTAATCTATAAATAATATATATCGTAAGTGAAAGAAGCCAAGTCATAAATCTCAACATTTCATGTAGATCATATATTTATATAAATCAAACAGTCTCAAATACACAATTTAAGAAAAATAAACGCATAGAAAAATTAACTTAAATTAATATTTGTTCTTATTTGTTTGACCAATCAATTAGTTTTAGGAATCCATTTTTTGGTTATTTTTCTAATTGTAAAGTTTTCATTTGATCGATTATAAAAGTATCTATGTAATTAATTTTCATAAATAACATTTCTATTAGAAAAGAAACTCGAGTTTAAAACAATTGTATACTTGCAATTAATAGTTGAAAATTGTTTAACCTTGTTCTTTAAGTTACTTGTTTTAATATTTTCACCATTCCTATATCCAATACCAAACTATAAGATTTTTGAAAAACATGATTTTCATTTATCTGTTTTTTTCCTTCTTTAGAAATTGATTTGTTGAGAAGATTTCATTACTTCATTTTTATTATTTTCAATTTCAGAGTTTTTATTCATTTTAATTTCAGAATGACTCTTACAATTAGTTTCAGATACATACAAATCATTTCCAGAACTCTTAACAAATTTTATAAATGGTATTTGATTATGACATTTTTTAGTTTCAACAAACCCAAGTCCGGTTTATCATATATGAGTTTTTGATATCTAAGTATGTTATTTAATTTTTCTGTACTTTCACACACAGCAGATTCATGTTCAACATTTAAGGGAGACATAATTTTTTCATGCAACATTTTCAAACCAGATTCATGTATATTTAGCAATTTATTATATTTTACCTCTAAGGTTTTATACTTAGAACTCAATATTTGAAAGACATCGACGATATCAAAACTAGAAGAACTATTACTAGTATATGAAGATAGAGGGCTTACCTCACAGCTGAAGCTCCTATTTTCTTGATCTATGCCCATAAAAGCCATATTCTTACTATTAACATATGCAAAACTACATGTTCGATGTCTTTCTCAGATGAATTATCATCCAGGAAAGCTTCCAATACAGTTTTCTTTTCATTAGAATTTTTAGAACCCTGCAACATACGATAATATGATTTTATATGACCAATTTTTTTGCAATAGTGACAAGTGACCTCCTTATACAATTTTTTGTTTCACCCTCAGATTTTTTTGATTTAGATGGTTCAAATTTATTTTTATTTCTCTCTCATTTTAAGAACTTTCTAAATTTCTTTGTTAAAAATTCTATTTCTTCATCTTCACATTCACTCGTTTCATCTGTCTCACACATAGGGATGAATGCTTTATTTTGTTTCCTAATAACTTTATATTTGTTTTCTGAATTTTCAATATTCAAGGATACACACTTAGGATTATTTACTTCGGGTTTCAATGAACCCATACTCATTTCCTTAGAGATTAACACACCAAAAAAATCATCTACACATAGAGTCTCTAAATCCCTAGTTTCTTCTAGTGTAGTCACGATAGGTTGTCAAACTAGACTTAGATATCGAAGAACTTTTAAATTTTTATCCTCAACACTTAATTTTTGTCCTAAAAGTTCTATCTTATTCACTAGCAAATTAAATCTTTGTTGTAATTCAGAAATATTATCTCTAGGTAACATAATAAAAAGTTCAAACTCACGTAAAAGAAGATTAAGTTTAGATTTTTTAACATTTTTATTTTCCTAATATATTAACTCTAATTTTTTCCAGATTTCATGAGGAGTACGATATCCAACAATTTTATTAAATTCAGCAGGTAAAAGTGCAACATGCAAGATATTTGAACACTTAGCATTTAATTCAAGAGCTTTCATTTTTTTCATTATCCCTTCCAGATAGAATAATGTGCCGGAATCGAAAATCTAGACCTAAACTCCTCAATATCCAACTCAGACATGGAAGGGTATCGCATTTTGTGAGGAGCCATAAGTGTATACCTTAAGGAAAGTGGATTGAAAGGGGTTGAACGTGAAATCAATTGAGGGCACAGAGGGCTTGCTGCAGTTTTTTCCTTTGTGATAATGACGATGAGGAGAAACAGTGCTCAAAATCCCGATTTAAAAATTAATCTCCCAACCAATGGTGAGCCGCTAAGTAATACTGCCCAAGACAGTGACAGTACAAAGCGCACTCATCACGCCTCTTGAACTATCGAATGTGAAGAGGCGCAGATCGGGATATTAATATTTAAAGAATAACAAAGATAAAACTATAACTTAAATATACGTTATTAAGTTTTAACCGCAATTAATTCCTGCACTAAGGGAAAGATCGGTCCCCTGGACACTCACTACCTATAGGTACGGTCCTATGTTCTCAGGAATGTACAGACATCATGTGATCGGCCTTGTATTACCTCTACGATGGCAATCAAGCCCGAGGGGCTAGTGATGAGAACTTTAGGACCGGGTACCTTGTGATAGGGAAGACCCATTAACTATTGGGTTGATTCAAATAGTGGAAATGAATTCTTGCAGCCCATTTGTACACTTAAGGAAAAACGGCCCGATGTTTAACGAGAGGACCGAAGATAACCTTAGGCGAAATAAAGCGTTTTCTGGTAGCTGGCTCCTTGGTTCGGTCCGAACGGTTACAGACTCATGTTATCCACGCTTCGGGCCTCCACACGTTTACCACGCCTCGGGCTAGATCACGCAGACCACGCCTCGGTCCCAACCTTGTTTTACATCCCGCGATAACAACCTCTAACAAACCTGTCAGAGGCCGTTACAGAGCGTGATTTACACACGCCGCTAACTCTATAAATACAAGGCGCGATGACGGAAATAGCAGGACCTTTGGACGTGTAAGAACAGGCCGTTACCTTGCCGGAGTTCTTACTGCTTTCTATTCCTTGTCATTTTCATTAAGCCTCTGTTGTATTCGTTATGAATTATTTGATTAGTGAACAGACTAAGAGTATAATCTGCTCTTAGTCAAGTGGTTTTCACCCCAATTCCTAGGGTTTTCACTATACATCGTCGTGTCATTGTTTATTTCCAGTTTTCAATCGTCTTCCACAACAAAAACAAATTAGAACCGAGTTCGTTTGCTATACAAACCGGACGACTGTTGGTACCCCCTAAAAAGGGACCATAACAGAGGAGATAGTATAAAAATGGGCGGAAGACATCTTTGGTCCCCATAGCTTGGATTTTTTGGTAATTTTGGTCCCCAAACTTTCTAATTTTGGCAAAACCACCCCCTAAAGTTTTTATATATGCAAAACCGGTCCCCAAACTATCATTATTTTGGCAAAACCAGTCCATAAACTTATGTGTGTGTGGCATAATTGGTCCCCAAAGTTGTAATTTGTGACAAATAAGGTCTCCGGACAAAAATTACGCAAATTTGGTCATCAAAGTTTCAGATTTTTGGCAAAATTGGTCCCTAACGTCGTTAATGGTCCTCAAAGTTTGCAAAATATGACAATTTTAGTCCCCAAACTTTTGAATTGCTAATTTGGTCCGCAAAGTTTATATAATTTGACAAAATTAGTACCCAACGAATGAATATGACATTTTTTATGATTTTTACGATACATTTTAGTGTTTATAAATTGAAAAATTATTAGTCATATATATGATTTGTAATTCTAGACCGAACATATGACAACGGTACCAATTTGAATTGCGAATGTCAATATTTGAAGTTTATTAATGTTTAATGAGTTTATTTGTTGAAGTTTCCATTTAATTGTTTCTCGAAATTTATTTTGACAATTTCCGACAATTTATATATTGACAAAGAAGTTTCGATAACGTTCAAAATATCGGTTGCGCCCAATTTTTTTCCGTAACGGCCAATATACATGTTCGGAATACCGTTTCAGTGTAATATGACTATTAAGGCCGGAACTTGTCGGAAACACCAAAATATCATAGAAATACCATTATTCGTATTTGTATACTCATACAAATATATTGACTAATTCGTTATCTAACCAATTTTCGAAATTTATATATTGACGATTTGTATGAGTATACAAATACGGTTAACGGTATTTCCAACAAGTTCCATAATCGATTCTCGGAAATTTATAAATTGACAAATATATTTGTATGAGTATATCGATTGCCAATATACTCATACAAATATATTAATTGATTTTCAACAATTTATATATTGACTATTTCAGTATTTGTATGAGTAAATTTGTAAATATTTAATTTTCGGATCAAGCCCGGTATACGCGATAGTGGTCAAAATACCGAAAAATTATTTTATGTTTTTTAAATTAAATAGTTTTTTTAAAAAAATATATTGTTTATTTAAAAATTATTATTATTATTATTTTATTTTTTAAATTTATTTTTTTCGTATCGGGTTTCCGGGTTCAAACCGTTGACCGCGATACCGGTCAAAATATCGAAAAAACTATTTTATGTTTTTTTTAAATTAAGCATTTTTTAAAAATATATTGTTTTTTTTAAAAAAATTATTTTTTTTGAAAAATTTAATTAACCCGAGTCATTTCGGATAGGGTCGGGTTTCCGAGTTTGACCCTAACGGTAAAATTAACAGCGTTAGGGTTAAGTGGGGATCGATTTTGCCCAAATTTCAAAACTTTGAGAACCATACTTATTACTGTGTGTAAACTTTGGGGATCGGTTTTGCCAACTTTAAAGTTTGGGGGGTGTATTGCCTTAATGTTAAAACTTTGATTACTTAATTTTCAAATTGTTAAACTGTGGAGATTCAATTTGTCAATTAATCAAACATTTATGGTCCCTTTTTAGGGGGTACCAACAGTCGTCCGGTTCGTTTAGCAAAAGAACTCGGTTCTGATTTGTTTTTGTTGTGGAAGACGATTAAAAACTAGAAATAAACGATGACACGGCGATGTATAGTAGAAACCCCAGGAATTGGGTTGAAAACCACTTGACTAAGAGCATATTATACTCTTAGCCTGTTCACTAATAAAATAATTCACAATGAATACAACAGAGGCATAATCAAAATGACAAGGAAAAGAAAGCAGTAAGAACTCCGGCAGGGTAACAGCCTGTTCTTACGCGTCCAAATGGTCCTGCTATTTCCGTCGTCGCGCCCTGTATTTATAGAGTTAGCGGCGTGTGTAAATCACGCTCTGTAACGGCCTATGACAGGTTTGTTAGAGGTTGTTATCGCGGGATGTAAAACGAGGTTGGGACCGAGGCGTGGTCTGCGTGATCGGGCTCGAGGCGTGGTAAACGTGTGGAGGCCCGAAGCGTGGAAAACGTGAGTCTGTAACCGTTCGGACCGAACCAAGGAGCCAGTTACCAGAAAACACTTTATTTCGCCTAAGGTAATCTTCGGCCCTCTCGTTAAACATCGGGCCGCTTTTCCTTAAGTGTACAAATGGGCTGCAAGAATTCGTTTTCACCATTTGAATCAGCCCAATAGTTAATGAGCCTTACCTATCACAAGGTACCCAGTCCTAAAGTTCTCATCACTAGCCCCTCGGGCTTGATTGCCATCGTAGAAGTGATACAAGGCCGATCGCATGATGTCTGTACCTTCATGAGAACATAGGACCGTACCTATAGGTAGTGAGTGTCTAGGGGACCAATCTTTCCCTTAGTGTAGGAATTAATTGCGTTTAAAACTTAATAAGGTATAGTTAAGTTATAGTTTTATCTTTGTTATACTTTAAATATTAATATCCCGATCTACGCCTCTTCACATTCGATAGTTCAAGAGGCGTGATGAGTGCGCTTTGTACTGTCACTGTCTTGGGCAGTATTACGTGGCGGCTCACCATTGGCTGGGAGATTAATTTTTAAATCGGGATTTTGAGCACTGTTTCTCCTCATCGTCATTATCGCGAAGGAAAAAACTGCAGCAAGCCCTCTGTGCCCTCAATCGATTTCACGTTCAACCCCTTTCAATCCACTTTTCTTAAGGTATACACTTGTGGCTCATCACAAAATGCGATACCCTTCCATGTATGAGTTGGATATTGAGGAGTTTAGGTCTAGATATTCGATTCCGGCACATTGTTCTATCTGGAAGGGACGGGAAGATATTCCCTGTTTCCTTCCGGCGGGAATGAATGTGCCGGCATCTCCGGTTTGTTACGCCTCTTTAAAGTGCGTGCTTCGTTTTCTGCTACATCCCTTTGTAGCGGCCGTGCTTAAAGAGATCCACTGCCCCACTTTTGCGTTATTCCCGGGCAGTTATGTGTATATAGTAGCGTTCATTTTTTATAGTCACCAACAGAATCGGGCCCCGACCTTAGAACATTTCTATAACCTGTTCTTGGTAGGATCCCGAAAGGGGAAATGTCTGTTAGGCTGCCGCAAATTATATTATATAGCGGTGCGCACCAAAGAGTGCGCTATTGTAGATAAAGAGGAGTCTCTCCATGCGTGGGAGGCCTGTTATGTGTGGATAACAGTCCCAAAAGAGGATCTGTTGAAAGTATGGCCGCGCCTAACTCACCCACACATAGGTCAGTTTGACCGAAGTAGGTTCAACCCTTCCCGTCCGGACACCGCAAATACGCTTGCGATGTTCCCCCCTCCCGAAGCACGCTTTAAGCGAATAGATCTGCTTCGGGAGAAAAGATTAATAGAAATAGGTGTCGTGGGTAGGACCGGAGCCTCAGCCTCGAAGGGGATGTTTTCTGGCTCAGATCCATCAGAAGGATCGGGTATGAAGTAATGTTCTTATTTTATCCTTTCCTGATCCTTATGTATTTGTTTTGCAGATTCGACTGAGACAATGCCTAGCTCTCGTTTCAAACGCATGGCAGCTGCTTCGGTCCGTCCTTCTGAAGGACAACGCGAAGCATCGGGCAGCGCTGAGGGGAGTGAATCAACAATTGGGGGTACGCTGGTCCCTTCGGGGTCCGGGAACCCCCCGATCCAAACAACCGGCGCGGGAACATTGACACTTCGCTGTACAGGGCAGCCTTCAACCGGAGAAGGGCATGCGTTTCGGGTATTTGGAGTGGTAGAGGAGGTGATAAAGGCTCGGATTCGTTCTTTAAGCTTATCCAGCCTCTATCAAATCGGAAATACCTCCTTTATTAGTACTAAAACTATTGCTTTATTGCTGCACGGATCCGTTCCCGTAGAGAAGGTTCTCCCCGGTCCTCAGCTTAAGGTGAACGTCTCCCTGCCGCTGGTCCCCTTAGGAAAAGGGAAAATGGCGACCGAAGTGGAAGCCCCGAAGGAGCTGAAAAGGCTGAGAAGGGGGGATAGCGCTCCGATCCCTACTAAGGGGATAGTTTTGAAGCAGCCTGCATCGGGCCCCAAGACTAACTCCGACTGGGGAGTTGCTTTGGGACTGCTGGACAGGTTCAACAAGGGGAGGAAATTAACCTCCTGGAGGAGTGCTTTCCTAAAGGACTTCCGCCTTTACGGAGAGCAGATCCCAGACAACGTCCAGGCGGACGTGTCTTGGGAAGACATTATGGAAGGTTTCCTCGACCTCACCACTAAGGTAACTTTTACTTAACATGAAGGCCCGAAGTTTCATCTTTTAAATGTGTTATGTTATGCAGATGTTGAGGAAAGCCTTCACAACTGCTATCACCATGGAGAAGAACCAGGATGGTAGTGTTGTATCCCAACAAGTCCAAGACCAATTTGACCTTGCAAAAAGGCAAGTTGAGATAAAACATAGTGAGTTGGTCACGGTATGAGAGGACCGTGACCGACTGGACAATGAGCTGCTAAGGGCCGGGACGGAGGTCTCGCTCTTAGACGATAAAGTCTCTGAGCTGGAGAAGACATGACAAATAGCTCAGGAGCGAATTGCCGACCTGGAGGCCAAGCTGCGGGCCAAAGAAGATGAAATCAACGAAGTCCAAGGTCGGGCCCAGGAGAAGAGGAACAAGCTGAACGAGCTTCTCCTTCGGGCCCAAGAAGACAAGACGACCTTGGAAGAGGAGTTGACAAGGGCTCGCACTTCGACCGAAGGTTCGGTCCGGGAAGCAGTTCTGGGTTTCGCTCGGTCCCCTTTGTTATTCGCTTTAGTGGATAACATACATGGGGTTTATACTGCGAAGTATTTGGATAACATGCGAGAGCAAGTTATTCAGCAGTTCGGGCTTTCCCCTACGGACGAGCGATGGAAGATGATCGAGCCACTTGAAAAAGATGGCAAGTTTCAGGTTATTCCGACTTCGGAAGAACCTGTTCTGGAAGAGGACCATTTATTCTATCTCTTTGAAGAGATGGAGAGAGCGGTCAACCAAAAGGTGGCCGATCAAGAAGCAGAACTGAAGCATCTCGCGGCCCGGACCTAACCGCAGGAGCCGGAGGTTGAAGATAAAGAAGAGGGGCAGATTAGCTAGATTTGACTTATACTTTGTATCTGCCTTACTTCTTATTTTCAATACAACTCTTTTTCCTTCAACTCTTATTCTTTTAATTGCGAGAACGAAGTAACATAACCAACTTCTAAATAAACTAATAAGTTTTATATTAACGTAGTTGTTTTAATCACCAAGGAAAGTTCGGGGACGCTTACAGGGTGTTAACCATCGGTCCCAGACATTATGTTTGGTTTATTCGTATCAATTCTGATTGGATCGGTCGTTTTACATTGTGTGTGGGTCACTCTTATTCCGTCCTTAGAGTCAACACTTGATTGGATAGGCGTAGTCTGCGCTTAATATGAGTTTGTATGAGCTTAGGCCGAACCTTGGTTCTAATAAAGTCCCTTAGGTTTTGTTGGCTAAGTTTTGCTCATAATACGTCTTATATTAGGACCGATCTTATGTTTCGATATGCTGACTACCATTCCTTTTATCATAGCAGATTTCATAAGTACAAAGGGCCATTCCTAAAGACTGAATGCCGTTGAAGGGAGTGTTTTAGTTCGTAATGAGTTCTGGGAGAATCACAACTCATCCATGGGGCTGGGCAAGGGCAGGAGCATCTGATTCGTCAGAGCGGTCACTACAACTTGGGAGCCTTGCGGACAAGAAGCTTCGGTCACCAGTCCAGATTCGTCCTAAGTCACCCAACTTCAAGATCGGTCCATCATTCCATTAGAAATAGTTTGTATTGTACTTACTTGTTTTCTACTTACGTTTAAGGGAATGTATTTTATTGAGTCAAACACATTAATCGAAGATTCACAAGAAATATCGCCTTAAATTCATGACATTCCAAGTTCGGGGGACCTCTATACCATCCAATGTTTCAAGTTTATACGCACCTGATTCCAATTTCTTTGATATTCGATACGGTCCCTCCCAATTTCTGTCTAGCTTTCCAACGTTCCTCTGCACTTTAATGCTTCTGAGGACGAGATCGCCTTCAAAGAATTCTCTTGGGAGGACTCGCTTGTTATGGGCCCGTTCCATAGTTCGCTGATAAGCACGCATCCGTGCATAAATTGCATCTCTCTTTTCTTCGATCATCTCGAGGTCCAATAACCTCCTTTCTCCATTCATATGTTCATCATATTGAGATATTCGAGGCGATCGGATGGCAACCTTCACCGGGCTAACAGCTTCGGTCCCATACACCAATGAGAAAGGTGATTACTGGGTTGTTGAGCGAGATGTAGTTCGGTATGCCCATAGGACCTCATAGATGTGTTCGGGGCATTTACCTCCAAAATCTTCTAACTTGGTTTTCAATCCCTTCAGGATAACCTTGTTAGATACCTCCGTAAGTCCGTTAGTTTGGGGATGGGCTACTGATGAGAAATGCTGGATGATGCCCAACTTGATGCATAGATCCCGTATGCTCTTTCCGCGGAACTGAGTCCCATTATCAGATACGAGCGCTCGGGGAATCCCGAAGCGACTCACAATATTTTGCCATATAAAGTGCTTGACTACTTTTTCTGAGATGATGGCTACTGCTTCTGCTTCAATCCATTTCGAGTAATACTCCACCGCTACAATACAAAATTTTCTTTGCCCTATTGACCGGGGAAAGGGTCCGAGGATGTCGATCCCCCATCTGTCAAACGGACAAGGCAATGTGGTAATCGATAAGGGAGCCCCAGGCAATTGCGGGAGTGGAACATGGTATTGACATATGGCGCAACGCTTAGTGTATTGCTTGGCATCAGCAAGTAATGTTGGCCAAAAGTATCCAGTTCTGATGATGCGGTGGTATAAAGATCGAGCCCCTGAATGAATGTCGTATATCCCTTCATGAACATAAATCATGACGGCTTCAGCCGCAATAGAAGATAAACAGCGCAGAAGCGGGCCTTCAAAGCTCTTTTTAAACAAGCGTTCATCGACTAAGGTAAATCTCTTAGCCCGGACCTCTATTTTCCTGGCTTCAGACTTATCTTCAGGGAGATAGTCGTTTGAGAGGTATTTAATAAAGGAGTCCATCCAATTGGGTTCTCCCGGTGATTCAGTAGCGTTAATATTCAAGCCCTGGAGTTCATGGCATAGAGCCCCGATCTCTTCAATAAAATGTTCGGTCACTGGAATCTCGACCGAAGGTCGGTCCTGAAAATGGACCGAAATAGTGTTTGACTCTATGTCAGGTATGCCTGAGGCCAATTTGGCGAGTGCGCCGGCAACCTTGTTTTGCTCCCGTGGCACATGGTCAAGAGAGAACTCACTGAACTTTTTGGATAGTTCCAGAACTTTGGCGCAATATAACATCATCATCGGATCATGAGTTTCGAATCTCCCTGCGAACTGTTCTACTACTAACTTCAAGTCTGAGAACATTCGTACTCTGATAACTCCCATTTTTGGAGCCAATGTCATTCCTGATAAAACTGCCTCATATTCTACCACATTATTTGTTCCAGCAAAGGAAAATTTGACTGCGGAATGAATAAGATCACATTGTACCGTTTTCAGGGTTATGTCCGCTCCTCTTCCCCCGAAGGTTGACCCATCTACATGGATCGTCCATCGATCATCATATTGGTTAAGATATATGGCCGATCGGGTCATTTCGACCACAAAATCGACTAGAACCTGAGCTTTGATCGTCATTCGGGGCAGGAATTCCAGATACATAGCGCTGAGTTTGATAGCCCATTTTGCCAATCTCTCATTCAAATCCTTCTGTTTAAGGAGCACTTTCAGAGGTTGATCCGTATAAACATAGACCGTTCGGCCTTCAAAATAATATTTCAGCTTGGATACAGCTTTTTTCAAAGCTAACATGAATTTCTCCAAGGTGGAATACCTAGTTTCTGCAGATACCAGAGAATGGCTGACATAATAAACAGGTCTATGAATGTCGTCTCGTATAGTTACCAGAGCTGCGTTGACGGCAACTTCGGATACCGCAAGATATAACCCCAAAGGTTCATCACAAGTTGGACTNATTGACCGAGGAAAAGGTCCGAGGATGTCGATCCCCCATCTGTCAAACGGACAAGGCAATGGGGTAATCGATAAGGGAGCCCCAGACAATTGCAGGAGTGGAGCATGGTATTGACATATGGCACAATGTTTAGTGTATTGCTTGGCATCAGCAAGCAATGTTGGCCAAAAGTATCCAGCTCTAATGATGCGGTGGTATAAAGATCGAGCCCCTAAATGAATGCCGCATATCCCTTCATGAACATAAATCTTGACGGCTTCAGCCTCAATAGGAGATAAACAGCGCAGAAGCGGGCCATCAAAGCTCTTTTTAAACAAACGTCCATCGACTAAGGTAAATCTTTTAGCCTGAACCTCTATTTTCCTGGCTTCAGACTTATCTTCAGGGAGATAGCCATTTGAGAGGTATTTAATAAAGGAATCCATCCAATTGGGTTCTCCCGGAGATTCAGTAGCGTAAATATTCAAGCCCTGGAGTTCATGACATAGAGCCACGATCTCTTCAATAGACTGTTCGGTCACTGGAATCTCGACCGAAGGTCGGTTCTGAATATGGACCGAAATAGTGCTTGGCTCTATGTCAGGTATGCCTGAGGCCAATCTGGCGAGTGCGTCGGCAACCTTATTTTGCTCTTGTGGCACATGGTCAAGAGAGAACTCACTGAATTTTTTGGATAGTTCCAGAACTTTGGCGCAATATAATCTCATCACCGGATCATGAGTTTCAAATCTCCATACGAACTGTTCTACTACTAACTTCGAGTCTGAGAACATTCGTACTCTGCTAACTCCCATTTTTCGAGCCAAGGTCATTCCTAATAATACTGCCTCATATTCTACCACATTATTTGTTCAAGCAAATGAAAATTTGACTGCGGAATGAATAAGATCACCTTGTACCGTTGTCAGGGTAATGCCCGCTCCTCTTCCCCAGAAGGTTGACCCATCTACATGGATCGTCCATCGATCATCCTATTGGTTAAGATAAATGGCCGATCGGGTCATTTCAACCACAAAATCGGCTAGAACCTGAGCTTTGATCGCCCTTCGGGGCAGGAATTCCAGATACATAGCGCTGAGTTTGATAGCCCATTTTGCCAATCTCTCATTCAAATCCTTCTGTTTAAGGAGCACTTTCAGAGGTTGATCCGTATAGACATAGACCGTTCGGCCTTCAAAATAATGTTTCAGCTTGGATACAGCTTTTTTCAAAGCTAGCATGAATTTCTCCAAGGTGGAATACATGGTTTCAGCAGATACCAGAGAATGGATGACATAATAAACATGTCTATGAATGTCGTTTCGTATGGTTACCAGAGCTGCGCTGACGGCAACTTCGGATACCGTAAGATATAACCCCAAAGGTTCATCACAAGTTGGACTTACCATCACAGGGGGAGTGCTTAAATAAGTCTTCAGCTCGGAGAAGGCCCGATCGCATTCTTCGGTCCAATCTAGATGGCTTGCTTTTCTTAGCACTCTGAAAAAAGGTAAGGCCCGGTCTGTGGATTTCGAAATAAACATGCTCAGTGCGGCTAGCCGGCCAGTAAGCCTTTGAAACTCTCTTTTGTTTCTCGGAGGTTGCATATCAATGATAGTCTGTACTTTTTCAGGGTTAACCTCTATGCCTTTCTCTGAAACGTAATATCCTAAAAATTTTCCATTTCGGATCCCGAAGCAGCATTTGTTTGGATTTAGTTTAAGGTTATATTTTCGGCATACTTCAAAACAACGAGACAAATAAGAAAGGTGGTCTTCATCATTCATAGATTTAACAATCATATCGTCAACATACATTTCCATCATATGGCCGATCAATTCTCTAAAGATTTTGTTGGCCAACCTTTGGTATGTTGATCCAGCATTTTTGAGACCGAATGGCATAACCACATAACAGTAAACCCTATCTTCGGTCATGAATGATGATTTCTTCTGATCTTCCTCAGCTAAGAAGATCTTATGATACCCAGAATAAGCATCCATGGTACTCATCATGGTGCTACCAGAAACAACATCTACCAGTCGGTCGATGTGCGCAAAGGGAAAGGGTCTGATTCACAGCTTTTGTTAGCATCGGTAAAGTCGATGCACATTCGCCATTTCCCATCCGGTTTGGAGACCACCACTGGATTTGCAACCCATTAAGTATAGTGGATTTCTCTGATGAATCCCGACCGCAACAGCTTATTCACTTCAGCCCGGATAATCTCGATTTTCTCGGGAGAATAGCATCTCCTTTTCTGCCTAACAGGCTTCGTTCCTGGCTCAGTGTTGATCCGATGTTCACTATCGGATCGGTCAATCCCCAGAACATCATCTGAGGTCCATGCCAATATATCCACGTGGCTTCTCAGCAAGTGGATCAATTCTTTTTCAAAGTCAGGGGCTAAATGAGCCCCTATGCTGGTTGTCTTGGTTGAGTCATCCTCAACCAGGTTAATCAATTTGAACCCTACGGGTTCCATTGCTTGCCTTGGGTGTGGCAGCCCTTCCAGCAGATCCACCCGGGCCCTTTTAATCGGTGTCAAAGTTCGGTACGAGCTCATGTAGTATTGCCTAGCTACTTTCTGATCCCCTTAACAGAAATAACTCCATGAATGGAGGGGAATTTGAACATCATATGATAAGTAGATGGGACCGCCTTGAACTTACTAAGGCCGGTCCGTCCGATAATAGCGTTGTAAGCCAAGTCGACTTCAACGATAATGAATTCCAGGTCCTCCGACCGGTCCTTGGATGGCTCTCCAATGGTAACTGGGAATAATATCTTCCCGCATGGAATAACGCTCCTTTGGTCGAACGACCAAAGAGTTATGTTAGCGATCGGATGCGGCACTTTAGTGAATCTGAGGCCCGGACCGTTCCCATGCGTAATTCGAAATCGGCAACATGGTCGATCGGATCACCGTCACCACGAATGTCGGCAACCCCTCGGGGTTGCGATAATGCCGATCTGGGACTGCTGCCCAGATTTCTTCAGAAAAGGGGAGCATCAAATCTCCCAAGGCGGCTGATACGCCTTCCGATTGCTGGTATGATGTCTGAACCGCATGCAGATTATGCCACCAATCATCATCCTTATTTCGCCTGATTGGGGCCTCCACGGCCCTATTGAATAAGCCAGGATTGCGTCCCAAATTAGGTTCGCAATCCTTCAACGCGCGCATGATCTCCAACTCCCTGGTGAGCTCATCAATTCTTCGCTGCATTTGCTCCTGATCATTTCTAGGAGCGGGAGTTAGAGCTCTGGCCGGAGGGGGGGGAGTAAATCGATATCTAGGCCTCCTCGTTGTCACGCCACTCCTGACGATTTCTTCATCATCAGTACTGCGCTCGTCAGGATCACTCTCATATCCTCTGCTTTTGGGAACAGGGCTTGAAACAGCCGGTTGTTCTGTTCCACTTCTCTTCGACGTAATTTCCAGTACCACCTTCCTGACGACAGCTTCCAGATCCTGTAAAGTGAATGTTGGTGCTCGGAGACTGTCGGGAACCACGTCACTATCATTTGTCGGAGTTTCAGTCGCCATACCTTTGATTATCCTATCCCTGGTAGAAATCTCAAATGGGATTAAAGAATCGTCCCCACGGACGGCGCCAAACTGTTATGGTCCCTTTTTAGGGGTACCAACAGTCGTCCGGTTCGTTTAGCAAACGAACTCGGTTCTGATTTGTTTTTGTTGTGGAAGACGATTAAAAACTGGAAATAAATGATGACACGGCGATGTATAGTAGAAACCCTAGGAATTGGGGTGAAAACCACTTGACTAAGAGCAGATTATACTCTTAGCCTGTTCACTAATCAAATAATTCATAATGAATACAACAGAGGCTTAACGAAAATGACAAAGAAAAGAAAGCAGTAAGAATTCCGGCAGGGTAACGGCATGTTCTTACGCGTCCAAAAGGTCCTGCTATTTCCGTCGTCGCGCCCGGTATTTATAGAGTTAGCGGCGTGTGTAAATCACGTTCTGTAACCGCATCTGACAGGTTTGTTAGAGGTTGTTATCGCGGGATGTAATACAAGGTTGGGACCGAGGCGTGGTAAACGTGTGGAGGCCCGAAGCGTGGAAAACGTGAGTCTGTAACCGTTCAAACCGAACCAAGGAGCCAGTTACCATAGAACGCTTTATTTCGCCTAAGGTTATCTTCGGTCCTCTCGTTAAACATTGGGCCGCTTTTCCTTAAGTGTACAAATGGGCTGCAAGAATTCGTTTCCACCATTTGAATTAGCCCAATAGTTAATGGGTCTTACCAATCACAAGGTATACGGTCCTAAAGTTCTCATCACTACTGTAATGTGATATGAGATGATTGTTGTATAAATAATTGTGATTTACAAAAAACATTTTTAAAATAGTTGTACATTGCTTTTAATTTCATGAAATGATTTTTTAATCATTACTTTTAATTAATTTTAGATTAAAAAATAATTTAATATAAACGCAATTTATATTGATTCATGAAACTATTGTTTTTAGCGTTCAAATAAACGCTATCTATATAGATATTTGGTTTGTACAAAACAAAATCATGATGGCATGCACAAGCCAACATTATTCAAACATAGTCAATATTTCACTTATTTATAACAATAAAATACATGGGTAAATTTATTTATAATTTTATATTTGAATATTAAATATATTTTTTTAAACATACTTAAAGATAAATTGTATCACTCTTTTAGAGAATATGTTAAATGGAAAATCAATTAAATTTACTTTACCATCTTGTTTTAGTTTATTATGAGCAATGCTTTTATAGCGATACAAAATTTTGTTCTTATCATTCTACGTATTGATCGCCGATCGGTACTGAAATTTTTTAAAAAATATATATTTTGTGTTTTTTTTGGATCACGAATCTCACCCAAAAATGTGGTATCAGATCCACCGCCCAATTTTTGTACCCGCCCATATAAAAAATCCGAGGTGTTTATTTAAATTTAATGAACGAAAAACTGAACAAATATCTTGCAGTGAAGTGATTTTGCGTTTCATGGCTTCTTCAGCTTTAAGTTCTTACATTTTATGGTCTCCTTGTAAGATTCTGAAATCGGAGAGAAGGTTTCTTGATACGATTTCAGTCAATTACAACTCGGGCAGAGATTCAGCGTATGATGATAAACGGAGTGTAAACAGAGGAAATAGTAAAATCTCTTCTCTTATGAAAGCTGAGACAGAAATATTGGGGAAAGTTCCAGTAAGTTCGAAAGTTAAAAAGGGGATGAGGGAAAAAGAAAAGTTGGAACCTTTGTGGGATGATGGATACGGTGACACGAGTGTCAAGGATTTTTTTTATTATGCAACTGATATAATCAAGCATGATGGCGGGCCGCCTCGATGGTTCACACCAATTGCTTGTGGCACTCATTTGAAGGATTCTCCTGTTTTACTTTTCTTGCCTGGTACATATAGCTAGTTTTCATAAAGATGCCCGACAATGTGAAGTCCTGGACAAATGGTTTTTTGTTAATGGAGAGGCTTAACCAAAAAACACTAGTGTTTCATTCTTCTTTTTATGTCCCTTCTTGCAGGTATTGATGGTATTGGAGTAGGCCTTATTCTACATCACAAGTCTCTGGGAAAGTAAGTTCTAATGAGGGAGAACTGGTAGTCTTGTATTATCATCATGTGTTAAAACTGCGTTATGTTGAATTTGTCCCACATTTCTTAAAGAAGTGGGATCGATTATGTTTATAAGGGTGGGAATTCCATCACATAATGGCTTGATCAAGTCTCTTAGATGTGTGGGTTCCTACCCTTAATTCCGTACGTTCATGCTCTCCCATCGTAATTTCGACCATACTCTAGAATTCCAACACATTACAAAGAAATCAAGGCTGAAGCTTTGTGCTTGGTTTTATGTCACTAATCAGTTCTTCCATTTCTTTTCAAATATGGGTGCTTCAAATTATGCATTCCTCTTTATCTTTATTTAACGTCAGTTCTTGCTGGAATTCTATTACTTTTACTTGATACCAAATCATCAACTTGGTACTATTGTCTTAGGGTCTTCGACGTTTGGTGCATGCATATTCCGCTGAAAGACAGAACCCCCTTTGCAGGTTTAAGTTTGTCATAATAGTTATTTTTTAAAATTACTGATATAAGTTACAAGAATTTTTTGTTGTTGTAGCTTTTATGTATGAAACAGTTGTTTCATAAATTACAGGTTTAGTGAGCTTTGTTGAAGGTACTGTAAGGACTCAGCACAATTTATATCCCAATAAACCTGTGTATCTTGTTGGAGATTCGTTTGGAGGATGCTTAGCTCTTGCTGTGGCAGCCAAAAATCCTCATATTGATCTTGTATTAATATTAGCTAATCCAGGTACTTCGTCTAAAAAATGCAAAATTTTCATATAGCATATTTTAGTTGCCGGGGTTTTTGACTTGTAATTCATTTTTGCAGCAACTTCATTTGGCAGGTCAGAGCTGCAGCCTCTGTTGCCTCTATTGGTTTCCTTGCCTGATGAGCTTCATGTAACTGTTCCTTATTTACTATCCTTTGTTATGGGTACGTAGCATTATTATTATAAGTTCGGTTACGGATTTGTAGTGATACATGTGTGTTCTTGTGCATCGTGTTAAATTTCTAGAGTCCGGTCAATTTACGTGGGGAGACCACGTAATGTAAAAGACTTAAACAAGTCACTTACTATGGTCCATATTCCCTCTTATAAACCAGTCCAATTCATATCCCAAGTTCGATGTGGGACAATTGTTCATATATCTGCAACCAAGTGATATCTTTGATTTCTTCTTTTTAAATAGAAGCAAGAAGCTTTAGTAAAGGATTAGCTTGTTTATAAAGTTGAGTTTATAAACTTTTGCTCTTTCATTAAACCAGGTGATCCAGTTAAGATGGCTGCAATAGGTGTCAACTCTGTTTTGCCATTGCCACAATATTTGGAACAGTTATCCAGCAACCTTACCTCTTTACTCCCTCTCCTCTCTGTAAGAACATTCTTACGCAGCTTTCTTATTTCATTGAGGAATTTTTTCAATGTATTCATAGAAAAAGTTTATTTTCGTGAAATATTGCAGAACTTGGCTGATATTATACCCAAAGAAAACCTTGCTTGGAAATTGAGATTGCTAAAAACTGCTTCAGATTATGCTAATTCTCGTATTCATGCCGTTAAAGCAGAAGTCCTTATTCTTGCAAGGTTGCCGTTTAAGATATAATCTCATTTATAGTGTTAAATTTCTAGAGTCGACTCAATTTCATGTGTGGATTGTGCACGGATAACGTATAATGGGAGGAGACCACACTGTAAAATACTTGAATAAGAAAAGTCATTTAATATGGTTCACATTCCCTTTTATAAACCAATCCAATCCACATCTAAATTTCGATGTGGGAGAATTTCTTCATATTCAATAAACCTCCCTCAAGTTCAACCACCTAACAAGTTGGATTTGATTATTTAAACCGGTTGATTACCATCCAATCAATTAAACATAACTAACCTCCGTAAGGCCACAAGGATATTTCCTTTGAAATTGTAGAGTCTAGCCGAAATTAAGACGAGAGTGCACACGGATAATTGTTCTTTTACGTTGTGGTCTCTTCTCCTTATAAGTTAAATCCGTGTGCACTCCCACATGAAATTGACCCGATAAATTTAACATATGAAGATCATTAGGGAATGTAGCATGCTTTCTATGTATCCATTCATTTCGTTTCCTTCCCTGTTCTTGTTGAAGTTTATTACTGATTTTTAGCATCCTTTTCTCATGTGCATTATAATGTCTTCAGTGGCAAGGATAACATGCTTCCCAGTGAAGAAGAAGCTTCAAGGCTTATGAAATCATTGAAAAATTGTACTGTCCGATATTTCAAAGACAACGGGCATGCCATACTATTGGTAAGTGGAGACTCTAGTATTTTCACATCATATGCTTCTAACTCATTTTAAATTCATTAAGTCATTTAATGAAATTGATCAGTTGTTAATCCACCGATTTGAATTGTCAAGTCCAACTTGTCAGGTGGTTAGACTTGAGGGGGTGTGTTGAAATGATGAAATTGTCTCACGTCGGAATTTAGATGTGGATTGGATGATTTAAGAAAGGATGTGGACCATAGTAAATGATTTGTTCAAGTCTTTTACGATGTGATCTCTTCCCTCTTATACATTATATCCGAGCACACTCCCCACATAAATTGACCCGACTTTAGAAATTTAACATAGTATTAGACCGGGTTCGGAAAAATCCTGAGTGACCTTGTCGGGGTCACTCCAATTTAATGAAATTGTTGGGTGGTAATCCACCGGTTTTAATGGTACTCCAAGTCAAGTGGTTGGACTTGAGGAGGGGTGTGTTGAAATATGATATCCGTCCCACATCGGAAGTGGGATGTAAATTAGATTGGTTTATAAGAATAAATGTAGACCATAGTAATTGATTTGTTCAAGTCTTTTACGGTGTGGTCTCCTCCCTCTTATACGTTATATCCAAGCACATTCCCCACGTAAATTGATTCGACTCTAGAAACAAAACAGGGACTCTAGTATTTTCACATCATATGCTTCTAACTCATTTTAAATTTATTTACAGTTTCACAAATGCAGGAAGATGGTGTTAATCTCTTGACTATCCTCAAAGCCACTCACTCATATCGACGTTCAATGAAACATGATCGTATCAATGATTTCATACCTCCTAGTATGTCCGAATATAATCGAGATCGAAATCGGTAACGTAGCTCTCATTTTTCCTTGATTTTCGAAGCATTTCATTTCAAAAGAAGTGCATTATTCTACGATGAAATGATCTAGGTTTATATATTTTCTACTCCTTATTGATTTCAACCAGAACCCAATTCTTTCAACGCATTGCTGATCCGGTAATGTTATCCACTAGTGAAGATGGTAAGATAGTGAGAGGACTTGGAGGTGTTCCAAGTGAAGGCCCTGTTTTGCTAGTTGGTGATCATATGCTTCTTGGTTTAGAAGTTATTCCATTGATCGACGAATTTCTAAGTGAAAAAAAGATATTGGTTCATGGAATGTTTCATCCTTCATTTCTTCATACTGCAAATCAAGGATACGAAGAGTATATATTTCTGGACAATATTCGATTATACGGCGGTGTGCCTTCAACTTCGGACAATCTTTTCAGGCTTCTAGACAAGAGCTGTCATGTTCTGCTATTTCCCGGTGGTGCTCGTGAAGCACTCCACAGAAAGGTATGTGTTTCTGTTGAAATATGATGTTNACCTGGAGAAGAAGAAGAAGTAAACTAGAAAATTGCAATTGAATTGGTTCAATTATGCAATGGATTTGGACCAGCAGGAGCTTTTCTATGCGACACTTTGAATCTCCTGGTATCACTATCGGCATCACCGCTTCTGGATTTCACCGGGAAGTTCCATGAAGAAGAGCGGCGGGATTCCGATTCCGATTCCGATTCCGATTCCGTCTCTAGAAATTGGCGATTCGACAAACAGTTTCCGATCAGAAGAACGATGAACAAGAAAAGGAACCTTTCGAATTGTTGGAATCGATATTTCATAATCCAAAATAAGGAAATGAGAGAGATCGCGATAATTGAAACTGCTGCTGAGTTCGCCGTAAACAAGGTGAAAGAAAACGTGGAATTAGAAATAGAGATGTGAATTTTTGGCTTGATGCATTAACACGCGCACCACTAATAACTACGAGATTGCCATATCGGCCACCTCATCATTTTCACTTGGCTCTTAAATTAACTTCATTTTCTCTCAATATTAATTTTCTTTAAATATACATCAATTTAATTTATTTTTAAATATTATTATAAATATATTTTATTTTATTCTTACAATAATATCTCATTTATAATGTTTATTTTTATTTATTTATATATTCTATAGACGTAATAATCTATAAATATTTAATAATAAATTTATTATAATGTATTAATTGTAACTCATACTATCAAGATACTCAGTGTATTGATTGATATATCATAATAATACTAACGATATCACAATACATTTGAATCGACCAAATAGGATTTAAAATCTAAATATTAGATATTATTTAAAATTATAATATATATATTTTTCAAAGTAAAGCCTCTCTTTTCAAGAAATGGCTTGGGAGTGGAAAAAGATTGCCACGTGGGCATCTAAGCATCTATGACTATGTTTTTAAACCGGTTTTTTAGATTGAACAGGAAAGCTTATGGTTCATGTAAACCGATACATAAACCGTAAATATTTTAAAATTTCATTCTATTTGAATCGAATCGAAAAATCTCCGGTTCACTAAAAACTGGTTCGAACCGGTGGTTCAACCGACGGTTTAAAAACACAGGTTTATGATGAAGACAACCTAAACACTGAAGTTGTCTTATTCACAAATTACAAAAATAGATTATGGATGTGTTTTTAAAACATAATAATATACATTTTAATTTTTAGTTATAAATTTTGATTAATAATACATTCATATTTTTCAATAGAATCAAATTCAAATTTAATTATGAAAATGCATTATAAATTTTTACGTCATTTTTGTTACATTTTTTTCGAATAAAAATTTCAATCATTTTCTTAATAGTGAATTCATTTTTCTATAATTTAGAATTTATATTCTCATTTGTTAAATTTTTTCTTCAAGGACATCCTTTTCAACATTTGTTTCTTTTTATTTATGATTTTTTAAAATATTATTTTTTTATTTTATATTTACAAATATTACTTTATTTTAAAATTATAATTAAAAGATATCATTATTTTTTACATTGTAACTTAAATTACATTAATCTATAATGTTTTTATATTTATAATTCGTTTACGCATAACATTATGTAAATTAGAATTATACATTCTAATAATAAATTATAATTCTAGATTATATAATTTGTACACAAAATAACCTAAGTAAACTTGGTTATAAATAGAAGAGGAAATGAGAGTTGGATGGTTATGGGTTTTTTTGGTGAAATAATGCAGGTTAAAACTTCATTTATTTTTCTAGTGGAATGAAAATGGGAAATGGGATTTGGATGGTATAACTAAAATTAGATAGTTTATTGAAGATGAGAATCCAAAAATAATGAAGTCAAAGAGAACAGTATGTTGCATTTATTTAATGGACAAAAGTTGGACAGTTTACATCCACGCGTCCCTATAATTAACTCCTCCATTTCTGATTGGCTGGCACGCCACAGTTCTCTTCGTACTGATCATTACTTGTAAAATGATTTTTAGTATATATCTATCATATACCGATTATATATTGAAATATCGATGTATCAATCATAACTGATATTTACCGGTATAATCGGTTTCCTGTGGTGAGTAACTTGTTTATTAAATTTCAGGATCTCACTTCTGCAATGCCTGCGCCCGGGACATGTGTAACTACTTTTATTTTTACCATTTAACTTTATTAATTATTATTATAGATTTTATACTCAATGTTTTTATATAGGCATATGCATCCCTTTTAAGTAATACAAACTGTATTATAAATATTTCATAATTATTAATTTTAAACAAAAAAAAATTTAAGAAAAATGTAAAATAGAAAAAGAAATAGTTTAAATAAAAATGATTTGTGAGAGTATCATGATTTGAGAAGTCACTATGTTACAATTAGTTCCAATAATTAATCTATATGTTTGGAACAATATTGAAGAAATAACTGTGAGATGATACCACTATATTGTGATGTGTGGTGTTCATGGTTTCATAAATGATTTTTTTGTTATAATTTTTTATTAATTGTATATCATTTATGAATTAAGTTTAATGATTAATTTATGATAAACTAGTCATTTGGAAAACTAAATTTTTAATTGTTATATTTTTTTTATATAATTGATATTTTATATTAAGAATTTTTAAAATATATATAATATTCAATGTTAAGATATAATTGCTAAAATATAAAAGTTATTGATAAAAAATAGCACATATCAAATATTGAAAAAAATGAATCATCTAAACGGCCTACCTTCTTTCATCCGTGTTAGTGTAATGCAATCACATATTTCATTTATGACTCGAATCATGTTGTTATCATATATGAGTTCAACTTCTACATATAGTGAATCAACGATATTTTATAATTCCCTATTTCGATCGTGTTCCATCTCTATAAAGTTCGGATTCTCATTGTCAACATTTCGCATGAAATGATGAATAACCATTGTTGCCATAACAATACCTAAATCAGAATGTTTGTGCCTCGTCTTATATTCGTAACACCAAAAAAATCATTCTTAGACATTATTTCACAATGGACAAACTTAATAAAATAGGAACATTACACGCAGAATATATCTAATGATTCCAACGACCCATAACTTTTAAAATACACACAAGAAGATAAACTCTAAAATTACAACACCCAATAAATGCGCACATGGTTGTGTGTGGAGATTCGAGATTGAATATGCAGAACGGAAATTGAGAATCTGAACGGCAACATATTTATTTTAATATGAATGTAGTTTATGTTCATGGTAGGATGTTTCAAATGTTTCAAAATTTATATCCGATCATATCCGATATTTATATTATATTATACTCTTTTCTAATTTTGTAAAGTTAAAACGTTATATATAGTAAGAGATTGTTTCCTTACTAAATTTCTTTCTTACCTCTTTGTGTTGACGAATGTTTATAAGAAATATAGGATTTGGAAACATGTATATATATATATATATATATATTTATCAATTTGTGTAATATTTATTTTGTTCGTTAATATTAATATTTTTATATTTTATTCTTATTTTGTAGAAATATTTTATTCTTATTTTTATATTAATATACAAATATAAAATATTTTGGATATTTTATTCTTATTTTATTTTTATTTTAGATATTTTATATTATCATTTAAAATTAAATTAATTTATAATTTATTTTATTTTTATTGAGTGTGATTATAAATATATAAGTTAATTATATTTATTTTTTATAGATTCATATAATTATATTTATTTATTTAAAATTAATTGTTTACTACCCTTTATTTTAATTAAACTCAAGTTTTATTTTATACATATTTGAAAATTCTGAAAATATAATTTTTATTGTTTTATAATTTATATGTTTTACAAATAAGTAATATTTTTTTAATGATTAGTAGTAATTTCTTATAATCAATTATAATTAAAAATAAATATTAGAATATCCGCAAATTGATCCGTAAATCGATCCGCTATTGTGGATCGATTTCGGATCATCATTTTTCCAATCTGTATCCATCAGATCGGGTCGGTTACCGATTCACACACACCCCAATTTATTATTGACGCTTTAATGAACTCGTAAATTTTTAATATTTTATATACAATTATTGAACAGTATGGGTAAACTTTGTATAATTTTTCAAACATATCTTATTTGTTTACTTTATGAGAAATTTTCAAACAATTTTGAACTTTGTGAAAACCGGTGCTAGAATGGCAAGATAAAAAACAAACCGTATTGATAACTTTATATTTCATTCTTACAATTTCGTAAGTTGGAAGACATGTTTTTACACGGCTCATAAGTTGGTAGACTAATTATGCAATTTTCTCAAAAATTTTCTGTATTAGCCGCAACCTACTAACTTTTTGTATAAGGAAAGCTTCAATTAGTTAGGATTGCAGCACACAATAAAGAAGGCTGAAAAGTCAAGATGATAGTTGAAATGATTGAAGAAGTTGTACAATAATTGATCTAAAGATGAAGGGAATAGAAAATAGCATGATTATCATAGAGATAACTCATTGGATCAATATAAATAAGCAACACAAGAGCATAGACATGGAAGGGAATCTTATAACCTTCTTCTTCTAAATCAAATTAATAGTAAGAAAGATTAAGTTATGATGTAATCACAACATCATATTTTTCCCCTTCATCACTACAAACTCATTGAAAAGACTTATCCAACTCAATTGTATGTCACCTTTAAGTACCCAAAGTGGGACATTATAACTTTCAACAATAATTAAACATTGGCTATGAAAAACCATACCAAGTAATAATTAGAGTGATGGTGCTTTATAATTATTCCTTCATAATAAGTAAAAATACCGAGAAGGGAAATTTGATTGTAGTCTCATTTCCATCATGCATTTTATTGACCATATTTACCATCTCAAGTTGCATAAAATTACAAGTTATTCATGTGTAGATGAAACATAAGACATCAACCAAACAATAATACCAAATAGGTGTGAACCAAAAGAGGTATAAAAAGGTCTGCTTTCAGTTATTCATTGTCATAGAACAAAATGCAGAGAGCCAACAAGCATGCTTAATTCCCAATTCACTAACATAATCACCCTCTAAAAATTTTAAAAAAACTGCAGAACCCAACATTTCAAACTTTGCTTGCCTTTAAGAAGATGCTGCTGCTGCCTTCTTCCTAGGTGCAGCTTCAGTACCTTAATCAATCACCAATTCACACATGAAATCAATCACTAAAATTGGATGTGATGCAGTAAAGAAGAGCTAGATATATGGTAAGATGACAAACCTTCTCTAAAGTTTGTCTTGAACCTGCGGGGAACATGACGGAGATACCTCATGCGGCCAGTTCCAGTGGTCTTTCTTCTAATAGCCTTCACGCTCCAGTTGTCTAAAAGATTCAAAAGTCAGTTTTCTAGATGAATCATAAAGAACATACAAAAAAAATCATGACAAGAAAAGGATCTACAAATGCATTATATCACACAACAAATTTCAATTGTGGGTAGCTCAAATTATGAGATACGAAAAAATCATAAAAATAATATAATTTCGAAAAAATAGCGAAAGAACAAACTGGATCACGTACAAGTCCTCTTCCTGGCAGCAGGATAAGCACAGGCGGAGCAACGGCTCTTCTGAAGGTGGAAACTCCGGCGACCGCATCTCACACAAAGAGTGTGCGTCTTGTTTCTCCTTTTTCCAAAGCTTCCGGTCCCTTTTCCCTACAAATCGAGTAATAATTCTTACAACTAAGTTTAAATGTCCAATAAACACGATGAATAATCGAAGCATTAGATAGACAGCACTCACCATTTTGGATGTTATGCGAAACTCAGTGGCGCTTCAGGCGAGGAGGCACCTAGACCTAAATCGAAGAAAGTAATAAGAGAACATTAGGGTATTGTAATGGTATTAAATGGGCCTTTTGTTTAATTGGGCCTATAAACCTCTTTTGGGCCCGTTATTCTTCGCTAGAAAATATATTGGGTTATTTGGTATGATTTTTCAAAATTACGGTGAGGTATGTTGATCGTATCGTACGGTAAGNGCAACATAGAAAAAAGCATGATAATAACAAAATTTGCATTGTAAAAGATTGACATTAATTATAAATATATTAATTGAATAAGAAAATAAATGATTATAAGTAAATAAAAAATTATTTAAATATATAATATCCAATACAATGCCAAACGTATATTTTTAAAAAATTGAGTACCCGTACAACAAAGGCTACATAAAGTATTGATCTCCTAACAAAAACATCAACAAATTTTAGATGATTTTTTAATTTTATAAGCGATATTTAATTATTGGAAAATATAATAATACAGAATATATACCATTATATTATGCTACACGCACTAGAAAAACAATATAATAATAGCATTCAAAATAAATGTCATGCCAATGCAAGAGTATGATAGGTTTAAATTATGAAAATGACCTCAAAGATTTATATTTTGGATATTACATTTTACAATATTGATCTGTCAAGTTTGAAACTAGTTCTCAAAATTTGAGTATTGATTTTTCTATAATTGAAAACATTGTGAACTACTTATAATATACATAGTGAATTTAGATTTTAGAGTACTTAGTTTATCAAACTATAGAAAACAATATATGTGATTTGCTAGACCATTTCTATCAAATAATACAATAAAAAGAACCTTTTATTTATTTAGTGTTGTATGCGTTAACAAAACAGGGACATGTTCCACGAACGCGGGCAGTGTAGCAATTCTGCTCTTTCGTTTAAATGAAGCTGTTATTCGCATCGGTATTGAGGTGGTTGTTCTTGTATTTGGTTTGTGTTTCTTCTTCCTCTGTTGTGGATGCCTATTATGCTCCAATTCTTGAAAATCAGGCCATCTGATTTGATGTAGTTTTTAAAATTAAATCTCAAGCCCCTTGATTCTCTCGAAATTCCAGATATGCGGAAACTGAATTCTGAAATTCTAAAAGCTGATATGCTCGGAGCACCTTTATGTATTCCATTTGCTCTATCAAGTATTCATAGATAATTGAATTGGAAATTGTCTTTACTTTCCCTTCGTCTTCTATATACCTCTCGCATGAACGCGAACCACACTAATTAAATAATACATTTTTTATTATGCATTATTGGGCCAAAATAGCCTGATTTGCTAACATATACAATGTAGATCAAAATTAGTAGAATATGTCTTTACTTCCCATTCGTCTTCTATATGCCTCTCGCATGAAAGCTATAGTGCCCCCGCGTTCTCTGAATGCGGACCATACTAGTTAAATAATACATTTTTTATTCTGCATTATTGTGTCAAAATAGTCTAATTTGCTAACATATATTATGGAAATCAAAATTAGTAGAATATGTCTTTACTTCCCTTTCGTCTTCTATATGCCTCTCGCATGAAAGCTACAGTGCCCCTTGTTCTTTGAACATGACTACGTTCTCTGAACGCAGACCACATTAGTTAAATAATCTTACAAAGCAAACTGATTCCATCAATAAGGAATGTCAAATTAATCAAACTGATTTATCTTCTTAATTGATTCCTTTGGTTCTCGGAAGGAAAGGTTCATCTATTCTCAGCAAATTGATGCAATCATTCTGTTTAATTTTAAAGTTACTGAATAAGCAATTGATTAGACAATTGCCTTATTTGTGTTGTTCTATTATATTTAAGAATGTAATAACCAAGTTCTTTGTATCTTGGATTTCTATTATGTGTTGAATAATATTCTAATAACCAAGTTTCGTTTAATATTGGTGTGTGATCATTAAAGAACATCAAATGGTATCGTAGCAAGGAAGGATATTCGTAAGAATACTTAATCATGACATTCTTAGATGTTGTACCAAAATTTGAAGGAGAAGACTATCAACTATGGGCTCTACACATGAAGGTAGCCTTGATGGCAGGAAAACTATGGGATGTAGTGGAATCTGGAAATAAACTAACACCTCTAGGAACTAACGACTCTGCCGGAGTCTGGAACAGATTTGATGAACTTCATGCACGACATGGTCAGGCTTTATCAGCATTATATGGTTCTCTTGGAAAGGGGCTAATGGCTCGAATCATGTCATGTACAACATCCAAAGAAATTTGGACTAAGTTGAAGGAAGAATTCGAATGAGATGCACAAACAAAAGCAGTTGCTATTAGTAATCTCGAGCAAGAGTTTGAATCACTCAAAATGTCCGAACATGAAAAAATCAAGGAGTACATAGATCGAGTAACTGATGCGGTAAATCGAATAAGACTCCTTGGAAAAGCTATCTCTGAAGAAAGAGTAACTCAGAAAATCATGCGAAAAATAACTTGGAAGTTCGAAGGAAAGATATCTACCTTAGAGGAAGGAGATATTACGAAGTTGACCGTAGCAAGTCTCTCAAACAAGCTGCAAGCAGTGGAAAATAGAAGTTTATTGCGTCAAGAAATCACAAATGAAAAAGCATTGATAACCGGCCATCAAAAGCCAGAAGACAATATCAAATTTGTGAGTTATGGAAATTCTAGTAACACTTACAGTGGTAAGTTCCCTCCTTGTTCAAATTGCAAAAAAACCAGTCATTTAGAAAAATACTGTTGGTGGAGACCAGATATACAATACCGTGGGTGTAAGCAAATGTGACACATTGAAAGAGCGTGCCCTCTGAAAAAACAACAAGCTCATTTTGCTACTGAAGAAGGAAGAAATGAAGATCATGTGGAAAAAGTCTTTGCAGCAACTTCAGACCTCATTGCTCTGAATGATAATGTTTGGATTCTCGATTCTGATTGTAGCCAACATATGGTCAGAAATAAGAGCTTCTTTGAGAAACTTAATGAAACATACAAGATTAAAATCAAGATCGGTGATGGCAACTTGCTTCAAGGCAAGGGAACTGGAAGTGTTAGAAGTCAAACACCATTTGGAATACGAATGGTTGATGATGTATTATGGGTGCCAGATTTGAGCATGAATTTATTGAGTGTCATACAACTCACAAGAAAAGGATATTCCGTCAAGTTCACCGATGCTAAATGTGAAGTTATGAATAAAGAAGAGATAATTATCGCTGCATTAGATGCAAGTGGAGGGGTGTTCACGTTGATTTGGCCATTGATACAACAACAAATGGAGCATGAAGCTACTGCCACAGTGAGTCAAACAGTGGGAAATGAAATGAAAATTGAGGAATATTGGGACAAGTGTTTAGGTCATGTAAATCAACACACATTACATGACATGAGTAAAAGAGCCTTAGTTAGAGGACTACCAACATTGAGAAAGGGGGCAATACGTGTATGTGGCATATGCTCAAAGGGAAAGTTATGTCAAAAGCCATTCTTATCGAGAAACAAACCAAGAGTGACAAAAAAGTTGGAATTGATACACACGGACTTATGTGGTCCTTTTAGAGAATCATCATTAGGATGAAACAAATATTTTTTTACATTCATCGACGACGCTTCAAGGTACTGTTGGATTTATTTCCTATGCTTAAAATAAAAAACTATGACGTACTTCTTGGAGTTTCAGAAAATGGAAGAGCTGAAATCAGAGAGCAAGATAAAATACATTCGATCAGACAACGGTGGGGAATATTGTGGAGATAAGATGAAAGAATATCTTAAAAGGATGGGAATTCAACATCAGGTCACAGTCCCTTATACTCCACAACAAAATGGTGTGGCGGAACGTAAAAATAGATCATTGGTTGGAATGGCAAGGTGTTTATTATTTGAAAAAGATTTACAAACGAAGCTATGAGCTGAAGCAATTAGCACTGGAAACTATATACAAAATCGGATTGCAACACGAGCTCTCAAGGAACTAACGCCTTATGAAGCGTGGAAATGAGTGAAGCCGACAGTTAGTCACATTAAACTTCTCGGGAGTGTAGTTTACACTTTTGTGTCAAAAGATAGGAGAATTTCGAAACTGGATCCAAGGGCTGCTGAGGGTATCTTTGTAGGCTATGGAACTCACTCTAAAAGTTATATAATCTATAATCCGAGGACAAACAAATTGGTAGTGTCAAGAACCGTAACATTTGATGAAGATGACATGTGGAACTGGGAAATAAATCAACCTAACTCCTGGAATAGAGAAGCTAAGTTACAGAATCATTCTAACCAATTTCTTGTGTTTTCAGATTTTAAATTATTGGAGGATGATGAGGATGCTGACATTTCACATTTGGACTTCATTGGAGACAATCCATTTGATACTTTGGCGGAAGCAGATGAACATGAGAGAAGTCATATAACAGAAACAAGGCCAAGTGATAATGCATGAACTTCTGATCATGATGACTTAGCATCTACAGTAGAACATTCTGATCATTCTATGTTTGAGGATGATGACAATCGTGATCTTGCTGTTCAACGAACACGACTACTATATGAAATATATGAATATGCAAACGCTGCCGTAGGAAACCAAGAACCTCAGAATGTGGATGATGCACTAAAGATACCAAGATGGAGACAGGCCATGGAGAAAGAAATTGCTATGATTCAGAAGCACGGAACTTGGAAGCTCGTTGATAAACCGGCAGGTGCAAATATAATTGGAGTTCAATGGATTTTTAAAGTCAAGACTAATGCTGATGGTACCATAAATAAATACAAAACAAGATTGGTGGCAAATGGATTCACTCAAGAATTCGGTATTGACTACTTTGACACTTATGCACAAGTTGCAAGGTTTGACACTATAAGAATGCTTTTATCTTTGGCTGCTCAAAGAGATTGGAAAGTAATACAATTAGATGTCAAGTCCGCATTTCTAAATGGTGAATTGGATGAGAAGATTACATATACCAACCACCCGGCTTTGTGAATGGAAAAAATCCAACAAAAGTTCTTCTCTTAAATAAAGCTCTATACGAACTCAAACAAGCACTTAGAGCATGGGTACATGAAATTGTAGACAGTGCTGCAACAACTCGAATTTGAAAAAAGTCCTAATGAGGGTTCACTATTCGTAAGAAGAATTGATCAAGGTATGGTGAATTTATCAGTTTACGTTGATGACATTATTTTAACTGAAGATGATGAAAGCTATCTTTTGAAAATGAAGAATAAATTAATAGATGAATTTGACATGATCCTGGCACAATACATTATTTTTTGGGGTTGGAAATAGATTTCCTTTTGGATGGAATTTTTGTATCCCAAAGTAAATATGCTGATGTGTTTTGGAAAAGTTTGGATTATTAGAATGTCATGCAACTTCCACTCCAATGATACAGGAGCAGAGCTATACTCGGAAGAAGGAGACCTGGTAGACAATACTCATTATCGATGCATGATAGGTTGCTTATGGTTCTTAACCAATACTCGTCCATATATCGTCTATGCTGTAAGTATGCTTTTGCGTTTTATGCATAAACCAAGAAGTGTGTATTTTCAAGCAGGGAAACGAATCTTGAGGTATATCAAAAGAACGAAACAACAAGGTATACTCTACAAGAAAAATCATAAGGTAAAAGTGAGTGGATTTGTGGATAGCAGTTTTGCTAGCTCCTAGAATGTTTACAGCACCTCGGGTTATGTTTTTGGACTGAGAGGAGGACCAACATCATGGTTATCGAAAAAACAAAGTGTCGTTGCTCAATCTACTGCCGAGGCGGAATATATTGCAGCTGCAATAGCAGCAAATCATGCAGTATGGATGAGAAAAGTAATGTATGATATAAGGATAAAGCAAGAAGAACCATCAGAGATATTATGTGATTCCAAGTCAGTTATTGCGATGGTTAAAGACACTGTTTTCCATGGATGAACAAAACACATAGCTGTAAAATATCATGCCGTCCGAAACTTTGTTGAACAAGGCGAGTTAAAGTTTGTGTTTTGTCCGAAAACCGAACAAATTGCTGATGGGTTAACTAAATCACTAAGTAAGGAGATGTTCTTGAAGATGAAGCAGACAATGAACATATTTGACAGAATCAATTTCAGGGGGAGTCTTGGAAGGCAGACTGATTCCATCAATAAGGAATGTCAAATTAATCAGGCTAATTTATCTCCTTAATTGATTCTTTTGGTTCTCGGAAGGAAATGTTCATCTATTCTCAGCAAATTGATGTAATCATTCTGTTTAATTTCAAAGTTACTGAATAAGCCATTGATTAGACAATTGTCGTGTTTGTGTTGTTCTATTCTATTTAAGAATGTAATAACCAAATTCTTTGTATCTTGGATTTCTATTCCGTGTTGAATAATATTGAATTTTCGTTTAATATTGGTGTGTGATCATTAGAGAACATCAAATAATACATTTTTTATTCTATATTATTGAGCCAAAATAGCATATTTACTAACATATATTATGGAAATCAAAATTAATAGAACAAAAATTGTCAAATCATTCATAATGGAAGAATCATTATTGAGTCTCTAATCTCCTCTATTTAATTCAATTATGTACATTACCCTATAGATAAATTTATGAATAAGAGTGTTACAGTATTTATCATGTTTTTTTAAATATATTTTAAAAAATTATTTCTTAATAACACTGATAAAATATAACATCACCAAGATATTAATTTGATTTATTTAATAATTATAAAAAGACTGTGACAATATTCGTTATATTTTGATTAATTATATTCAATGGATTTCTTATATATATTACTTTTTAATAAATATTAATACAAATTAAAATTTTAAAATTCAAATATTTTATTTCTTCGAATTCCTAGATATATTAGTTTTATTGTCTATCTATTGTTGAGAATTTTTCACGAGAATTTTTCCATCCGTGATCAGAGTGATTTACATGATGGAACAAAATGAAATTCAATATCAAGATAATCATGTGATCGATAAAATTTTGTCGTAAGCTCATTATTACAAGAGAAAGAGGAAATTAGATGTGTTCGTTATTTAATTATGTTCATTAAACTATTTTAGTATATATGGTTTGGAGCATCTAACTATTGAATATATTTTAAATATTTAAAAATATTTGAATCATATATTCTAAAAATATAATATCTCTTTATATTTGACTGCATATTCTATATAAGTAGTTAATAAGATATATCAGCATATCTCATTTTATAACCCGAAAGGTCATAAAATATATGAATTTTAAAATAATAGCTATATAAAATTTGAAGTTGAAATTTTAGATTAAAAAATATCACATTTTAGAATTCCATTTGAGTGATATTGTTTGAGATTTTTATTAAATTTAGAAAAGAATGAGTTAATTATGCTCAAATCAACAAAAAAAGTGATATTTTTTCATTTATTAAAAAATAATATATATAAAAAATCTATTGACTATAAGTATTTGGGTTAAAAATTAAATTTATGGGTTGATAATTCATATTAAATTATAAAACTTTTCTAATTATTGAAAAAATCAAATGAACTTTATGTAAGTACTATTTTAGTGAATTTAAGTTATATAATTGTTATTAAGATAACAATTTTTAAAGGACTATTAAAATTATGTTGAAAATGTTCTCACACAGTTATTCATATGAAAAACTTAGAGGTAACCATTAATTTTTAGAGATTAATAATAACAAATAATATAATTTAAAAACACTTATAAGTATAAATTTAAATTTTTGGTATAGTAATTATTAACAATATTATGATTAATTTGGATGGAAAATGATTGGTTCAATTAATTGATTTTATTTGTATTTGTACTTACCTAAAACCTAAAAGTGACGCATATAGTTTATTCGGTTTCAATTATTGGATTAGTAATTTTAGTCGATCAATTATTTGGTTTTTATCAATCTATTATATTTTTATAGAAATACAATAAAAAATGTATTTAACTAATTAATTATAATTTTAGAATGTTTAACTGTAAAAATAACAAATATCAATTGAATATATAAATATTAATTTTTTAATAAGAATATCATTACAAATATTTAATATCTACATCAAAATAATGATATTAAAATAGAAAAATAAAAGTTAAAAATTATAACTATTCATACATCATTGTAGGAATCAAGGAAGTCATACTAGTCGGTACCACTCGTACCGGTCGGGACCGGTACGAGTGATTTTTACGATATACTGTTGGTATATCGAAATACCGGTGTACCGGTCACGACCGATATTTTTCGGTATGACCGGTATACCACCGGTATGACTTCTATGGTAGGAATAGGAGGAAAATCATTTATAAAAATATTAATATTAATATTAAAAATAAGGAATAATTATATGTACAGAAAGAAAGTTAATAGGTTTTTTGGAACTCCAATGAAAAGTGCGGTGAGGTGCGATGCGATCTCAAGATCGTGATTTTTGTATGGTACGAAAAACATAAGCTTAATTGCGATGTGATAATCGTTAAAAAATCATGATTTCACCACAGCTGTTAAAACCAGATGTGGCCTCATCGTGATTTTGGAAAAGACAAATTTACCCTTACTTTTAATAATTATAATATTATTATATTTATTATTATTTATATATGAGGGTATATTAGTATTTTTATATAAATCACGATCATAATATCACAATTTTATCAAACATATTTAAAATTTCACGATCATGATATGACACCACATCTCACCACACTTCACCACACCGCAATTTTGAAAAGTTAAACCAAACATACCCAATCTGACTCATATTATTATTTTACCATATGGGTCACATTAACCTATTTAATGTGATAGGTTAATGTGATGACCTAATGATCACTTTAAAATAATTGTTCCCATTTTACCGTTTTAAGTGTACCCATATTATTTATCCAAGAGCCTAGCTTAAATTTCCACAAGAAACGAAACTTAAAGAATCACAAATTCCTCCATAGTTATAATCATAAAAATCCTTATATTCAACAAGCAAAACCAAAAAGAACAGTAGAAAGAAAGATAGACATACCTATAATCTGCTTTACCCTTTATTCTCAACAAACAAAATCACAAAACTAAACTCACCACCATTCCACAACCACAACACAACTTCTTTTCTTCGTAAAATAGCCTTGCCATAATACGTAAATTACAATACTTACCATCCAGATCCTTTCAACACTTCAAAAATCCCGCAGCAATTAGTCCAAGATGTTGTTCGTAATGGTCGAGAATTTGCACTAAGCAAAGGCTATAAAAAAACAGAACAAGTTATAATGATTGCACAGTCTAAATTGTATGAATAAAACAGCACCTCATTAGCATCATTATCTGCACATGTAATAAGGGTATCGTTCGAATGAATAAAACGATCATCAGCCTTTGATTGTGTTGCAGAATCATCAACTTTCTCTTGTGCTACAAGGGAAGTGCAATGTTCTTCTTCATTCACAGTCGAAGGCAAAGTATTGTTCTCTGATGCAATTAAAGAGCTATCATGAGCTTGATTCTCGTTGTTAGAAGAAGGCTCGTCTTCATGACGGTTCCTGCTACAAAGTTCCTCATTCTCAATGCTCCCATTTTCTTTATTTCCGAGATCTATTTCCGTTGAAGACTCCGAATCTACTTCATTCACTGAATCAATAGGAGGCAAATCCTCCTCAGATTGAGCATTCTTTATATCATAAGGCTGATCTTCTGCACTAACAATTTCCTTCTCTGTATTGCATTCATCCTCATTCTTTACATCTCTTTCAATCAAATCCGCCTTCACTCCATCATTTAGAGAAGCATCTTCTTCAACGTTAACACCAATTTCTTCATACTCAGAACTTTCATTTGTTTTAATGGTTTTATCCTCCATCTCATCAACATTGCTTTCAGCTTGAACGACCCCCAAAGCCTCATGAATAGGATCAGAAATTTTCTCTCCAAGGTCGCTTTTTTCCTCATTGCTCAGGTCCTCAAATATGGGATGGGGAGCCTCTTCTTCATTATTAACTTCTTTACTTTCTGGGCGCTCCAAATCAACATCACCTACCATATTTCAATAAATTCAAGTAATCCTAAGAAATACTAAGAAGCAGCTTCCAACTTCACTTGTACAACACAAAATCATTCATAAAGAAAACTAATGGACACTTATATGGATTCCAAGGCAACAGCATATACAAAACATCCGAAAGCTTTAAATCACGCAAGCCAAACATAATGGAAAATTAGACTGTAAAGTCGAAAAAAGGAGAAATGATTGAAACCAGCACATGGGTACCGAGTGGGTGGAGATTCACATAAATCCAAGAAGTACATTTTCATTTTCATAGAAAAAAGAGAGTGGGATTGACGGATTCAGATTGGTGATAGAGAAGTGAGTACTGACTTTCGTTCTTCTTCTTCTTGGAGGCTTTCCTCTTTCTGTGACCCGATGGCATGATATGAATCGTAGAGTGCGTTGTCGACGGGGTAAATTTTAACCCTTTCTTGCTTATTGCTTAGTGTTTCAACGGTCTTCTTCTAAAAAATGACCACCCAAACATGCGCTGGAAGATTTGGTGCTTAGTGTAGAAGTGGCCCACGTATACTGTCACCATACGGTATCGACTTCGTAAGATTTGGTGCTTAGTCTTTAATTAAATTGTATTGTTCTATGAGCCTAATCCGATAAATACAGATATATAATACAAATTGTATTAGGATCTAATTATCGAATCATAATATCATTTCTATTACATCTCTATTCAAATTCTCTTCCTTCTTTTTATTCATTTCCCTTCACATTTCTTTTCACGGCTTTGCCTTCCTCTCCCCTTTCATCCGTCTAAATCTCCCTTTGTTTCTACTCTTCTCCTTCGTCTTTTCCCCGTCACGAACTAAGCTCTGATACCATTTGTCACGAACTTAGATCGTGACAGGGAAAAGACGAAGGAGAAGGGTAGGAACAAAGGGAGATTTAGACGGATGAAAGGGGAGAGGAGGGCAAAGGTGTGAGAAGAAATGTAAAGGGAAATGAAAAGAGGGAATGAAGAGAATTTGGATAGAGAAATAATAGAAATGATATTATAATTCGATAATTAAATCTTAATACAACCCGAATTATATATATGTATTTATCGGGTTAGATCCATACAACAATACAACTTAATTAAAGACTAATAACTCTACGAAGTCGATACCAGGTCATGACATTTATGGTCGTGACTGAATATTAACTGTGCGGTCGGTGGGGACACGAAGTGAACTGAATCCTTTCAACGTTCAAATTCGTCTTAAACAAAAGCCCATTTTGTCTATAACATAGTTTTTGAAATTCGTTCTGACCTGTTACTCCGACCGTGAATCAGTGCTAACAGTGATTTGATCCGTTCCGAATAATAGTCTCATCTTAAAACCAGACTACGTTAGCTAAAACTGATTCAACCAATTAGAATTGAACCATAATTTTGACATAATGAACCTATATTTTGTCCAATATTTAATATTTTTAACTCATTTACAATTAAATTAATAAAAAAATTTTATTTTAAAATTATTTTATTATTAATATTGTAAATATACATATTTATTAAAAATCGGTTTGAACCGATCTGACCATCCGGTTCTACCAATATAATGCATTTCTGATTCAACCATTGAACCGATTTCTAAAACTATGGTCTATAATGTCATCATTAATCATTTCTCATAAATATAAATTCTTAGATAATTTAGAATATATTTATCACATTATATTTTTAACAAATAAATATAAGATAATAATTTAATATCGACCATTATCATAAACACAACTTCTTGATAATGGGTCAACCGTGAAACACAACTACCATGAAAGATTTATCTCATCAAGGAACTATACATGTTACTATTAAATATGTTCGGACTAGGGGTGCATAGGAATCAAGCTTATTAGTGAATCTTTTGAATCGAGCCGATTCAAACGTCGAGTTCAAACACTATATTTCGAACCAAATCTTAAATCCCAATTTCTAACAAATTTGGGATTCTATGTATATATATTATATATATTTTAAAAAATAATTCTAGCTATAAATTCGAATTCTATCAAACCCAAAACTAGAATCATAATTTTGTTGGTTTTAAAATCACTTAAATTGAGTTTGATTAGATTAATTTGTACCCATAGTTCCGATTTAATTTAAACTAGTTAAGCTACTAGGCCAAAATTAAGTTTTTGAAAAACTTGCCAATTTCGGTAACTTTTCATTGCACCGCTAATATTTAGTAAACTTAGGTTATGTTATGCACAACTTTTGTTTCTATTTTTTCATTCTACGAAATAGAAATTAAGGAAATTGCAGAATATATCATATTTTGCATTCTACTTTAATATAAGTAAAATTTATACTTATCAATTTTATAACTACAAATAAAAAACAACATAAATCTTATTTTTAATTTCAACTTATACTTCTAGTTTTTGAAATGACTAAAATATCTTTATTTATCTTTTATATAATTTTTGACATTTGAAGTTTGAAGGCAGAATCTCCACAAGATATGAAAGATTCATCATAAAACTCAATGTTTTAATACCGGATGGTATACCGTCAAATACCGGAGATTCACCGGTATTTTTTTGGTACCGTTGGGTACCGGGTATTAGGGTCGATTTCCGGTTTTTGTCGGGTTCGATCATAAAAAACTAAATAAATATTATTTTTTAAAAAAATAAAATTTGATACCGGCAGATATACTAGAGGTTTATCTATCGTACCGCTCAGGATCGTTACGGAATTCCGGACCAGTATGAAAACATTGATAAATCCAACATTTGCATTATATATCCAACACTACATTTATGTCTAAGTGAAAACAATCGTGACGCAATTGTTTACATCTAATTTTATGGAAACATAATGGTTTAGAAAAAAATAGAAAATATTTTTTATTTCAATGTATGTTTATTGAGAAATTAAGGTTTAAACTATGCAGAACTTGGTCATCATCTCGATGGTAATTTTGTTGAATATCATATTTTGTGACAATAGATAAAGTTTTGATTAATAATTTATTATTCACTAAATCTAATGGTAGAAAAGTAATTTGATTAACATATAAATTATCATTCTATTTATACATCAGAATACTCATCTATTTTTATATATTACTTGTGTATTCTAAAAAAATTACAGAACACTGCATAATTTATATTTGTATTTCTGCTTGTATTTTTATTTCTCTTTCTATATAAATTACTTTCAAGAATTTGTGCAAACACATTACTGTTTTGTGCAAACATAGTTACTGTTTCTATATAAGTTTTGTGTAATTTCTAGAACTTATTTATTCGGATCATGTAATTTTGTCTAGGGTTTATTTTATATAACTCAAATATTGTCTTATAAAACTAGCAAATTACTGTTTTTGTGTATTTAAATTATCTAACAAAATTAAATTATAAAGTATTTTAAATACCAATAATCATCCAATTAAATAATAGAAGATATTTCATGTTTCTCAATCCAAACCATTTTCAAAACTATTAATTATCAATGTTTTACTACCGTCCTATACCATATAGTACTAATATTTTTTCCGATACCAATGTATATGAGTTTCAGGGTATGATTCCAAGTTATTTGGAATTGAATAAAAAAATAATAAATACTATTTTTAATTTTTTTTTAATATATAATAAAAATCAAATATGGTTTCGACCAGATTTTGGACTTATTATAAACAAAAAGAGATTTTGTGGTATTTGAACCTGTCATTTGCATCTTTGGACTCATTATACAAACTAAATCATTAATATTGTCATAAATCAGATGGAATGTAAGAAAATGTAGAATGAATTTACCTGGACAGCATCTCCAACAGAAGATATTTGAGATCCTTCGTCTTGTCATAGTACTGTAGAGGATTGCCCGTGAGAAATTCATTCATTGGATCATCATTTTGTTAATAAGAAGCACTACGTGCGCAGGGTCATAAAACTTCCTAGAAAACATAATTTGACCACCTTCACCATTTTATCTCATTTTCAGCGTTTACCATTCTGCAATCATAACTCCCATGCCTTTAATTTTCATTAATATTGCTTCATTTTCAAGTTTCCCCTCCATTTATATGCCAAAAATTCCTACAAATATTGAATGCGAACTCTCGAGCTAGGGTGTTGGACACGTAATACGTCGATACTTAAAAATAGCAAAAACAGGAATGGGGACACGGTCATCTTAAATTATCTATTAGGACACGTAAATGATACGTAAGATTTAAAAATAAAAATTTAGTAAAATATAAATGTAAATATCAATATATATGACGGAAGATCAATAGTATGTCATATATACTATAAATATATGAAATAATCATATGATAATTGATTAAATTAAATATGTAGTAAAAAAATAGAGCAATTAAGAGTAAAATTATATAATAAAAATAATTTAAAAATATAATATATATTATAATAATGGACACAGATATTATAGATGTGATACAGAAATACATATCCAAAACATGTAAAAATACAAAATTTTAAAAATATAAAATATCCGTACAGTTTAGTTATGGAGTATCTATTATTTCAAGAAAAACAACCCATAGTAGGATGTGTGTAGGCCCAATGTGGACGGTGCTGGCCCAAGATGTGGTTCCGTTCAAGAAGAACATGTCTTTTATTTAAGGTGTGCATTGCCCGTCAAGAGAAACTCCCAAGTAATGTAATGCTCACTGTAAACTCAGAGCAGCTCTAATGGAGAATGGACAATCTATGTTCAATGGACATCACTACGGGGATTCGTGGACTCGGACTCGGATTCGGTGACTCAAATTTGTTAAAGAGTACGACTCGTTAATATCAATTATTTTTTAATTAAAATATAAAATTTTAAAAAGACATTTGTTGTTAACATGGTTCATAATTAATAATAAATAAAATTATGTTTATCTAATTATATTATACAAAATAATAAATTACTACCACAAATATATATGATAATTAATGTTTAAAACCTGTAAAATGTCAAAATAATTGGTATAAACTATATTATATTCCAATAATACTGATATACANAAATAAATTTATATTTTATTCAAAAATTACATTATATATTTAAATTCAGTTAAATTGTGGTTTAACATATAATTCAACCTTTGAACATTAAGAGTCATACTTAATCGATACGATCTTTGTTTGAGTACATTGGACAAATGTATAAAATTCGGTTTGTTCATGATTTATAAATTCTCCTCGGGCATCGAATCATTGTCAAATTATTTTCAAGTCACTATTGAACATGTTGAAACATTGTTCCACATCAGATGTGGAAATAAAAAAATTATAGTTTATAAAGAGAGTGATATGATGAGTAATTGGTTTGGCACAATTATTTTCAATGTGATTAACTTATCTTATGGTCTAAACTATACTTTCTGGCCATTGAATCTTGAATTTCTACATGATATTAGAGTTATAGGATAGGTTTCGAGCTGGTCCGTACATGTTTAGACAAAAAAACTATGTTAGAAAAGCGTATCGGACTTATGCGACAAAAATAGATTGACATATGATTCGTGCACTACCGAGTCTATTTGAAACAAGTTTGAACCGGACCAATGCCAGTTCGATTTGAGGGGAGTGTTGAAAATTGTCCTACGTCGAATGCGGAAATAGAAAAATTATAGTTTATAAGGAGAGTGATATCGTGGGTAATTGGTTTAGCACAAGTCTTTTCAATGTGATTCACTTTTCTTATGTCTATACTACATTCCCAGGCCCATTGAATCTTGAATTTCTACAGAATTGATATTAAATAATTTTCTAAAAAAAGTAAATAAATTACAAATAAGAGTTAATAATGTTCAATTAAACAAATGGACACAAAAAAACATTGGTTTGAAGGTAATTTGGAAGCAACAGGTCGAGTTTGAAAATAATCTTTTAGACATTAGTTAATTTGGATGATATTTGTCCATTAGCACATTTGGGACATCATAGAGATTGGTCGGTCGGACTTTTTATATTTCAATAAAAAATATATTATGATAATACAAAACAAATATCATTTAAAATTATATACTAATTATAATTAAATTTTCTTTAAAAATAAATTAATTAATGGTTCCACAACTATTCAACAATAATCAATAATCCGATAAAAAATATGTTTCAATGAATTAACCATGGTATTGTTTGGGACCATGGTGCATTGTCCGATACGGTCACTTGACCGTGCTCCTATTATAGATTAATCAAACATGAATAATTAATGCGTTTGTAGAACGCAGAAAATAACGGTGATTTCACAATTGGTTTAACTCAACGGCCACCATAACATACTTCTAAAATGTCATTTTGACCTTAGTAAATTAGAGTTTAAATGTTTTGTTTTGATACTTTTGATCAATAATTTCTTATATTCTAACAATTACATGTTCAAATCATAAAAAATATATATAAATTTAAAAATTTATTTTATGAAATAACAAGTTTATCATAAAATAATATGAAATATATTTTTTAAGTTATACAAAATAATTAAAAGTCATTTTAGGAAATCACGATTACTGTACCGCTATTTCAAAAATAGTTTTTTGAAATGACGATCACTTATATCACGTTCACCTCACAACACAGTGTAGTTATCTTACCTCACTGTTATTTCTCAAACGATGTTCCGAACATGCCACATATCTAAGAACATTGATAGACACTACATTTAAATAGTTGGGTTGCAAAGTCTATACCTTCATACACATCCATTCAAAACAAACAATATTCAAACAAAAAAACAATGAGGCTATATCAATTCAGCTTGTTGATTTTCTGGTTATGAATATTGTCTCACATCACTTACGGAAATATAAATATTTTAGTTTATAAGGAGAGTGAATACTATAAGTAATTTGTTTGAGCTAATTTTTTTAATGTAATTCACTTCTTTTATACACGTACACTCTTTTTTCGCATTGAACTTTAATTTTTACATGGTTTCGGAGCTCTATGATGTGTTTCGTACCGGTTTATATACAAAACTTTGATAGAAAAACGCCTCAAACTTAGACTACAAAAATAAATCGACATATGATTCGAACATTGCCAAACATATTAAAATAAATATGAACAAGACAAATGCAGTTCGACTTAAGAGAAATTGTTAAGAATATTATCATATACCAGTTATGAAAATGAACTAAATGGACACCATTTCGACCCATTGAACTTGACACATACACATTACATCTATCATAATTGGGTCTTGAACTCTAAAGTTTCATACGAATTAATCCAAAACGGACAATATCTGTTTATCGAAAAATGAATGTGTTGAAGTGTGTTGGATAAGCGCACATGCTCTGTCCATCCTCCTTGATAAAAAAAGCGTTAAGATAAGATATTGACATTAATATTTGATTGTAAGAAGAAAGTTAGTTGTTTTTTTCATTTCATAGTAATGCGTCAACAGATTCCTGCAGTAGAAAGACAGGATTCTACGATCCTCTCTTTTGGTCGTTATCACCCAACCCATACATTAAATACCTCCCACGTGTATCTATTTAATGTTCACAGACATTGTTGCCTTCAAACTAATGTTATCTAATATTTTGAGTTCTGTGTAAATAGTCCCACAATTTCAAAAGTTTTAAATTATATGCAAATGCAAAGTTCACAAATTGATTTGATATGTGTTGTTGATTCTCAATTTTAACATTAATTTAAAAGTTTTTAAATTACTCTAATGCTAGTTAATGTTTAAATGTATACATATTTTGTATATATATGTTAACCTTAAATATATATAATAAGTATACCTCCAAATATCAAAAAAATAAAAAATATCATATAAATTGCTATGCAGCATCGAATCTTCAATTTTTCACATTTTTCCGTGTTGAGTCGAGTCGGACTCTTCGACTCGTTCCAACATATCTTATGTGCTTTCACGACTTTTTAATGTTGTCGATCTACTTGTGAATTCTTAGTACAATCGATGATATATTAAAAAGTGGTTGTTTTTGGGGAGATGGTAGAATCGACGAACGATATTAAATTTTTATAAGTTAAATCTTCTTATATAATGAATTGATAAATATTAGTAGTTTTAAACTTGACTTTATGCAATTTTTTACAAATTCTAACAATTATTTTTTTAATTTTGCTTTTATTTAATAATCCGAGCCGAGTCGAAAATCTGACTCTAATACTCTTGCCGAATCGTGTCGAGTCGAGTCTAGTCAAGTCGCACTGAGTAGGTCGGACGAATCGATACCGCATAGATAAATTGTCAAAATTACTACTATAAAAAGAAGAAAATCACTATTATTCAATTGATTGTAATTTTTGAATTATTTTGAAACATAATTAGCGAAATAAAACAATCACTAAATTTTGGATATATCGTATTTATACTATTTAAAATGTCGGAGCATATGCCTCTCCTATTTTCATACTTATTATAAATTTTTATTTGGTTTTGTGCTAGTAGAATGTGTATAACTTATTTATTGGATGGTACAGTAGGTACCTAAATATATATTAAATAGCATTATAAAATAATTATTTAATTTATAGATTAATTTCTTGAACTAAATAAATATCATGTGAAGNGTTGTTTTTGGGGAGATGGTAGAATCGACGAACGATATTCGTTTTTTATAAGTTAAATTTTCTTATATAATGAATTGATAAATATTTGTAGTTTTAAACTTGACTTTATGCAATTTTTTACAAATTCTAACAATTACTTTTTTATTTTTGCTTTTATTTAATAATTTGAGTCGAGTCGAAAATCTTACTCTTATACTCTTGCCGAGTCGTGTAGAGTCGCACCAAGTCAATCGGGCGAGTCGATGACGCATAGATAAATTGTCAAAATTACTACTATAAAAAGAAGAAAATCACTATTATTCAATTGCTTGTAATTTTTGAATTATTTTGAAACATAAGGAGCGAAATAAAACAATCACTAAATTATGGATATATCGTATTTATATTATTTAAAATGTCGGAGCATGCCTCTCCTATTTTCATACTTATTAGAAATTTTTATTTCGTTTTGTGCTAGTAGAATGGGTATAACTTATATATTGGATGATATTAAATAGCATTATAAAATAATTATTTAATTTATAGATTAATTTCTTGAACTAAATAAATATCATGTGAAGACCCAACAAAAAATTCAGTATTAAATAAATGCTGTAGCCTGTAATCAATGATATATTACAAATACTTGTTATTCCAGGAAAATCATGTCCCAGCGATATACAATATGGATGAAAATGTTATTTATAACATTTTTTTATTGGCTGATATTTTTAGTAATTATTTCCGTAATTAAATAAATCATTTTGTTTTTTCGTTTAATTGTTCAATATATTAGTGGTGTAATGATGTACCTTTGTTTTTTCTGTATCTTATAAAAGTCATTATTATGATAATAACAATTAATTTTTCAATCCCACGAAATTCAAAGTAGAATCAATAATTCATTACGAGCAGTGTATCTATCACATTAAGTAATGGCTTTTAATTATTTAATTTAAAACTAAATATTATATATAATAATTAAAGTAATCTATCAACTATACCGAACTAAAAATAAATAATTCAAAGCCAATAAAATGGCTTTGAGTACAACAGAGTATGGTAATGTATTCATTTTACTTTTTTCCTACATATTCAATTTTGTTTTTATAAATAATATTCTTAAAATAAAATAATTAAAATGAAATTTTCATTCGAGTGTCGCTTCTACGGCAAGGTGTTTTGGGTCATTTTGATCCTAAAGAAGCAAAGCGATCAAGTTTCAAGGAATCCCGTCAACCGGAAAATCAAGTTCCTTACTTGTCTCAAATATCGTCCTTTAAGAATTCTACCGTTACCCGTACAGATCGAGAAAGTCATCACTTTCCGAGCAAACCGCCGCCGTATGATCACGTGAGGAGGAACCATTTCTCCGGCGTCTTCCTCATCCCATTCTTCTTGAAAATTCATCGTTATTCGCACAGGTATGTTCATAGGAACTGAATATTTCTTAACCGGAACCTCAACTTTTCTTCGCTTCGAAGTTCTGTTACTTTTCTCCGATTCCGGTGACGGAAAATTAGAGCTCTCGCCGTCTTCATAGAAGACGATTTCGGATTCTTGGAACTCTTCCGCCATTAATATGAAGCTCTGAAAACGGTGGTGGAAATTGGAAATGGGCAACAGATTTATAGGCAAATTGAGAAGATTGATTCATTGATTCATCGGTTTACTGTACGTCGAGAAATCGTAGTGAGTACATTTTGATTGGTGACGTCATTGTGAATGAATGATCTGGCGTGACGACTGCATTTTATTTCTTATTTTAAGAAATTAATAAAAGTTTCTTTATTAAAAATTCAAGATTAGGAATGACCATGCATTAATGCATCCCGTTCGGGGAGATTTAGCAAGAATTAGACACAAATAATAACATAAAGTAAACCATCAATAATACTGAATAATTTATAATAATTATAGTTATCTCTATATCATCAAAAAAATCTTTAATATTCAAAATAACTTTTGCATAGTTTTTTAAATCGATTCTATGGGTGAATGGGAAATCTATTTTATTGATCATATCAAATGTTCGGATCAATTCAAATCAGTTTTTGAAAAATATATATATTTATAATATTAATATATTATTTAATAATAAAATAAATTTTAAACCATAATTTTTTCATTATATCAGTCATATAATTAATTTGAGTTTGTAGATGTATAAGTGATGATTATTTGATTTTGATTTGTTAAATTGAAACAAATCATGCTTGATAAATATAAAAAATAATTGTTGGTAAAAAATATTTATTTTATTACATTACCTTATATATTTTTATGTAATTTAAAAGTAAAAAATGAAGTTATATATATAACTATATCATATAAGTGGAGAAGCTTATGAATGACTTGATTTAATCACTCTTTTAAATTTCCTGTATACCGGAAATTTCGGACATATCGGTTTCGGCCGGTATTTTGGTAAAATACCCGCCGGTATAAGTATTTTTGGATCAAGTCGGGTTTTGGCGAGTTGGGTCGGATTTTATATTAAAATATATATATATATATTTTTTTTTTATAATTAAATTTATTTTAATATTCTCAGTATAAATCCGATACATATCAAGTATACCCGAAACGTATCCGATATATCGACCCAATGAATTTGTACGGAATACCGATCGGTACGGGTATCCATACCATTATTTAAAACATTGGACTTAATGTCAGGGTGAGTTTCCACAGTGTTATACATAACTTGTTTTCTGACAATGTTATAGAAGATAAAAAATTCCTTAATGCCAAACATTAATTGACTTTTTGGAGTAATATGATGGTGACGTCTGTCCAATTTTGTTATATTTAAATTATAAATAAAATGGTTTATGACATGGCATTTAATTAGTGTTAGGAGTAGGACAAAGAATATGGTCAATGTGATGTGGTCATGTGGCTACAAAATAATGATACGTAATTGTTATAGTAATTACAAAATTGAATGAATTTCTTAATTATAAAATTTTGTGTTATCTTGTTTTATGCAGAATATTAAAACAAAATAAAATACATGTCAATATTTAAAATGTTTCAGATATTTAAATAAAGGTAAGCTTATTATTTGTTATTTGAAGGTATTACTATTGCATTTTAAAAAGTGACTAGAGAAAATAGCATATTTTATCACAATTAAGCAATGAAGTAATACTATTTGGTAAAGCACATACCGATCATTATATGTATGGGCAATTTTATTGGTATACATGCATATAGTTATTTATGTTATAAAACATATAATTTTTAAAATCATATAAATAGGAAGAACATGTTAAGAAAATAAGAGAAAAATGTTTAGGGTTTCCCCTCTTTTTTATCGGTATCCATGCATATAGTTTTTTAATCTAATTTAAAAGAAAATCAATATTTTTAAGTGATATCCGATCATTATTCTCGCCTTAGAAGCAGTTCTTTCGTCAATCCATTAATCGGTCTTTCGTTATTTCACAAATGATCAAAACTGAAATATTCGTACAAATATTAACTTTCAACCACAAGCCAAACTCATAAAATAACACAAACGTGATCGATATAATAGTAAAGTTAAGAGATAGAAATGCTTAGTAATTTATACAAAGCTTTTGCAATTACAGATTTTTAGATCTCAATATTTCAAATCACATTATAAGTAATAGATCTTCCCACTTCTTTTGGGCCCGACATAATTGGGCTTCGGCCCAAAATCAGAATTAGTATACTGTCCATATTCCCAAGCCCAAGTCTTAGGCCCATAAGCATATGAAATACGATTATCAATTATTTATACTATACATTGAAGCTCATAATGCATAGTGCCAAGAACTACTCGATTAAAAATATGCAAATAAAATATTATAATAACAATTAAGAGACATGTAATTTAGTTCGTCCTAATCATATTGAGGATCCATGAATATTGAAATATTTGATAAATATTTGTTTTGGTTTTATTATTAGATATAGCCTCTTGATCTATAAATTAGATGTCTATGTTTATATGTTGTATAATTATATATTGCATTATTGCTATAGGTTTGTAGATTTTGATTATGTATTTAATCACCTAGTTTTACTCATATTTAGCTTTTCAACTATGACAAAATAATAAATAAGTTATTAATTAAAATTAATTATTTAATTAATATTAAAACTCCCCGTCCCTATATGGAACATTTGATTATTTTCTGTGTCGTCGTCTGGTTATGACCCTTAACAACCTCCATTGACGAGAATTTCTAGCGTGTAGACTTTGACATGACCTCATCGCCAGCAACAACACCCACGCGCCACCGTAACCATGACTCCTCCGATGTCAATCCATTATTGCCATCGTCCCCAAGCACCNGGGTGTTTTCCTGGTAGTGTAACAATTTTTCTACCAGTTTTCTTGATTGGCTTGATCTGAATTGTATTTGCAGGATGTGTTCTTTGCTGGTACTGATACTTCATCTGCTACGATTGTGTGGACAATGACTGAACTCATGAGAAACCCAAAAACAAGAGAAAAACTGCAACGAGAAGTTCGTGAAGTGGGCACCGGAAAACAAGTAATACAAGAGAAGGGAGTTTTTTACTCAAATAACCCACTTCAAAAAACTTTTGATCAATATAACTTACATTCTATTTTTTTTACTGAAATAGCTTACTTACCTGAACATTAGCAGGTTACAGGTTACACGTTACACGTGATCAACTTCCTAGCTACTGATTTTGGTCCGTACCTTGTTGTCTTGCTCATGGCACAGTCTCGCTGGAGGTTGAAAAGTGCACTCTCAGAGCTGAATTTCAATTCGAAACCCATAATAACCAACTTAACGATTATAGCTGGCGAGAATCTACACGCAGCCAAGGCTATTGCTTCAACTGTCTGCATCCATATCCTTGAGGTGACTGTTTTCCGAAGTATTACTACGAATATTTGGTATACCGTTGAAAGGTTTTTCATGCTTCAGAAACAACTAAGTCTATTTGCTCTATTTTATGTTTAATCCAAAACTATCCAATGGTGCAAGATTAATGAAATTGTTGCACCTTTGATGTTGATTGTTGAATATGAAATCAAATAATTATAATGGTGTAGAAACACCAATAACAAGGGATTCTGTACGTTTCGACATTAAAAGGTTTATATTATGATGAGTGTAGAAACACCAATAACAAGGGATTCTGTCCAGAGAGGATGGTTGATATCTTGATGAGTGTAAGAAAATGTAACAAGAGTCGTTTCTTGTTTCTCTTGTTTTCTATTTCTGTGTGTCGAGAGAATCTATCTCTTGTATCCTTTCTTCGTTTGCTAACAGCGGCTGTGTTGGGTAAACGGCAGCAGCGGAGTTTATGAGCAAGAAATACCCTTCTGCGGTGTATGTCAAGGTCGAACAAGACAAGCTTCTCCTTCTTCTCAATCACCGAATCTAACACAATCTCACCTTACACTGTAGGAGTACGATGGGTTATCTGTGGCGGTAACTTAAGAAGCGCGCGAAATTTTTTGTGGGTGTGACTTGTGTGCAACCTAAGGCTTCCGGTAAGTGGGTTAGTAGAGTAAAATAATAAGAAAGTAGGCTATTTTGATAAATAAAAAAGCAANTATATGTAAAACTCATACTTAATCCATGAATTTACATCAAACTATGCCACATAAAAAGCTTATTTTGTAAAGTTACTATGACAAAAAACAAATAAAAACTTTTAAGTTTTGCAATTCAAAATTACACAGCAGAGAAGTAAGCTAGCTTATTGTGGTTCACCTGCAATTCATCAAGGCTTCAAGGACGTAAGAAGAGGGATGGGCTAAATAATTAGAATTGTAGTTACACATCATATAATGATAATATAAAAAAAGTGGTAGAAACTCACATGAAAACTAAATGTTCGATATCTAACTCATAGCAACCATCATAAATGTTCCGTCCCTACAAAAGAATTGAATTTCAATTTCAACTTCAAAGAAAACTTACCGAAAAAGAGGCCGATTTTCAAGTCAAGACCGATGGTTGACTAATAGCGCCATGTCCAGAGAGGATGGTTGATATCTTGATGAGTGTAAGAAAATGTAACAAGAGTCGTTTCTTGTTTCTCTTGTTTTCTATTTCTGTGTGTCGAGAGAATCTATCTCTTGTATCCTTTCTTCGTTTGCTAACAGCGGCTGTGTTGGGTAAACGGCAGCAGCGGAGTTTATGAGCAAGAAATACCCTTCTGCGGTGTATGTCAAGGTCGAACAAGACAAGCTTCTCCTTCTTCTCAATCACCGAATCTAACACAATCTCACCTTACACTGTAGGAGTACGATGGGTTATCTGTGGCGGTAACTTAAGAAGCGCGCGAAATTTTTTGTGGGTGTGACTTGTGTGCAACCTAAGGCTTCCGGTAAGTGGGTTAGTAGAGTAAAATAATAAGAAAGTAGGCTATTTTGATAAATAAAAAAACAATGTAGGTTATTTGGGTAAATCACCCTCTGGTTCGGGTATGATGTAGTTGTAGCCTTACTGTATTTCTTTAAAAACAAACAAAAACGATCACTCAAATCATCTATGGAGTTTTGAATTGGGATTAAGGGAAGAAGATGAAGTTTTGTGTGTGGGTTTTTACTTTTTAAGCGCAAAACACAGTAACTTTTGTGGGTCTACGTCTACTTCTTTTGGACCCCCTTCTTCTTGCAATAATTTATGTCTTCTGTCTTTCTTTATATCTTTTAAAGCCCTGCGTTCCCATACCTAACAACACAATATGTTTGGGTTTCCCTCTCTCAAAGCACATTGCACAGTGACTTTGCTGTGCTTGTGTTTTTTTGTAATGAAATGATGATGAAGGATGGTTTTTCAACTTCCTTGTCCAAAAACTCTCATTCACTTGTCTGAGAAAATGGCTTGTCTGAAGAGTAATGGCTCACTGCCGTCTCCACGGCCTAGATCACCGCCGGAGTTTCCAGATTTGTTCGGGAAACGAAAGGAGTTGGCTAAAGTTCAGATGCTTGAGAGGGAAATTGGTTTTCTTCGAGTAAGTTTTATGAATGCCTTTTTATCATTATTCATCATCCTTCTAAATTTGTTCCTTGTCTTAAAAAAATATTGGAATTGTAGAATATACCCAAAAATACATTGCCAAGTCATACCTTTAACGAACAAATTTTCATATCATTTTCATTAGGAACGTGTAACAAATGCAATAATCTACTCAAGTTGCACACTTCAAATTGCAAATTGAAATGCATGGGATTCCCAATAATGATAATCAAGATTTTTTTTGAAGTGACTCTAATTTCATATTNGCAGATTCGGCGGAGGGCTGTTTCCGATTCTCTATATTTGGGGAATCGGTCTCCTAGCTGCAGGTCAAAGCAGCACTATTTCCGGTACTTACGCCGGTCAGTTTATAATGAGTGGATTCCTCCATCTTCCCATTAGCCCATTACTCCGATCACTAATAACCAGAAGCTGCGCAATTTTACCTACGATTATCGTCGCAATAATATTCAGACAATCAGAGGGGCTTCTAGACGTAATAAACGAATGGCTTAACATTCTCCAGGCAATGCAAATCCCATTCGCCATTATTCCTCTTCTTCATTTTGTCTCGGAAGAGCGAATCATGGGAAGCTTCACTATTAAACCTAATGTACAGGTAATTTTACTTTCTTCTTTTCTCTGTTGAAATATTTAAATTGTTATGTAAACATAAATATTCTAACTTAGAAGTAAAATGATATTATAAATAATTGATTTGATCCAAACATTTTCAATATGATTCATTTTTTTTATTAATTGGACTACTTCGATACTTTCATGACCTATTGAATCATGAATTTGCATATGGTATCAGAGAGAAGTGTCGGTGTAGAAATTGATACTGGCACTTGTAAATCGATACACCGACACTCAAGTTTTTTTGTCTAAATTTGTACAAACCAACCGGAAACTCATTTTGCATCTCTGATATCATATAGAAATTGAGGATTTAATAGACCGGGAGAATGTCGGTGTAATCTAATTTATAAGAGTGAATCACATTTAAAAGGTTTGGATAAAGTCAATTATATATAATATCACATCACTTATAAACAAAAATTTTTTTTTGCATAATCAATGTGAGACAATATTTCAACACTTCGTTCATTCCTTAAATGAGATGCGAGTTTTGTGAATGAATTAGAGGATATCTTGGTTTGTTGCTGCGGTGGTGATACTTGTGAATGGATATGTACTCGTGGATTTCTTCGTGTCCAAAGTAGAAAGGTTACTGTTCAGATTCTTTGTCTTTATCGGCGGCGTAGGGTATGTTGCGTTCGTTGTTTATTTGATTCTACGCGGCCCGAGGTGTACCGGAGGAGACTTCTCTTACTTCACGAGGTTAACTAATGTTCTGTAGGTACAAAATTATAAGAGAAAGAAAATGTGTATCTTGTATCAATTTTTTGATAATTTTGGTAAAATTGATAATCAATAAATATAAGTGAATTTTGTTGCGCAAAATGTAATATTATTATGGTTATTGAATAAATAAATATAAGTAAGAATATCAGAATTTAACGAAATTCGAAAAAAATATATCTATATCATCGAATACTACCAAAATATAATATTTTTTATTATCAATCGATATTACACTCAAGAAAGAAAAATCAAAATAATATAAAGAGATGATCTTTGATGAAGATAATCATGCATGTTATTCACAAATTCTCAAGTATAAATAATGTGTGAATATAGAAATTCATCTTTAATTTTTATTTTAATATCACATAAATATTATATTAATGATTTTATTTCTCATATGTCGTTGATTTGTCAAACTTCATCATATTCAATTCTTATTAATTAATATTTTCAAATTTTAGTTTGAATTTTGCTTTTTTTGTAAAATTTATTATCAATATTTACAAAATTAGACAAATTTTGTTACTAAATTGTGAAACAGTTATCAAAATATAATTTTAAAGAAAGTATAAATATATTATTTTGAACAAAATGCGTACTCAAAAAGTGTATAGATTTCGTAGAACAAATACCCAAAGTTGTAACGTATTAATAGAGTTCACAAATTGGCATTTGTAATCTCTTATATTAAATTAATCAATATTAGCCCACCTAATTTTATGACTTATTGGGGTTGTTTGCTTTTACGGTGGCCACTACGGTATGATGATCGTAACCTAATTTTATTTTCAATAACCAAACGGTCTAGGTAATTACGGTGACCGTACCGGGATTTTTGGCTCTCATATGATCATGCCTAGATACGTATGGTCAACCCACCGTGGTTTGGTAAATTTCAAAATTGCCCTTCAAAATTTATTTAATTCATTTAAAATCAAACTATAACCAATTTTATTATCATTTTACAAATATTACGCAATTTTCTAAGTTGATGTGAATCTGCGTTTTTTAGTTTTTTTGTTGAAGTTAGAGAATTTGTGAAACATTCGTAAAATTTATGTTCTCGTCGGGGACATTATTGCATCTCATAATTGGTGAAAATTTTTAATATATTTTGATTGAAATCAATATATATTTATAAATTGTTTTAGTAAAATCATAATATATATTTCGGTATATCATTGTAAAATAAATTATTAAAAATTAGATATTAATATTAGTTTATTGTATATATAATGTACGTTTTAATATTTATTCGAGTTATAGTTATCTATAACAAATATATTAAATAAATGTTAAAATAGACATTTTGCTATAATCACGATAAGATTATCGTAGTTTTTGCAAACAGTTTTCTAAATCTCGATCATAAAATCACGGTCATCTCAACGCACGGTACAATTATCGTACCTCACCGTGATTTTGAAAAGCTAAACCAAGCAATCCCATTATGTTGTTCGAGGTCGTTGTATTAGAATGGTAAAAATAGATTGTTAAGGATTGAAATTATCAAACATTATTTGAGGTCCAACCCAAATCTTAAACAATGGAGGGAGGCCCAGTCTATAATGGCCCATCGAATTCTTATATTCTTTAATAATATGGTGCATAACTACAAGTCACTCATTGAATATAAATTCTTATTATTATTTCAATATTTTTTATTTTTCAAAAAAGAAATGATCGAAAATAATAATTGAGTCGTGTCATCGAGGCTGGTATAATGATTGATTTTATTCCATTCTCCCGCCAATTGCGCATTAATAAAGTCATAACCCTTTCTCAATCACATTGACATATGCACAGGAAACAAATAAAAAATGTGCTTTTTTGCATTTATTAATAAATATTTATTTTTAAATTGATGACGTGGACGCTTCGAACATGTGATGGATTCTCAGATCTTTAAAGTAAGACAATCCACGTGCGGACCAATTTTCATCTTCGTCGCCGTGATAGGCGCAAAGATTATATTTTAAATTTAAACAAAAATCTAAGACGATCAATTATTCATTGTCTATATTAAATAGCCTAATCCGATCGTTATTTAATGCTAATAGAATAATATGGATATCACAAAACGCAAAATTTCACGTTTATATTAAATTGTGAAATTAACGTTACACATTTTCATTACATTTGGTACTTTTTGTAGATTTAATCTTTTATTTTTTTGACATTTTTTATCATAAACATTGTATTTTTTACACTAATAATCTTTTGATGTTTACAATTCAAATTGTTGTGGTCACGAAGGATTGGAGTATCAATAGTCGCAGTTCCCAGATTATCGAAACATATTTTATGATTTATATTGTTTGTGGAACAATTTAATAGATGTAATTAAACGAGAACACACTAATTTTACGTGAAAAAACCTATAAGAATGGAAAAAAATCACAGACTACGAGTAGGAATACTCTTAGTCGATTTATTATGAAACAATACAATTACAAATTTGAACATCTAGAAACTAATTAAGGAAAGACAACAAAGCGAAATAAACAAGCAATGCAGCTAACATGCGCCGAAAAGCTCCTTCCAAACTTGTAGATTCACTTCCATTATATAAATGTGGAGAGGGAACCGCCATGAAACCGCTCTAACAAATTAACCGCTACCCGCTTACTCAGTTTATGCACGCTCGTAACCGATGTTCTAACTAGACCAATCGGATGATCGATCCTGACTCTCAAGGGATCGATCCTTGATCTTTTCCTTCGGTCCTATTAATTATGCGGCCCATTGGTATTTTTTGTACTTTTTGTAAATTTAATCTTTTATTTTTTTGACATTTTTAATCATAAACTTTGCATTTTTTGCACTAATGATCCTTTGAAGTTTACAATTCAAATGATGACTAAAGTTTGAAATTAAACATAAAGTTTGAGGATTAATTTTTTCAAAACTAATAATATTGATGATCAATTTTAACATATACAATAAACTTCCGAAACTGATTTTGTCAATTTATAAAAAATATATGAATTATTGTCAAATCATAAATAAAATGAGAACGAGAATGATAACAATAATCATAAATTATTGAATTAATCTTTAACTTATTTTGGAATGAGAATGATAACAATAATAAAATTTTGAAGATAAAAATTGTCAAATCAAATAAAATGTGTAGATTATTGCTAGGCTGCCTATTAAATTCAATATCTAAGTTTCTAACAACTACATTTCTTAAATATGACTTTTTAATAATCTAATACATGATGAAAATAATTCAAGAACCACAATTTGTGTACATAATTAACTATTAAATCAATTAAATTAATGACATTATTATTTATAGGCATAATGTCAATTTAAGAAATGTAGTTTTGTAATATGAGGCATAATGACGCCTCATATTTTTATGATTTAACAATTTTGATTTCAAAATTGTATTATTGTATTATGATATCCAAATCATTAAGATGCAAAATCCGTCCCCATGTTTTATAAGTTTGACAAAAAAAATTCTAAAGTTTAGTATGTATGACATAATTTGTCCCCCAAAGTTTTCAATTTTGACAATTGAGATCACCTGCCAAATCAAATTTTAAATATCGATTTTGTTATATTGGTGATTGGATTGGCTAAATATTGCAAATTTGGGGAACTAAATTTTCCAAAACCTTAAAATTTGAAGACTTAATATATCACTATAAATTATGTATACCAAATTTGTAAAACTATAAAAGTAATGAAACATTATTTTCTCTAAATCTTAATATGCATAAATATAGTGTAATGAGATATGATGTGATATAATAATAGTGAATTTTTTAACATGTTTGGTAAAATTGTGGTATTATGATTACAAGTTATGTATTAAAAATAATAAATATAATCATAATAATTATTAGATGTAATGGTAAATTAATTATTTATTAAATCACGATGATAATAATATTGGTTTTAACATTTATGATAAAATCGTGATTTTTTAATGATCGATTTCACGATCATTAAATTTGGGTTTTGTTTTATGTGCGTTAAAAATCATGATTTGAATTTCATCGCATCTTCATTTTTAATTGAGGAACCAATCAAACCTAATATGTTGATTACAATATTATATACCTTAATACTCAATGAATTATATACGAGATGCTAGAATTATACAATTTACTAGCGATTAGAATTCTGTGTGTCGATTTTCGACAAAATTTTATTTTAAAAACATTATTGAAAAGATGTAAAATTGATATTATTCGATGTTTTTAAACCTAAATATGACATAAAGAGGGGAGGGTTTGTTAACAGTTAATAGGCTTGTTAGGGACACGACATGCTCATTAGCCTTCTTTTGTCTTCCTGCATTATTCTCTTTCTTATCCTGCTCACTTCAAAACGCCACCCATTTCTTCACATCTGCGACCGTTAAATTTTGCGTTCCATTGTCAACGATATGGAGCGGAAGCAGGGTTTTTTCTCGTCATTGAAAGATGATGTAGTTCGTGGGTTTTCTCCTGCACGTTCCAGAAGGGGTAGAAGCGAATCGCCGTCTCGTTCAGGTTTGCGGAGGAGGAGGAGGGGAGCTAGTGTAGGGCCGCCGGAAAATTTATTCTCTAGAACAGGGACTGAGACGCTTTCTCCTTTGAGGGAAGGCCCGGATCCAAGTCGGTCGGGTACACGTGACCCGAAGAGTGATTGGTGGGCCAATTGGCTTTGTCGAACACCCGTTTCTGTTGTCGTTCCGGGTTACTCGCGGTCCGATCTGAGGCTACTCCTCGGCGTACTCGGTGCGCCGTTAGCACCGGTGCATGTTAGGAACCACCACCCTCTCCTTCACCTCTCTATTAAAGACACCCCCATTGTAAGTAGCCCGCCCCTCTGTTAATCTCTTTTCTGGGTACCTGGTCTTTCTTTTCAACTTCTGGTATATATTCAGTGAATCGGTCAATTGGGTATGTACAGATTCACTTATTAGGGCTTGTTTCAATTCATTTCTTTTTTCCTTTATCTGCTACTACATTCAATGCGTCCTTCTTGTTTATTCTTCTATGTATTGGGTTCTTTAGTTACTGAAAGAAACCAGAAAGTCAAAAGAATGAAGATGGTGACTCGCGGTCTCATTTCTTAGGGTTTTTTGTGCTTACTATTGTGTTTATAGTGGTCCTGTTTCCACATCGAGATACCGACTTTTTGTATTGTTATTACACAGGAAACTTCCGCTGCACTGTACATTCTACAGCAGTATTTAGCTGCTTCTGGAGGTCAAATTCTTCAGGGTTCAATTCAAAATGCTTATGCAATGGGGAAAGTTAAACTCTCTGCATCTGATGTTGAAACTGCTAGTAAAGTTATCAAAGGAAAAAATTCAACTAGAGCTCCTGAATCTGGAGGATTTGTGTTATGGCAAATGAATCACGATATGTGGTACGTGGAATTAGCTCTAGGAGGCAGCAAAATCCATGCTGGTTGTAACGGGAAGCTTGTGTGGCGTCATACTCCGTGGCTCGGAGCTCATACCGCAAAAGGGCCAGTTAGACCTCTCCGTCGTGCACTTCAGGCAAGTAATGTNATAATAGTCCACTAAATATGTAATTCTATTCAAATTCTCTGAAAACTCATAAGTTAAGCATGTCAACTAAATATCTCGATCTACGCCATTTCTCGATTCTTGAACAACTTTATAGGAATATAGGATGTTCTCATAATAAATTTCTTTGAGTCATATCAAATTCGAACTCGACTCAAAAAATAAATGTTTGAGTTCAAGACAAATGAACTAATTATTCGAGGAAGCTCGGTTTGATTGAGTCTTGTGTTCAATTCGTTAAGAATTCTTAGCGACTCCATCTGGTTCATGAACAAATAACATTATAATACAACAAAAATTCACTTTTATTCGTTCAAATTTGCTAAAAAATCAATTTTATTCTTTCAATTCCATAAAAAATCAAATTAATCATTCAAATTTGATTTAGTATCAATTTTAGTCTAAAAATACTAAAATAACTTTATACTCATATAATTATGAAATTAAGTTTTAACATTTATAAATAATATGTTAATTACGAAAATTTTTGACTTTATACTAAAAATAATTTTTCTTTAAATGACTACTTTTTTTTCGAAAATTCAAACTCAAATAATTATATTAATTATGGTTAAATTAAGTTTCAACATATCTAAATTAGTGAGTAGAAAATTTGTCAGTATCTTGGTTCCATTCTTATTTATTATATTTTCAATATTTAAACAACCGCTTAAGTGGCACCTGGCCACGAACACGTAACGTAGTAGGACACATGTATTTACACGTTTGAGATCGTGAATAGCTTTATCCATTTATTTAGGAGTGGTGATAGGCCGACCAATCCATGGACGCTCATAAAAAATGAGTTTACTAGTTGGGCCACCAAAAATTAACCCATCAACTTTTACGGATGAACGAGTTAATAAAATCTAATTTTTTATACTTTTATTGTTATTTTTAATTGAAAAATCCAATAATTGTGGAATGTCAAATCATTAATGGATTGGAGTGAGTTCTTAATCGGTTAGATCTCTCTTTAATCTTGATAAGATTGAGATTTCTAACACATTTAACCTAGCGTAGGAGTGGGCAAGGGGTCGATTCAATCCGTACAAACAGATCAACGTCTATTCATTGAAAATAAATGTGAGTTTGATTGCAAAAGTCAACCCATCACCTATATTAAACGGACTCTTCTCGAGGGACGTTGAATTCGAGTCGGACTCTTCTCGGACACCAATTTTTCTTGGACACTTGTTGGACACGAGTATATTTTTTATATTTAAATTTATTATTATTTATATATATCAATATAATTTCGTTAATGTTTACAAAATTAACGGTATATCGATATTATTGAGATATAATATAATCAATACAAACTATTTCGATATTTTACCGGTGTCAAACATGAATTATCATATATATTTATGGTCATAATTTATTATTTTGTATAATATAATTAGATAAATTATAATTTTATTTATTGTTAATTATAAATCATGTTAATCACACATCAATATAATTAAGATAGCCCATCAATATGTATTTGTCAACTGCTAATTTGAGAGGTTCAATATGATTTAACACGTAACCGTTGGATTGAATCATTATCCAGATCGAGCCTAGGAGTTAGGACCTATCCATTATATAAACATTTGGAGAAAAAAATTATATAGCAGTGTCAGGTTTCAATCTATTTTTTATTAACAGTGTTTTTAAAATTCGATACTTATTAACACTGATCAGAAAAATTTTAGAAATATAACTGTATTTTCTGAATAAAAGCTGACTAAATTTACTTCGTTTGTCTTTTTTCTCTTAATATTCATCTCTTCAATTTTCAGAGACCCAAAATCTATTGTTTCTGGTAAAGATCATGCTTCTTGTAAGCTGATTTTGCAAATCACAGACACAATACGAGCCATATACCAACAAGACCACCAAGAACAAGATCAGTTGTCTTCTCCGCTATACTCCCAACCCTATAAGAAAAGCACCAATCCGGGGATAGAAATGGGTTCACATTCGGTCCAGTAGTACTGGTGCGTGCTACTTATTGCATCACCACAGGGAATGATGATCATTGGTCCGATACCCTATTACTTTACTTAGTCCCTTCTTTTGTGTGTCATCCGGAACTGTTATCTCTTAAGGTTGTTAGCTGCTATCTGTTTAAAATAAAAATAGAAAGAGAAACATTTCTTTGGATTGGGGTTCTATAAAACTTAAATTTTAAAGAAAGAAGGTAAAAAGAAAAAGACGAAAAAATTATGTGTTGTAGCTTTTATAAATACAAATACTATTATAATTCAAATTTTTTTTTCACGGATGTTAATAAATAATTATTTTTAAAAATACAATCAATAAATAAATAAATGAACTGACATCCTTATCTAATTAAAAACTCTAAACATTTGGGCTTAAAGGAAAAAGAAAGCTGAAAAAGAAATGGCTAAAGGGCTGATATCAGGGGAAACCCAAAACCATTTCATAAAGTACAACTGTACAACCCCTGGCGCCTACCCTCCTCCATTAGCCACCGTGAACCTTTCAGAATTCTTCCTCCGGCCGAACAGTTTTAGTTATAATCCGGCTCACAATTTTACATGCTGATAACACCTTATCGTCCGTCGATGAGTGTAATCTGTAGCGCTCTTTAATCGACTATTTTCGGTAAATATTTGTGAAGAAGATTTGAAAATTTTCAAGTTCAAGGACCTTACAGAAATCGTCAGGACCCAATTACCTATGGGTGCTTGCCATTTCTGGATCTGCGCTTCCATCGAACTAATTTGTATTGACTAAAGCGGATGAAATGGATAAGGCTTTTCGAAATTGCCTAAGAGATTTATGGCTGCGTTCTATTGACCTGTAAGATGTTACGAATTTGAATTATATGTTGAGTGTTGAGCTTCTCAACAAAGTAGCCTTCCATTACAGAGGTCATTGAGCATTTGAATTTATGCTAAGTTTTCTGTTTTCATCGCTCAACAAATAGTTGTTCCATTAATAGATCTTTTTCTATGGTATTCTACATTGCAGATTCTCCTTGTAACGTTGAAGAAGTAAATTGGGTTCATTCAAAAAGTTTACTTTCCTCTGTTTCTGACAAATACTTCTTCTTCATTCAAAGATGAAAGCTTTATCACGCAATTGAACATTGTAATAGAAATCTTTGTATGTACGATGAGATTAACTAATACCTGTGTATAATTATTGCCTAATCTGATATCTTCAGTTGCCACAAGTTTTAGTTCGAGTTTTGGGACTCCGGCGACTCCATGGCCGTATTAAACCTCCACAAGAACTGGTAATTCTTTGTAAGACAATCAATTTTCTCAACGTTGCAAGAAGCTCCGATTTTCTTCTTTTTCCCGTGATTCTCCCACTCGATATTCACCTCACAACTGAACCCGTTCATCGGCTTTTGTAAAAACTGAAGAGAAATCCCACCGCCGATTCTCCTGCATGTCCCGCCGGGAAACAAGGAGGCGCAGTCCAGCCATCCGCATTCCGGCTGCCCTACCATTTCCTTATATGCTGAATTTGCTAATCTCACTTTGTTATTAGAATCTGATATAATAGCAGGTAAAACCTCAGCCTCCACGATCGCCTCCACCTCTTCAGTTTCCGTCAAGACGGCGGATCGCCGCGCTCCATATTCAGAAACGCTATCAACGATGATAGTTGAGCCGACCGGACGAACCGGCATAGGTGAGATTATTACAGGCTTAAGGGGCTGCTGCAACTGCTGTAAGAAATCCAGTTCTTTAAGACCTTGATCGACATCAGAGTTCAAATCAATCCCAGTTATCTCCCCTCCATCGAGAACCGGAATCCCCACCACCGGCTCAGGCAGTGCAGTAGCAAAAAGAGATATCTGAGTCACCCCGTGTTTCCTAGCCGCCGACTGTGGCGAGAAGGCTGCGGCGCGGCTCCTCTTCCGCGTTCTAGTAGGTCGAGCCTGAAGATTAGCCCATACATTTTGTACATAGGGAGATTTGCTGATACCATCTCCATCGGAAGTCACCTCCGGCTTGGGTGCTATAGGGCGGTACCGAGACATGATCTCAGCAGTTCTGGAAGCACGATACGGGCCCACCGTTTGAATCATAGTGAGGAAAGAAGAGGAGAAAAGGATTGTATAATTGTTACAGAGAAGTAGAGGGGGATTGATTTAAGAGATACAGAGAACCAATGAAATGGCGGCAGAACGACGACACTTGTTGGGCACGTGTTTGAGGTTGGGACATGCGGTTTTTTATGCCTTTTTACTCTACAAAAAACTTCACTACTTCCGCGATTCAACTGTTCAATTCTGAACTGTGTATTTTCAATTATTTTTACCAAATTCTTATGATCATATGAAATTTTATCATATTTATTTTATTAAGTAATACAATAATTTATTGATATTATGAAAATTATTATATAATTACATATATTGCCAGTTTTTACGGTTCAAACCGCTATGAACCGGCTCTCACTCAATCATAAATTTTTCGGTTCGATAAAAATGACCAGTTTAAAAACACAGATTTTTTCATGTTTCAAAACATTGGAATATTTGAAGGGTTAGAGAAAGAGTAGTGATGTGAGATATTGTGAGGTAATATTGTTAATAATCGTGATTTAATAAAATGATTTTTTTATTCTTACTTATAAATTATTTCAAAATTAATTTATAATAAACTTATTATTTTGAAATTTAACTTTTTTAATTATTATATATATTTTTATAATTTGATATTTATATTTTTTTGAACAACTAATAAAATGTAAAATACAATTGGACAATCTGTGTTTTTATGAGAGTAATGGATACCTATAGCCAAAGTATCGTTGTTTTTATGTATTGATTTTTAGTCTGCAAAAAATACAACTACGGTGCATTGACGACACTAATCACCTTACCATGTTCCAAACATAGTCATTATAAAACAATAAAAATATATATAAAGATACATTTCCATAACTAAGTTTAGTTTCACCATTAGATTAGGAGAAATTGGCAAATCATGTTTAATCCATGGTTTTAAAAACCGGTCGAACCAGCGGATCGGAAACATCTTATACTGGTCGGATCGGCTTGAACATGTTTAATAGAAAAATGAATAATAATGTTAATAAAAATATATATATATATTTCAAAATATATTTCTTTACGAATAGTCCTAATTAAATTTTTAAAAAGTATAATTAGATTAAAAAAGGTTTAATACAAATAAAAGTTTACAATTGCCTTTGGAATTCAGTAACTACAATTTTAGATATCGAAAATTCGAGTTCAACGATTAAATAATAATATGAAATAAAATAATAAAAAATCATTTAACGATCTTCATAATTAATGTCTTTATCAAAAAAAGGAATGATAGAACTAAAGCTCAAAAAATTATTTTTTTGTTTAAATTTAATCTTAATTGTCAATGCAAACAAGTTTTGTAACCAGTTTTTGGGTGAAAAAATCGATCCGATCGGATTTTTAGGAGAGCAAAACTGGTTTTTAAAATAAGATGCGAACCGGTTCGAGTCGGACTGGGAGGACGAGCGATTCCCGGTTGAACTAATCCAACCGGTCGGTTCGACCGATTTTTTAAAACCATTGTTTAATCTTAAATGATTATTTATCTATAAACAATGATGATATTTAACTAAAATGGCTTGTCATCGTGGAATTAACAAATTAAGTAAGTTTATTTTAGGTGTGGAAACTGGAAATGGGGATTGTTGAACATATTTTTTTATTGTGAAATGATTAAATATTTTTGTCGGTTTTTCTATTAAATAAATTGGTGAGGGATAATTATCGCGTGACACGTCGTGGAAAATTAGCCAATAAGAATGTAGTTGGGAGTACAGTTAGCTATATCGAACGGTGCAAGGGAGGGACGCGTGTCAATTGTGGATGCATGCATCAGTACACCTATTCATCCTATGAGGAGGATTCATTCTTTCACGATTTCCGAGGTTTCTTTTTTGACCATGGAGCCGGACTTCCTGCCTTAATTTCCAAAAAGAAATAATAACCTCTCAACAAACGTATTTTGTCCTCCATATATTCATGAAGTCCATTTCCCATTTTTTTACAAAACAAATGAAGTATTATTTTATTTATTATTAAATATATATAGTTTAATTATATTTATTAGGCACACTTTAAATATATGAAGAAAAAGAATAATACTAATTAATGGTCTTTATTGTTAAATCTTGCTCTATTTCGTTCACATCCCAACAACAAATTTGTTTCGTATAGACACTATTCAAATGGACTTGGATTCTTTACTTTACCCATATTGATAAATTATTTTTAAAAATAAAACATTGACGTACATAAAGATTATTAATTAATTCAATTTGAAATACATCAACATAATAAAGTTTTGACGGTTATCGAATGGATTTCATATTACAAGACGGTAAAGATAAGGATGGAAATATGAAGAGGAAGAAAGAATATTACATGTAATCGTAAATAGAAACAGTTGAATCTTCACACATATGTAATGATATATTTATACATTCCATATGAGTAATTAACTAATTAATTAACTACTTACTCTTAATATACCCCTTCAAGATAGACATATTGAAGTTGTAGAATCTCAGTTTGGAACACAAATCTTGAAAATCTGAAGTCCCAATGTGCTTAATAAACATACCAGTCAAATGATTTCTTGTGGAAACATGGCATAAATCAATAAGTACAACCTTAAATTGGTCTAAAACATGACAATCAATTTCCACATATTTTATGTGTATGGAAAATCAAGATGGTGCTATGTGGATAGCTGAGTAACTATAGCAATACAAAGGTATATTCTTCTGTTTTTTCCGCTCCCTAAGGGTGCCTTACGCAAGAAACAAGCCAAGAAGATCACCGATTCGATGCTTGCCTTTACACGTAGGAGTTGGTTGTAGTATTTTTACTTGCAAATCATTTAAGAGATAATTCAACCATTGAAGCTCACATACAATCGAAATAAGACTTTTGTATTAGGTTTTTACAGAAAATCGAGAAACAATCTTTCAGTGATTTTCGAGTTATCTTACATGTCGCCCAATCTACATCACTATAACTAGTTAGTAATATAGGATTATTTCAAGGATAATTGTTAGAATATAGATTATTTTTGAAATAAAATGAGTAAATTGAACTTTATGACTGAGCCTCCAATATTAATGTAATGGGCTGGGCTATAAGCCCAACAATGTTGTATTTATATGTGTGTAAGTTTCATGAATGAATGGTGATTTTAGGATTTCTAGTTCCAATTTCTTCTTGCGGCTGCTCTTTCTTCACCTTCATTTTCCGCTGCGTTTCCGAGGTGTCGTAGCCACACAAATGGCTACAAGACCACCTTCAAAACCCATAATCTAAGTTCTATTAATAATGCAAACTTCTCGAGGGTTGCCTTTGAGATATCAAACAACATGCAAGAATGATATCCAATGTACGTCTCGGGTCCTTGCATTAATTGACTACGTACTTGAGTTGCATGCGCAAGGTCTAGATGGGTAAAATTGAGGCAAAGTAGACGACTAATGAGACATGTATAGGATCTAGGATCATGTATATAACTTGATGAATCATCATCAAATGATGGAAATCTTGAAGGTAGTGATATTGTAACTAATGATGCATCATCAAGTTCCACATCAAGAACAATGTCAATAATATATATTTTTTGATTAAAGATAATACCATCATGATAGTATGCAATTTCAAAGACAAGAGATTTATAGAATTTGAACAATAAATCAGTTTGTATTTTTCCAAGAGATTATGACAAAGGGGATGACCTAGAGTGATGTGTTTGAATAGATGAGGATCGAGAAAAATGAGTTTCATCTGTGATTAAATGAAGGTATAAAGAGACTGAAACAAGAGAGTATGAAATTGGATAGTATCATTCATGAGAAAACAGATTCATAGAAAATAAATCTCTAGATATCAAAAGACTTTTACTAGATAAATAAGACTTTATACCCTCTTATATCATTACTATACCTAATTAAATACACTTTCGTGCTCTTAAGGCAAACTTATCATGCAATGGGACAGTATCTTTGGCATAGCAAAGTGAGCCAAAGACTTTGAGAATGGAGTAATCCGTGGTTCGTCCAAATAAACGATAATTTGGAGTTTCCCACCATAAAAACGGTAAGTAAATTGTCGCTATGAAAGCTAGTTGCACCAAAAACTCGGGGTAAGGTGGAAACATAGAACTCGGCATCATACTAAGTATACAATTAACAACAATATGACATGCCTAAGATAGGGATTCCGATCCCTCATATTGGAAAGATAAGCTTGACTGGGCTAAACCGATCCAGATGTGAATGTGGCGCTCGAGACCCTACCCAATAAAGGGAGGCATATGGTGAGACATGTCACCGGACATAATAAAACCAGCAACTAGAGGAATGAGCTAAAGGGTAAACCAATTGATGAATAACACGAGAAGGTAAAGGGGAAATAAAATATTGATAAGTAAGACATCAGATAAAAGAATGTGATTCAACATATACCTTGTGGAATTCTATTTGTGTTATGAAATTTCTATTTTAAAATTTTGACTGGTTTACATATTTTGTATGTGATGGAGACCAGTAACTGTGGAAATGGGAAGGGATGCAGCGTCGGTTGTCCGCAGTTAGAAGTAAGATTTCATCTTTCGTTATGTTTTCTCTTTCATGTTAAGACCTTATAATTATCGTCGTATTAATATTTTGGGCATGATACATTCTAGCTATGTACTTTAAAACTCCGATATCGAGTAGCATTTTAATGGTAACAAAGCTTGTTATGTCATCACATCCCTAGACAGGCCAAGCCGGTTTGGGGGCATTACACCTGTGTTGAGACTCATTGTAGTTTTTCCTATGATTTTCTCACCAGCAAAATCTATAACAAGACCTCTTATCTCATTGTCAATCTTAAATGTTATGTCATTATAGTATTTAAATGATTCATTGCTTTAAAATCCATCATTTTACTATGGATATGAATTTTTCTGATCAGGTCTCCACTCTATCCATTAGTATGTCTCATATCTCTTTAGGGGCAACAATTTGATATTTTGTGGAACATATTTTTTGTCACACTTTCATGGAGTATGGTCATGGCCTTATACTTGAGTATAATATATTCTTCATGTATCTCATTTATATTTCAATTGAAGCAAAGGTGATCGGGGTGTTTCCATTATTTTCAATTAATTGTCACATGCTATCGTAATGTCAAGTAAGGGTGACATGCAAATTTGGTGCCCAAAGTTTCGAGTTTTTTGGCAAAACGAGTCCCCAAAGTTTTGTGTGTGTGGCATAATTGGTCCTCAAAGTTTCAGGATTATGGCAAATTTAGTCCCCAAACTTTTGAATGGCAAATTTGGTCCCCAAATTTTACATAATTCGGCATATTTAGTCCCCAATATTAGAAAATAGTGTTTTTGAATACCGATATAGATGTATATGATTCTAATGATACCAAGATTGATGAAATTATCTACGGATACATACGAAAATTGATTTTTCGTTTTACCGAATGGCAAGAATTGTATATTGATTTGTGAAGACGAACAATACGAAATTGATGTTGGCTATACCAAATTTCAAGAATTGTGTATTGATGATTTGAATTGTGTTTTTTATATTAATTTTCATCTTAATGTTTTATGACATACATGACGCCAATTATAAACTCGAATATTCGAACATCTAATGCAAAGTTATAGTTTCTTAAATGTTTTAAAAATGCATCATTTCCATAGGATGTGGAGGAAGAGAAAAATAAAAATAACATTAATGCTTATGTTATAAGAGAAATTAAAAACAAACGCTAGGTTGTGCCGTGTTCAAAGGGCCGGTCCGAGAATATTCCACGGTGCTTTTGGCATTATGCTTTGCAGCCTATTTCGAACATGCACACAAACACAACAACAACAACAATAACAACATCTATACGAAATAATTTTTTTCAAAAAAAGTTTACCTTAGCGTCTTTTTTTTTTTGGCACTAGATGTTGGACAACTGCGTTGATTTTGCCCACGAACTCTACATAATTGATATCTCATTGTACACGTTTGATCTTATCTAAAAATGTTTTGGATATTTATTTTTAGATCAGTCAATTTATGATTAATTCGTAAATTATATTATTGTGGGGACACGAGCGATATACGAGGTTGGGCCCACAATGTGTGGGCTTACGTCATCGGGAGAGCGAAGCTCTACCTTGGTTTTCACTATGATAATCAAGTAATACAATTACAATGAGATGATAACGGTAATACGGGTGAAAACGGATCGAAAGACGATCAAATAGACTCAAAAAGGCCAAATATAACGAAATGTCGCGAGACAGGGCTGTGGCAAGCCTGGTCGCGACGTTTAGGTCGAAATATCGCGAAAAGGGGCTAGTCGCGACGTTTGGTGCGAAATGTCGCGACTAGGGCTAAAGCTTGGCTTCTCGCGACGTTTGGTGCGAAATGTCGTGAGAAGGGGCTGGTCGCGAGATTTGGTACGAAATCTCGCGAGAAAGGGCTGCAGTGGCGAAATCTCGCGATTTCGAGTGAAAGCCTTGCCTTGGGAGATGTGAAAAGGATCCGAATCCTTTCTTCATGCCTTGGGACCTCTATTTATAGGGAAATGGAGCCCAAAATACAAGCTTTGGCCCAAGAGTCCAATTTCATTAGGTTAAGCCCAAATCACCCCAAATAATCTCCAATTAAATTAGAATAAATACCGCTCCGCAAGATAACGTCGGAAATGCATCTCGATCCAGAATTAGGCGGGAATGTAGATGAGAAAATACCGGAGGACCCCGTAAAATAATCCACTGCTTCCAGATAGCGAATACATAACCATATACTTCGTTGCACCTGATCGGTGCGCTCCCGGGTGGCAAATGACGAAAATACCCCTGGCCCCGTCCGGGGCCGAAATAACACAGAATATCCCAAAATACTTACAGAGACTTAATACGGGGTCCGACGAGCTAGAATACCGAGAATACCACTTGAGAAAGCCACCCGATCGAAATATGAAAATACCGAAAATACCAATAACCACGTCGGACGAGCCTCCCGGATAAGGATAAATATAAGAGAATATTTCCGGGTAATATCAATAGTCCCCTGGTTTTCAGATTCAGAGTCTGAGTCGTAAACCACATAATAACGGCTCGTCCCGAAAGTCGATACTTGCTCAGGAATTTTCCCGGAAAGACGGATAGTAGGGTTGAAAACCCCTCGCAGACGCGATCGTTTTGACACTAAGAACGTCCGATTCTGAGGTCGGGCGAAAATCTCGGGATTTTTCGGCTCGGAAAATTCCTCTATAAATACAAGGTCCACTTCACTGCATTCTCGTTACATTTTCAACGAAACATCGCGACAGCTCTCTGTATACAGTGACTCTCGCGACGTTTGGAGCGAAACATCGCGACGACTTGACTGCACAGTTCCTTTCGCGACATTTGGTACGAAATCTCGCGACGGAACAGTTAATCACAGACTTAAAACTTATAACGAAACCTCGCGACGGAACAGTATAATCAGACTTAAAAACCTTAACGAAATCTCGCGACGGAACAGTGACTATCGCGACATTTGGTACGAAATCTCGCGAGACACTTGTAAAAAATCTGAAAATTTTCCAAAAAATCCCAAAAACCTTAATTTCGAAAATTCCACATCATGTCTTCCGACTCCGCTCGTTCCTCAAATTCCGATGCCTCGTCTTCTCATTCCTCGGACTCCTCATCCAACTCGGGGAGTTCCAATTCGAGCTTTTCTGCTTTCCGCTCTCCAATTACGAACCCGTATCCACATTTTTTCGATCGGCTCACACGTCTCGAGAATACGGCCGGTTCTCGGAGTCCTGCTGTCAATGTCCTAAAGTCTTTTGACCGGCCTTTCATCATGCACCCTCGGAAGTGGAAATCTTTGGTGGAGGATTACCACTTCCCTTCTGACTGTGTCATCTACCAACCGGGTCCCTCTGATCGGATCCTACGTCCCCCGGTTGGTACCCACACTATTTGCCTTGAATACCTAGAGTGTGGCCTCCGCTTTCCGCTTCACCCGTTTATTTCAGACCTCTTAACCTATTTGAATATCCACCTCTTTCAGCTGAGTCCGAATTCGATATCCTTGGTGGTTGCCTTCATCATTTTCATGGAGACCAACGGAATTTTGTTGGCCGTTGACGCCTTCTTCCAGATATTCCAAGTCAGTTCCACCGTCCATTATGGGGCTCAGGGCTGTGTCTTCTTCCGTCTGAGGCACAAAAAGAGCCCCTTTCCATTTTCGAACTCCCCCTCCAACCATGACTGGAAGAAGCACTTCTTTTTTGTCACCTGCCTAGGCTCCACCAGGTTATCTGCGCTTAGCTTTCCTTGGCGGTTCCCAACTGAGGGGGAACCTTTCCTTCCAAAATCTTGTTATCCTATTCCACGATCTGTGGCCCCAAAAGCCCTTGAGAAGATCCTCGCCGCGTGTGCTAGATCGGATGGCGCCGATTGGACCCCGCAAACACTTTTCTACGCCCCGATTCTGGTTGCCTCCAAAGTCCTTCCGGCTCCCGCCCATTTTAGTAGGGAACTTTTAGGTATCTAGACCCCGCCTTAATGTATAAAAATCATCTCGACAACTCTTTCTTAATAAGGAAACCTTTCCAAACAAGCACGTATATATTTATAGTCCTTCAACAGTTTTTCTCACTTCGCTTGCTTATTTTGCAGATAAGATAATGGCTCCCCCTGAAGGACGTACGAGATTGGGTGATAGGCTGAGATCGCTCCGTAATCTTGTTACGGAGAAAGATGAGTTGATTTTCGAGATGGCGCCCGGATCTCGGAATCGCACTGCCGCGGATGAGTTAGCCCGGAGTTTGCGAGAAAATGCGCCGCAGGCGGAAGAGGTCCGTCCAGCTACTCCGACACCTCCGGCTCCAGAAACTGAGAATCCCGCGCCCGACGGAGATGAGCCGGCTACAGAGGCCCCCGAGAGCCCTGAAGATTTAATTCCCATGTCTCGGCGGTTAGAGCTTGTTGCTAGGGAATTTTCCCCCGATGAAGGGATGTATGATTTCGCCGAGACACTAGTGCACATTGTCGGGGACGACGAGGAGGGCGAAATAAGTGGGGGTCAGTCAATAGACCCTCTGGTGGAGGAGATCATCCGGGAGGCCCGTCCGAAAGAGAAGACAAATCAAGGGGCTTCTTTGGACAAAGGAAAAAGATCGGTGGGGGGCTCCACCGTTTTTGAGGTTGCGGAACCTACTAGGAAAAGTGGGTTAACCGCCGAGTTCCTCGACGCCTTCCGAATAAGGGATATACCCAAGCACGTGGTAAAGGAATGGCTCGAGATGGGGCGTCAGGTTGGCCTAGTACTTGTAAAAGACGGAGTAACCTTTCGGATTCCGAGGGGTGATAGCGTTTCCAATAGGCCAGCCTTGACATATTTTGAAAGGAACCCGTCACTACCACCGCGTGGACGAGATGACCACACGGTATTCACCTACTTCGGTCGGTTGATGAGTCAGTTTGCGAACGCACGTCTTGATCCCCAAAAGGCTCCATCTTCATATCATTTTCTTTAAACTTCCGAAGAGAAGGTCCCCCGTTCTTATTTGTTCTTTGTTCCATCCGTATCTTATATGTTTTTTTTTTTGATTTTTGCTTTTCTTTCAGATGGAGCGGACGGTTGTAGAGATGAGCACCGCAGCCGCAATAGGGGAGTACTGCATGCTCAGGCATTCGGAGCTTGACAGCCCGGATATAATAGGAGAGCAGACGAAGAAAGCCGCAGAAAAATTGATGCAGAATCAGCGGGAAAAGCATGCCCAAGTGATGGCGGCGCTCCGAGAGGAAAATAACAAGGCGATCGAAGCTCTTAACCGGGCTCATCGTAGCGAGTTGACGGAGTGTGCGGCATTTCATATTGGGAAAAGGCATGCTCTTGAGCAATCGATCGACACTCTCAAGACGAATGAGAAGTATGCTCAAGACAAATTGAAGGAAGTTAGGGCTGAGACCGAAGACCAATTGAAAAAGGCCAAAGATGCCAATATTGCTGATTAAAAGGCTCTCGGGAAGGCTTTGGAGGAGAACAAGGAATTGAAATCAAAGAATAAGTCCCTCCAAGCCACCGTGGATGGTCTTCGGGCTCGAGCCGCCAGGTTGCCGTCCCAGATCAACGATTGTTTTTGGAAACTGATCTGGGAGTATACAGTGCATTCTCCAACTTTCAGAAACCTGGCGGCCCTAGCTAGTGCAACCTCGTCTGCTCTTTACTTTTTTAGAGGGAGTGTCCAGACGCAAAGAATCTTGGGCATCTCCCTAACTCCTGAAGAGAGGGAGAGACTCGATCCCAGTTTGTCCGGCAAGTTCGAGCCTACGGACGCGGAAGATAAGCTCGACTGCTCGGGGGATCCATTCGGGGCGCTCCAATTCAACTTGGAGGAAGATTTGCACCAGCAAATATATTCAGAAGAGGTCAAAGTACCGGAGGAGGGCCCGTCGGTGGATGCGTTTCGGAGGTTGGCTACCTTATTCCCGGAACCGATGGGTCCCGTCTTGGCAGACCTTCTTAAAGACGAGGAGGTGATGGGTCAACGTGACTCCCCATTATACGTTCCTGTTAGTGTGACAGGGGCTCGGGAGCGCCATGAGGTCGAGATGGCGAGCTTTGTTCCCGAGAAGCTGCCCACTGCAAGGACTAAAGTAAAAGAGACTCCTCCTCCCTCGTCAACAATTAAACTGGTAAGCAAGCGCCCTAGGGAAGCTGGTGAAGGTTCGGGCTCCCAGAAGAAGAAGAAGAAATAAACTTCTGTACTTTACTTCTTCGGATTTTGTATTCTCCCCAGTTTTGCATTCCCCATATATAAGAAATTTTCTTTTACTTTCCTTTCGATTTTTGCACTTTACTTTCGAATAAATATCCATACTCTGAATAATGTAAGTTCTCCTCTTCTCGACTTATTTTCTCGCCACATTCCTCAAGAAAAATGTAATTTCGGATAACCTTCTTCAAGGAATAATCTTTCGAGAATATAAGAATATGCGTGGATTTCTGATATGGAATCTGTAATTCCGAATGATCCTTAACAAGAAATTACCTTCTGAATAATCCTTGAATCTCCGATTATGGACGCGCAACGACAACGCATATAACAATAATAAGGATGTAAGAGAGCCTCAGTGTAGTGGGGTTTGCATAAGTCTGCGATAACTTTAAGGCGAAAGCCTCTTTAAAATGAGTAGGTACTCAAGATAAGTCTATTGCTCTGCATTCACCAATATGTCTCTGCCACCGGTATACACTTACACCCGGGGTCATCGTACTCTCGCCGCCGGTATACACTTGCAACCGTAATCGTTCGATTTTTACTAGGCTTGACCTTTTTTTGTCTTCCTCCGCAAAAGAGAATAAACGTAGGAAACCTGAACTGCCCGAATAGAAGTAGCGCTAGGTTCAGGGTACAATCCTTAGACTAGCGTAAATATTTCACTCCTATTCGGATAGATCGGGTGCCTCGCATCTTCGACCCGTTCATAAAACGGAGTCGTCACATTCTTGCCACCGGTATACACTTACACCCGGGGCCATTGCCAGATCGACCCGTTCATAAAACGGAGTCGTCACATTCTTGCCACCGGTATACACTTACACCCGGGGCTATCGTACAATTGACCCGTTCATAAAACGGAGTCATTTGGCCCGTTCATAAAACGGTGCCATCGCATTTTCGACCCGTTCATAAAACGGTGTCGTTTGGCCCGTTCATAAAACGGTGCCACCGCACTATTGACCCGTTCATAAAACGGTGTCGTTTGGCCCGTTCATAAAACGGTGCCACCGCACTATTGACCCGTTCATAAAACGGAGTCATTTGGCCCGTTCATTAAACGGTGCCGTTTGGATGAGGACCAGCCTCCGGCGAGGGAGCGACCCCCGTCGGCGTGTCATGGGGGAGTCAGGTATATACTTGCACCCTGATTTGCCACGGATATACTCATCACAACAACAGACCTCTTAACATATTCCAACAGTCATAGTGTATAGACGGTTCTGCCGCGGACAGGAAGACTCATCATGTTCAAAATATTTTGACACAGTATTTAATTTGACGAGTTTGAAAATTATCGACTATAAAACCGGTGGCACATTGCGTTTCTAATCTATCTAATTTAATTTATTCCAACCTCCTTCATACTAAAACGCAATGGGCCTACTCCTACCTTACCAGTCCCCTAGTCNAAAGGCTCCATCTTCATATCATTTTCTTTAAACTTCCGAAGAGAAGGTCCCTCATTTGTTTCAATAACTTCATCAGACGAGAAATCCACCATATAAACGCTAGATTTTGCTTTCGACCCCTCCATTCCGCTCCTGCACATCACATTATAGCATGATCGCGATATCTCCTGATCTCCCTTCATCTTTCCAACCCCCAGTTGCGTTGGGAATTTCATCATCAAGTGTGGTTGAGACACCACAGCTCCGAATAGATTTAAGCAACTTCTCCCAAGAATTGCATTATATGGGAGTATGGGGAGGTCTACCACCACGAATTCCACCATTAAAGTCCTTGATATCTCGGGATCGCCCAAAGTTACCGGTAGAAGAACAGATCCCTCAGCAGCGACGACGCTGTTGTTAAAACCCACCAATTTCGTATTAACAGGTTGTAGTTGGGTGGTTCCTTTTAAAGCCATTTGTTCAAAAGCTGCAAGAGTCAAGATGTTGGTAGCAGCTCCGGTGTCGACTAACACTCGAGAGACAGGATGATTTGCGATAATAGGAGAGACGACCAATGCATCGTCTTGTGGGGAGAAAATCCCAGATAGGTCTTCCGGTCCGAAAGAGATTACCATTTTGTCCAAATCTGTCAGTTGGACCATGTTTACTTCCATAAAGCGCCCTTTTTGATGCAATGCCTGATAAGACCGCTTGCGGGCGCGGTTCGAATCGCCGACGCTTTTTCCCCCGGCGATAGTCATGATGTTGGGGCCTAAGTTACCCCATCTTGGTTGAACATTTTCAACGTTCAAAATAGGTTGGCCCTGATTGGGGCCAACCGGAGGAGGAGGCAATGCCTGTTGGTTTGCCGGGGCTGGCGGGTAGGCGTCATATCCGTACCCTTGTTGATTTCTTTGCGGCTGATACCTGCCACGGCCGCGATTGTTGTTTCCTCTCCTTCCTCCTCTTTGGTTTTGTCTGCCGCCGTTAAAATATCCTCGTCCACCTCCTTGACGCTGGCCACGTTGCCCGCCATTTCCACGTCCTCTTTCATTGGCACGTGGTGCGTCGGCCCTTGGGGGTTTGGCCGACCCCTCCGGAGTATTGATCTTCCCCAGTTTAGACTCGGGGAGAGCTTCCACAGTACTGATCAGCTCATCAAGCTGACCTAATTCCAACAGTCTTTCTACTTCGGACATCAGCTCTTGGCAATCATTCATTGTGTGTCCGAAGCTCCGATGAAAACGGCAAAATACTTGGGACTCGTATGTCCCCGGTGTTGGTTCATGCAAGGGAGGGGGATAACGGAGGGATCCTCCCTTCTTCTGCTCAATGATAGCGAAGATTTGTTCAAAGTTGTATGTCGGAAAAGCTCTCAGCTTTGGCTTGGCGTGCGGGACATCCTTGTCCAAACCACGGCATGTAACAATATTGTGGGACCCGTACGTCCGCACTTCGATCACTCCATGGTCTCGTAGACCTTCATCTTCTCGGATGTACTGTGTACATCTCAAAGCCAAATCCTCCATACTTTCCGGAGGATCTCTGTTCAAAGAATTACATAACGGGTGTCCAGCTAGAATAAGCTGCAACACCCCGACTTTCTCACTAACTGTAATCCGAGGTATTTTCCTACACTCGGCCTCAAAACGGGTAATAAAACCCAACAATCTTTCCGAAGAATCATACCGCAACGCGGTCAAAGAAGTAATAGATTTTATTGGTGTGTTGAAGGGCGCGAAGGCCGAATAGAACTGATCCTTGAAATCCTGATAGGAAACGATCGAACGTTTCGGCAACCGATTAAACCATCGGAGAGCTGATTCCTTAAGAGATGCGGCAAAAACGAAACACATAGCCGCGTCACTGAAGTTCATTAAACTCACGTGAATCTCCAAATATGATGTATGAGCATGCGGGTCAGTCGACCCGCGATACTGTGGGAGATCCTTAGGCATTTCAATAAATTCGGAGCGAGTGGCTCCGATAATTGCCATGGAAAAAGGAGATAGGGCATTCGAAGTGTTCCATGGACTTTGCAAAACTTCTAGAGACGGTGATGCTTTCCCTCGATTTGCGGTGGGCTCATTAGCCCTCTCATTCTCAAAGTAATCACCCTCGTAAGCTGAGGTCTGATGAGTGTCCCGGGTATGTTCCCCGTACACTCGTCTCCTTTCCTGGCCAAGGGTCAGGTTGGCCTCTAACTGGTTCATTCGAGGCTCGCTCTGTTCCAGTTTCCCGCTCATTTCCTTCAACTTTGATTCAATCATCTCTCCAATCTTTTGCAAAGTGTTGCTTTGCTCTTCGACTGCTGCGGCATTCGCCCTCGGTTCCGGGATACGATCGACATGATCCTCTGAAGCCACATTAATAACCGGCTCCGGGGTGGCATTATTCCTTCGGGCTCTCCTCTGAGCCTCAACTTGCTCCAACTGGGCGATTAGAATACGCCTTCGCTCTTCCAGATCCTCATCAGTTTCTATTGGATCTGCAGATCTAGACCGTACAGGTGGTGGCAGGTGGGCGGTATTACGAACCGCAACTCGGCCAACTCGCGCGAATTCATAACATTAAGATAGGCACTCGCGTGATTGAGGATAAAAACTTGGTCCCTCCCCGGATGAAAACCCGCTCCGGGAGGACCGGATAGCAACATTATGAGCGGGGGGCTCTTCCAGAGCTGACGATCGAGCACCCGGTAATACATTAAAATCATCGTTAATTTGAGGAATAGGATCCGCCTCAAATTCTTCGTCAAAAATATCTTCGTTAGGAATCCGAGTAGTCATGATAGTAGAAATACAAACTCAGCAATAAAGCTCTCAATGGGATAAAAATCTCGAGTCCCCACGGACGGCGCCAAACTGATCTAGTCTAAAAATGTTTTGGGTATTTATTTTTAGATCAGTCAATTTATGATTAATTCGTAAATTATGTTGTTGTGGGGACACGAGCGATGTACGAGGTTGGGCCCACAATGTGTGGGCTTACGTCCTCGGGAGAGCGAAGCTCTACCTTGGTTTTCACTATAATAGTCAAGTAATACAATTACAGTGAGATGATAACGATAATATGGGTGAAAACGGATCGAAAGACGATCAAATAGACTCAAAAAGGCCAAATACAACGAAATGTCGCGAGACAGGGCTGTGGCAAGCTGGTCGCGATATTCGGTTCAAAACCTCGCGAGAAGTGGTCATTCGCGAGGTTTGGTGCGTAATGTCGCGGCTCTGGCTAAGGCTCAGCCTGATCGCGAGGTTTGGTGCGGTTCCACGCGAGAAGGGGCTGGCCGCGAGATTTGGTACGAAATCTCGCGAAAAGGGGCTGCAGTGTTGAAATCTCGCGATTTNGGGTGAAAACGGATCGAAAGACGATCAAATAGACTCAAAAAGGCCAAAGACAACGAAATGTCGCGAGACAGGGCTGTGGCAAGCTGGTCGCGAGATTCGGTTCAAAACCTCGCGAGAAGTGGTCATTCGCGAGGTTTGGTGCGTAATGTCGCGGCTCTGGCTAAGGTTCAGCCTGATCGCGAGGTTTGGTGCGGTTCCACGCGAGAAGGGGCTGGCCGCGAGATTTGGTACGAAATCTCGCGAAAAGGGGCTGCAGTGTTGAAATCTCGCGATTTCGAATGAAAGCCTTGCCTTGGGAGATGCGAAAAGGATCCGAATCCTTTCTTCATGCCTTGGGACCTCTATTTATAGGGAAATGGAGCCCATAATACAAGCTTTGGCCCAAGAGTCCAATTTCATTAGGTTAAGCCCAAAGCACCCCAAATAATCTCCAATTAAATTAGAATAAATACCGTTCCGCAATATAACGTCGGAAATGCATCTCGGTCCAGAATCAGGCAGGAATGTAGGTGAGAAAATACCGGATGGCCCCGTAAAATAATCCACTGCTTCCAGATAGCGAATACATAACCATACACTTCGTTGCACCTGATCGGTACGATCCCGGGTGGAAAATGACGAAAATACCCCTGGCCCCGTACGGGCCCGAAATAACACAGAATATCCCAAAACACTTACAGAGACTTAATATGGGGTCCGACGAGCTAGAGTACCGAGAATACCACTTGGGAAAGTCATCCGATCAAAATACGAAAATACCGAAAATACCAATAGCCACGTCGGACGAGCCCCCGGGTAAGGATAAATATAAGAAAATATTCCCGGGTAATATCAATGTGATTAAACTATAGTTTAAATGCTATGACATGAAGTCGTGTTGTAATGACTTGCACGATCATTCCGTTTTCTAACTTACTTTTTTTGTATATACAACATGTATTCTTCATGTTAGGCATTATTTAGTTTGAATACACTTGGATTTACCAATTTTATAATGTGATTTGTATGAATATCATTTGGCTCATTTTTAACAAAGTTCCACATGTTCTAGATGTCATGATTTTGAGTTCAAATAAACTTGATTTGATGTTGTTAAAACATGAATACATGTTGTAAGAACCAAGATTAACTTGGTTATACCATGATATATGTGATTAAACTATAGTTTAAATGCTATGACATGAAGTCGTGTTGTAATGACTTGCACGATCATTCCGTTTTCTAACTTACTTTTTTTGTATATACAACATGTATTCTTCATGTTAGGCATTATTTAGTTTGAATACACTTGGATTTACCAATTTTATAATGTGATTTGTATGAATATCATTTGGCTCATTTTTAACAAAGTTCCACATGTTCTAGATGTCATGATTTTGAATTCAAATAAACTTGATTTGATGTTGTTAAAACATGAATACATGTTGTTAGAACCAAGAATAACTTNATCCCGGGTGGCAAATGACGAAAATACCCCTGGCCCCGTACGGGCCCGAAATAACACAGAATATCCCAAAACACTTACAGAGACTTAATATTGGGTCCGACGAGCTAGAATACCGAGAATACCACTTGAGAAAGTCATCCGATCAAAATACGAAAATACCAATAGCCACGTCGGACGAGCCCCCGGGTAAGGATAAATATAAGAAAATATTCCCGGGTAATATCAATAGTCCCCTGGTTTTCAGATTCAGAGTCTGAGTCGTAAATCACATGCTAAAGCTCGTCCCGAAAGTCGATACTTGTTCGGGAATTTTCCCGGAAAAACGGATAGTGGGGTTGAAAACCCCTCGCAGACGCGATCGTTTTGACACTAAGAACATCCGATTCTGAGTCGGGCGAAAATCTCGGGATATTTCGGCTCGGAAAATTTCTCTATAAATACAAGGCCCACTTCGCTGCATTCTCATCACATTCTGAACGAAACATCGCGACCGCTCTCTGTGTACAGTGGCTCTCGCGACATTTCGTGCGAAACCTCGCGACGACCCTGACGACTTAATTCCTTCGCGACATTTCGTACGAAACCTCGCGACGGAACAGTTAATCACAGACTGAATACTGATAACGAAATCTCGCGACTAAACAGTAAAATCAGATTTAAAACCTTTACGAAATCTCGCGATGGAACAGTGCCTATCGCGACATTTGGTACGAAACCTCGCGAGACACTTGTAAAAATTTGAAAAATTTCTAAAAATTCCAAAAACCTTAATTTCGAGAATTCCATACCATGTCTTCCGACTCCGCTCGTTCCTCGAGTTCCGATGCCTCGTCTTCTCATTCCTCGGACTCCTCATCCAACTCGGGGAGTTCTAATTCGAGCTTTTCTGCTTTTCGCTCTCCAATTACAAACCCGTATCCACATTTTTTCGATCGGCTCACACGTCTCGAGAATACGGCCGGTTCTCGGAGTTCTGCTGTCGGTGTCTTAAAGTCTTTTGACCGGCCTTTCACCATGCACCCTCGGAAGTGGAAATCTTTGGTGGAAGATTACCACTTCCCATCTGACTGTGTCATCTATCAACCGGGTCCCTCTGATCGGATCCTACGTCCACCGGTTGGTACCCACACTATCTGTCTTGAATACCTAGAGTGTGGTCTCCGCTTTCCGCTTCACCCATTTATTTCGAACCTCCTTCATACTAAAACGCAATGGGCATACTCCTACCTTACCAGTCCCCTAGTCGATTGGATTCATGTCGTCAAAAAAGATACTTAAAAATTCAGAAAATGACCACCAAAAAGAGGGGAAATTTTATTTTCAAAAAGATCGATGAGTCACGTCTATACATAATACTTGCGCAAATTGGAAATATGCCAAGTCCGTGGCAGCTCCTCCCTGCTCATATTTGCGATTTTGTACGTTCCTTCCTTCACTACGGCCGTTACTCTGTACGGTCCTTCCCATTTTCGATCCAACTTGCCAACATGCTTCGAGACTTCCACTTTCTTAAGAACCAAGTCTCCAACTTTTAATAACATAGGTCGAACGCCTTTGTCATGTTGCTTAGCCATCCGCCTTTTACATACCTCCATTCGTATCGCGGCTCTATCGCGGATATCATCAATATTGTGAAGGTCTAATTTTCTCATATCCTCGTTCAAAACCTCGTCATAAGCGATGACTCTTTCAGATAACATAGTCACTTCAACCGGAGACACGGCCTCGGAGCCATATACTAGAGAGAAAGGGCTGAATCCGGTAGTGGACCTTGGTGACGTCCGGTACGCCCACATCACATTATGCAATTCATCCACCCAAGAGCCTTTGGACTCATCTATCCGTGCTTTCAACTGTTGTAGGATAATGCGATTGATAACCTCCGTGAGCCCGTTTGTCTCCGGGTGTGCCACGGAGGTAAACCGCTGTTCATTTCCATAACTCTCACACCATACATTTACTCTTTTACCGGCGAATTGCGTTCCGTTATCCGACACCAAAATTCTGGGAATTCCGAATCGGCACACAATGTACCTCCAAAGGAAACTGATAATCTCCTGTTCCCGAAATGCTCCTCAGCCACGATGCAAAACTTCTTTTGGCTGGGTGCCTTTGGAAACGGCCCTAAAATATCGATGCCCCACATATCGAAAGGGCATGCTGTCGGTAAAGGCTTCATATTAGCTCTCGGTACATGATGTACGTTTGAGTGGAACTGACAAGCGGAACAAGCCCGAACAAAGTTCACACAATCTTTCACCAATGTTGGCCAAAAATAACCGGCCCTCTTAACCTTGTTCGCCAAGGATCGACCTGCTGAGTGATCACCACAGTCCCCAGCGTGAACTTCCTCTATAACGGCCTTTGCCTGTACTAGGGACAAACATCGAAGATATGGGCCTCCGAAATTCTTCTTATACAGCTTATCATCCACATAGACGAAATTTGTAGCTCTTTGCATAGTTCTTCGGGCCTCGCCTTCGTCGGTAGGCAACTCTCTCTTGATTAGATAATCTACAATAGCATCCTTCTATGATGGCTCGTCGGTTACGGCATCCACTAAAAACCATGTCTCATTCGAAAGTTCCAAATTAGCCACCTCGGCCGTCTGTTTCTCCAATGGACTGACAGAGGGCTGGTAATGGATCATTGTTGTTATCTTCGACTCACCGAGAGTTCTAAAATCGTCGCCGCCTTTGCAAATCCGTCTGCACGCGTGTTTTCCTCCCTCGGGATATATGTTAGCGTAAACATCTTAAGATTCTTAGCCGCGTCTTTGAGTTTTTCCAGATACCTGAACAAATGGTTCCCCTTGGTGGAGTAAGTATCTGCAAATTGGTTCACCACTAACTGCGAATCAGAATAAGCATGCAAACGAACGATTCCAATTTCCACTGCCAAGTTAATACCAAATATCAAGGCTTCATACTCGGCGACGTTGTTAGTTGCGGAGAAGCGCAACTTTACCGCATACTCATGTTCTTCACCAGATTTCCTTTCTTTAAAATAAACACCAATGCCGGCTCGCCCGGCTGATACCGATCCGTCGACAAAGGCATCCCAATATTCCTGAATACCCAATTCCTCCGACCGAGTCATCTCCACTATGAAATCCACTAGTACCTGGGCCTTTAATGCTCGCCTGGAGATATATTCTATCTGATACTGGCCCAATTCGATATTCCACTTTGCTAGCCAACCAGAGGCATCAATCTTTGATAACACGCTTCGGATAGGCTGATCTGTCAAGACCGCAATATTATGTCCTTGGAAATAGTGCCTCAATTTCCTTGAGGCGACAATCAGGGCTAGTACGAACTTCTCTAGATCAGTGTATCGGGATTCCGCTCCGTGCAATTTCTTGCTCACGTAATATATCGGCCTGTGCTCTTTGTCGCTGAGTCTGACCAACGCAGNGTCTCCAACTTTTAATAACATAGGTCGAACGCCTTTATTATGTTGCTTAGCCATCCGCCTTTTACATATCTCCATTCGTATCGCGGCTCTATCGCGGATATCATCAATACTGTGAAGATCTAATTTTCTCATATCCTCGTTCAAAACTTCGTCATAAGCGATGACTCTCTCAGATAAAATAGTTACTTCGACCGGAGATACGGCCTCGGAGCCATATACTAGAGAGAAAGGGCTGAATCCGGTAGTAGACCTTGGTGATGTCCGATATGCCCACATCACGTTATGCAATTCGTCTACCCAAGAGCCTTTGGACTCATCTATCCGTGCTTTCAATTGCTGTAGGATAATGCGATTGATAACCTCCGTGAGCCCGTTTGTCTGTGGGTGTGCCACGGAGGTAAACCGCTGTTCAATTCCATAACTCTCACACCATTCGTTTACTCTTTTACCGGCGAATTGCGTTCCGTTATCTGATACCAAAATCCGGGGAATTCCGAATCGGCACACAATGTACCTCCAAAGGAAACTGATAATTTCCTGTTCCCGAACGCGTGATACCGCTTCAATCTCTATCCATTTGGAGAAATGTTCCACAGCCACGATGCAAAATTTCTTTTGGCTAGATGCTTTTGGGAACGGTCCCAAAATATCGATGCCCCACATATCGAAAGGGCATGTTGTCGGTAAAGGTTTCATAACGGCTCTTGGTACATGATGCACGTTTGAGTGGAACTGGCATGCAGAACAAGTCCGAGCAAAATTCACACAATCTTTCACCAGTGTTGGCCAAAAATAACCGGCACTCTTAACCTTATTTGCTAAGGATCGACCCGCCGAATGGTCGCCACAGTCCCCAGCGTGAACTTCTTCAATAACGGCCTTTGCCTGTACTGGGGACAAACATCGAAGATATGTGCCTCCAAAATTCTTCTTGTATAATTTATCGTCCACATAGACGAAATTCGTAGCTCTTTGCATAGTTCTTCGAGCCTCACCTTCGTCGGTGGGTAATTCTCTCTTGATTAGGTAATTCACAATAGCATCCTTCCAGGATGGCTCGTCAGTTATGGCATCTAATAAAAACCATGTTTCATTTGAAAATTCCAAATTAGCCACCTCGGCTGTCTGTTTCTCCAAAGAACTGACAGAGGGCTGATAGTGGATCATAGTTGTTATCTTTGACTCGTCGGAGAGTTCTAAAATCGTCGCCGCCTTTGCAAGGCCGTCTGCGCGCGTATTTTCCTCCCTTAGGACATACGTAAGCGTAAACATCTTAAGGTTCTTAGCCGCCTCTTTGAGCTTTTCCAAATACCTGCACAAATGGTTCCCCTTGGTAGAGTAAGTGTCTGCAAATTGGTTCACCACTAACTGCGAATCAGAATGAGCATGCAAACGAACGATCCCAATTTCCACTGCCAAGTTAATACCAAATATCAAAGCTTCATACTCAGCGACATTATTAGTTGCAGAGAAGCGCAACTTTACAGCATACTCATGTTCTTCACCAGATTTCCTTTCTTTAAAATAAATACCAATGCCGGCTCGCCCGGCAGATACTGATCCATCGACAAAGGCATCCCAATATTCTTGGATACCCAATTCCTCCGACCGGGTCATCTCCACTATGAAATCCACTAGTACCTGGGCCTTTAACGCTCGCCTGGAGATATACTCTATCTGATACTGGCCCAATTCGATATTCCACTTTGCAAGCCTACCAGAGGCATCAATCTTTGATAACACGCTTCGGATAGGCTGATCTGTCAAGACTGCAATATGATGTCCTTGAAAATAGTGCCTCAATTTCCTCGAGGCAACAATCAGAGCTAGTACAAACTTCTCTAGGTCAGTGTATCGGGATTCCGCTCCGTGCAATTTCCTGCTCACATAATATATCGGTCTGTGCTCTGTCGCTAAGTCTGACCAACGCAGCGCTCACTGCCTCTCTTGTCACTGACAAATATAAACCCAACGGTTCTTCCGGAGATGGAGGAGACATAAACGGTGGCTTACTCAGATAGTCTTTCAAACTCTCGAAAGCCCTGCTACATTCATCGTCCCAATACAAAAGATTCGTTTTGCGCAAGACCTTAAAAAATGGCAAGCTCCATTCTGCAGATCGCGAGATGAAGCGATTTAATGAGGCTAACCTCCCAGTTAGCCTTTGAACTTCCTTAACAGTCGTCGGAGGGGTCATTTCTTGGATAGCCGCTATCTTATCTGGATTCATCTCAATTCCTCTTTCAGATACCATAAAGCCGAGAAATTTACCTCCTTTCACACAAAAAGCACACTTGAGCGGATTCAATTTCATTCTATACTTTCTCAGCACCCCAAAACAGTCATTCAAATACTGGATGTGGTTATCTCCATGTTTACTCTTTATTAATATATCGTCGATATAAACCTCCAAAGATTTTCCGATCATATCTTTGAACATCGAATTCATTAAACGTTGATAGGTGGCCCCAGCATTTTTCAACCCGAATGGCATAACTCTATAGCAAAAAACGCCTTTGTTTGTCATAAATGAAGTAAAAAACTTGTCTTCACAATGCATGAAAATTTGGTTATAACCCTTAAAGGCATCTAACATACTAAGCAGTTCAAAGCCACAGGCCGCATCCACCATCATGTCAATGGCCGGTAGTGGATACGGATCCTTCGGGCATGCTTTATTTAAATCCGTAAAATCGATGCAAACTCTCCAGCCTCCACTCGTCTTTGGGACCACCACTGGATTCGCGACCCAATCCGTGTATCTAACACGCTCTATGAATCCTGCCTGCAGCAAACTTTCCACTTCCTCATCAATTGCCCTCTCTTTCTCTAGGGAAAACTTCCTCTTTTTCTGATGAACTGGTCGCACATATGGGTTAACATTGAGTCTATGAGAACAAACTTGGGGATCAACTCCCACATAAGCCTGATAAGACCAAGCAAAAACATCTACATTATTTCGCAAAAAAGAAATTACCTCCTTCTCAAACTCAGGTGACAACTCGGAACCGATTGTCACTGTTTTTTCGAGGTTGCCGGGAAATAAAGGCACTGTCTTGATCCCCAAAGGCTCCATCTTCATATCGTTCTCTTTAAACTTCCTAAGAGATGGTCCCTCATTTGTTTCAATAATTTCATCAGACGAGAATTCCACCATATAAACACTTGATTTTGCTTTCGACCCATCCATACCACTCCTGCACATCACATTATAGCATGATCGCGATATNGCCCTCTCTTTCTCAGGGGAAAACTTCCTCTTCTTCTGATGAACTGGTCGGACATATGGGTTAACATTGAGTTTATGAGAACAGACTTGGGGATCAACTCCCACATAATCCTGATATGACCTCCTTCTCAAACTCAGGTGACAACTCGGAACCGATTGTCACTGTTTTTTCGAGGTTGCCGGGAAATAAAGGCACTGTCTTGATCCCCAAAGGCTCCATCTTCATATCGTTCTCTTTAAACTTCCTAAGAGAGGGCCCCTCATTTGTTTCAATAATTTCATCAGACGAGAATTCCACCATATAAACACTTGATTTTGCTTTCGACCCATCCATACCACTCCTGCACATCACATTATAGCATGATCGCGATATCTCCTGATCTCCCTTCATCTTTCCAACTCCCAGTCGCGTTGGGAACTTCATCATCACGTTTGGTTGAGACACCACAGCTCCGAATAAATTTAAACAACTTCTCCCAAGAATTGCATTGTACGGGAGTATGGGGAGGTCTACCACCACAAATTCCACCATCAAAGTCCTTGAGATTTCGGGATCGCCCAAAGTCACCGGTAGAAGAACAGATCCCTCAGCAGCAACAACACTGTTATTGAAACCAACTAATTTCGTGTTCACAGGTTGTAGTTGGGTGGTTCCTTTCAATGCCATTTGCTCAAAAGCTGCAAGAGTTAATATGTTGGTAGCAGCCCCGGTGTCGACCAACACTCGAGAAACAGGATGGTTAGCAATAATGGGAGACACAACCAATGCATCATCTTGTGGGGAGAAAACCCCAGATAGATCTTCTGGTCCGAAAGAGATTATCACCCTGTCCAAATCTGTCAGTTGGACCATGTTTACTTCCATAAATCGCCCTTTTTGATGTAACGCCTGATAAGAGCGTTTGCGGGCGCTCTTTTTCCCCCGGCGATAGTCATAATATTGGGGCCTAAGTTCCCCCATCTCGGTTGGGCATTTTCAACGTTCAAAATAGGTTGACCCTGATTGGGGCCAACCGGAGGAGGAGGAGGTAGTGCTTGCTGGTTTGCCGGGGCTGGTGGGTAAGCATCATATCCATACCCCTGCTGGTTCCTTGGCGGCTGATACCTGCCGCGACCGCGATAGTTGTTTCCTCTCCTTCCTCCTCTCTGATTCTGTCTACCGCCGTTAAAATATCCTCTCTGGCCACCTCCTTGACGCTGGCCACGTTGTCCGCCATTTCCACGTCCTCTTTCGTTTGACCGTGGTGCGTCGGCTCTTGGAGGTTTGGGTGCCGCTCCCTCCGGAATATCGATTTTTCCCAGTTTAGACTCGGGTAGAGCCTCCACTGTACTGATTAGTTCATCAAGCTGGCCCAACTCCGGCAATCTTTCTACCTCAGACATTAATTCTTGGCAATCGTTGGTTGAGTGCCCAAAACTCCGATGGAAGCGACAAAATACTTGGGACTCGTAAGTCCCCGGTGTTGGTTCATGCAAGGGAGGGGGATAGCGGAGAGATCCACCCTTCTTCTGCTCAATGATGGCGAAAATCTACTCGTAGTTGTACGTCGGAAACACTCTTAACTTTGATTTCGTGTGCGGGACAACCTTGTCTAGCCCGCGACATGCAACAATATTGTGGGAGCCATATGCTCGCACTTCGATTACTCCATGGTCTCGCAAACCTTCATCTTCTCGGATGTACTGCGTACATCTCAAAGCCAAATCCTCCATACTTTCCGGGGGATCTCTATTCAAAGAATTACACAAAGGGTGCCCAGCCAGAATAAGCTGGAGCACCCCAACTTTCTCACTCACGGTAATCCGAGTTATCTTCCTTCACTCGGCCTCAAAACGGGTAATAAAACCCAACAATCTTTCCGAAGAATCGTACCGCAACGCGGTTAAAGAAGTGATAGACTTTATCGGCGTGTTGAAAGGCGCAAAAGCCGAATAGAATTGATCCTTAAAATCTTGATAAGAAACGATCGAACGTTTCGGCAACCGGTTAAACCATCGGATGGCTGATTCTTTAAGAGAGGTGGCATAAACGAAGCACATGGCCGCATCACTGAAATTCATCAAACTCACATGAATCTCAAAATTCGGCGTATGAGCATGCGGGTCAGTCGACCCGCGATACTGTGGAAGATCTTTAGGCATTTCAATAAATTCGGAGCGAGTGGCTCCGATAATTGCCATGGAAAAAGGAGATAGGGCATTCGAAGTTTTCCATGGACTTTGCAAAACTTCTAGAGACGGTGACGCTTTTCCTCGATTTGCGGTGAGCTCATTAGCCCTCTCATTTTCGAAGTAATCTCCCTCGTAAGCTGAGGTTTGATGAGTGTCCCGGGTGTGCTCCCCGTACACTCGCCTCCTTTCTTGGCCAAGAGTCAGATTGGCCTCCAGTTGGTTCATTCTGGCCTCACTTTGTTCCAACTTCCCGCTCATCTCCTTAAATTTTGATTCAATCAATTCTCCAATATTTTGCAAAGTGTTGCTTTGCTCTTCGACCGCTGCGGCATTTGCCCGCTGTTCCGGGGTGGCATTGCTCCTTCGAGCTCTCCTTTGAGCCTCAACTTGCTCTAGCTGGGCGATTAAAGTACGCCTTCGCTCTTCCAAATCCTCATCGATTTCTGTCTGATCCGCGGATCTAGAGCGTGCAGGTGGCGGTAGGTGGGCGGTGTTACGGACCGCAACTCGGCCAACTCGTGCGAATTCATAACATTTGGACAGGCATTCGCGTGATCGAGGATAAAAGCTTGGTCCCTCCCCGGATGAAAACCCGCTCCGGGAGGGCCGAATAGTCACATTTTGAGTAGGGGGCTCCTCCAGAACTGACGACCGAGCCCCCGGTAACACATCAAAATCATCATTAATTTGAAGAATAGGATCCGCCTCAAATTCTTCGTCAAAAATATCTTCATTAGAATTCCGAGTAGTCATGATAACAGAAATCCGAACTCAGCAATAAAGCTCTCAATGGGATAAAAATCTCGTTCCCCACGGACGGCGCCAAACTGATCTAGTCTAAAAATGTTTTGGATATTTATTTTTAGATCAGTCGATTTATGATTAATTCGTAATTAGGGTTGGGCCCACAATGTGTGGGGACACGAGCGATATACGAGGTTGGGCCCACAATGTGTGGGCTTACGTCCTCGGGAGAGCGAAGCTCTACCTTGGTTTTCACTATAATAATCAAGTGATACAATTACAATGAGATGATAGTGATAATACGGGTGAAAACGTATCGAAAAATGATCAAATATACTCCAAAAAGCCAAATATGACGAAATGTCGCGAGATGGGCTGTGTCAAGCCTGGTCGCGAGATTTGGCTCGAAATCTCGCGATCCTGGACTAGCCGCGAGGTTTGGTCTGGTTTCTCGCGAGAAAAGCTAGTCGCGAGGTTTGGTGTGGTTTGGCCTGGTCGCGACGTTTGGTGCGATTCCTCGCGAGTCTGGGTTGGCCGCGAGGTTTGGTACGAAATCTCGCGAATAGTAATTGCAGTGTTGAAATCTCGCGATTTCGAATGAAAGTCTCGCCTTGGGAGATGTGAAAAGGATCCAACCTCCTCTCAATGCCTTAGGACCTCTATTTATAGAGAAATGTGGCCCAAAACACAAGCTTAGGCCCAAGAGTCCAATTTCATTAAATTAAGCCCAAGACACCTCAACTAATATCCAATTAAATTAGAACAAATACCGTTCCGAAATATAACTTCGGAAATGCGTCTCGATCTAGAATTAGGCAAGGATATTGATTAGAAAATACCGGAGGACCCCGTAAAATAATCCACTGCTTCCAGATAGCGAATATGCGGCCACATAACATCATCGCACCTGACCGGTGCACTCCCGGGTGGCAAATTACGAAAATACCCCTGGCCCCGTCTGCGGCCGAAATGACCCGAAACATCTCAAAATGCTTACAGAGACTTTATATGGGGCCTAGCGGGCCAGAATTGTGAGAATACCACTTGAGAACGCCATCCGATGAAAATACCAAAAATACCGAAAATACCAATAAAAGTGTCGGACGAGTCCCCGGGTATTGATAAGTNAGAAAATACCGGAGGACCCCGTAAAATAATCCACTGCTTCCAGATAGCGAATATGCGGCCACATAACATCATCGCACATGACCGGTGCGCTCCCGGGTGAAAATGATGAAAGCTACGATGTAGCCGTAGGAATTCGGGTTCAGTTGAAAAAAATTAATCTTGAGGAAGTCTAGCATCTCCAGGATAAAAGGATGCAAAGGAAACCGGATTCCATTTCGAAGATGTTCCAGGGACACGGTACACCAGCCAGGAGGCGGTGTTAATATTCTCCTAAGAGGCCCCGGGTGTTGGATGATAAATCCGTCCGGAAAGTAGTATTCGGACCTCAATGCGGCCCAAGCGGTTTTCCCCATCCAAGCTTTTTGATCATACGACTCAAACTTCTTCACGATAGACTCATATCGTCCGCCCATCGCTCTATAGCCTTCGAGGCGCTCATAAAATTCAAGGTTTGAAGTGTGCGAGTTAATTTCGGTTTGTTCGATGAATTCAGAATCGGACGATGCGTTGGAAGACATTTATATTGCGAATCCTTATATTTTATTAGNAATAAATTAAATAAATTAGATTAGAAACGCAATGTACCACCTGTCTTATAGTCGATCATTTTCAAACTCGTCAAATTAAATATTGTGTCAAAATATATTGAACTTGATGAGTCTTCCTGTCCACGGCAGAACCGTCTGTACATAATGACTGTTGGAATATGTTACGAGACCTGTTTGTTGTGATGTATATTTCCGTGGCAAATCAGGGTGCAAGTATATACCTGACTCCTCCATGACACGCCGACGAGGATCGCGACCTCGCCGGAGGCTGGTCCATTTCCGCATTGCACCGTCTTATTGACGGGCCGAATGACGCCGTTTTATGAACGGGTCGAGAGTGCGATGGCACCGTCTTATGGACGGGCCGAATGACACTGTTTTATGAACGGGTCAAATGTGCGATGGCGCCGTCTTATTGACGGGCCGAATGACACCGTTTTATGAACGGGTCGAATGTACGATGGCACCGTCTTATCGACGGGCCGAGTAAGTGTGACAGTACCAGGTGCAAGTATATACCGGCGGCGAGAGTGTGATGGCCCCGGGTGCAAGTATATACCGGTGGCGAGAGTGTGATGGCCTCGGGTGCAAAGTATATACCGGCGGCGAGTGCGTAATGGCCCCGGGTGCAAGTATATACCGTTGGCGAATGTGTGATGTCCCCGAGTGTAAGTACATACCGGTGGCGAAGATATATTAGTGAAGGTAGAGCGGTGGACTTATTTTAAGTATCTACTTATTTCAAAGAGGCGTTCGCCTTAGAGTTATCGCAGACTTATACATGCCTCGCTACACTGGGGACTCTTATGCATGACTGTCAGTATTACGCGTGTTATTATTGAACACCCCTATTTGCATAAGGGAATACCTATGATTCAGGTAGATTCTAAATTTCTCGTGGGTTGGATTATTCGGAGTTATATATTCTTTGAGGAATGCGGCGAGAAAGGAAAGTTAAGAGGAGGAGAAGTTGTGTTATTCAGAGTGCGGTTCTTTGTTAAAAGTACAGTGGAGAAATAAAAAGGAAAACAAATTCCAATTTCATATATACAAGAGGGATACAAAATGCGGAGAGTACAAAACTGAAGAAAACACATATAGAAGTTTATTTCTTCTTCTTCTTGGAGCCCGAACCTTCACCGGGTTCGCTAGGGTACTTTCTTACCAGCTTAATAGTCGAGGAGGGAGGATCAGTCTCTTTTTCTTTAGTTCCCACAACGGTCAACTTCTCGGGAATAAAGCTCGCCATCTCGACCTCATGGCATTCCCGAGCTCCTGTCACGCTATCAGGAACGTATAATGGAGGGTCACGTTGACCCATCACCTCCTCGTCTTTAAGAAGATCTCCCACGAGGGGACCCACCGGTTCCGGGAATAATGCGGCCAACCTTCGAAATGCGTCCGCCGATGGACCCTACTCGGGTATTTTGATCTCCTCCGAATATAGCTGTTGGTGCAAGTCCTCCTACATGTTGAATTGGAGCGCCTCAAACGGATCCCCCGAGCAATCTAATTTATCATCCGCATCCACAGGCTCGAACTTACCGGATAGACTGGGATCAAGTCTTCCCCTCTCTTCAGGAGTTAGGGATATGCCCAGGATTCTTTGTGTCTGGACACTTCCTCTAAAAAAATACAGAGCAGACGACGTCGCATTGGCTAGGGCCGCCATGTTTCGGAAAGTCAGGGAGTGCACTGTATATTCCCATATTAGTTTCCGGAAGCAGTCGTTGACCTGGGATGGCAACCTAGCGGCTCGAGCCCGAAGACGGTCCACGGTGGATTGGAGGGACTCATTCTTTGATTTTAATTCTTTATTCTCCTCCAAGGCCTTCCCGAGAGCCTTCTTATCAGCAGGATTAGTGTAATAGCCGAGAAAAAGGTATGTCGGGATGATAGTAGGAAATATAGTGATAAAGTCTAGAGGGGAAATAATGAGGAATACGGGAACGAAAGAACGTAAAAGGAAACGAAAAGTTTTAAATGAAAAACATGAAATAAAGGAGGGGGAAAAATGAAAAACAAGGAGGGGTTAAAATGTGAATTAGGGAAGTTAAAACATCTATAAATAGGGGTTAGAAATCCCAAAACCCAAGCCATTTATCACTAAACCGCAAAAACGTACGGAAAAATGCATAAACATCAAATTATCGCGGAAATTTCCTTCCAGTGTCTTTTTGTCGCAAAAATTGGAACAACAAGTTTTATCGCGGATTTTTGGGTAAGAACCTTGTCGCGGAAAATTCCATGTTGTATATTATCGCGGAAAATTTTAAAGAGGAAAATTGTCGCGGATTTTCAGAGCTTGCAAAATTGTCGCGGAAACTGAGTTACGTGTTGTTTTATCGCGGATTTCAGGGTTAGAGTATTTTTATCACGAATTTGATTAACAGAAGGGTTTTATCTCGGAAATACACAATTAGGGTGTTTTCGTCGTATTTCGACGTCGGATCGTGAAGGAGAGAGATACGAAGGGTCTACGGTAACCAAACAGTCAACAATAAGATGATAACGTCAATAATAATGAAGTTCTAAAATATGTTACGAATTGTAGGGAAGCATCGGAGAGCATAACATGCGAAAACAACAGGTAAGCGGAGTGAACACGATATAGTAAGGGAAGGTTCAGACTTAGGAAATGGGATTGGGTTAATAATGAAGGAAGAAAAGATACGAATGAATGAGGTAAATGATAATAAGACTCGGGGTAAGGAAGGATGGACCGTCCGACCGAAACCGGCATCGTGCCTAGTACACGATTCGCCAAAGGAAGGGCATGCTTGATGAAGGGAACGGTAAGTTCCAAAAAGGAAAATATACGTACGAAGAGGGAAGAACGGATCCGGGTGGAAAAAGGGGTAGCGCCTAAGTACCCACCCGGGGATGGGAAGCATATGGCCCGTCGAGTCATCCAACAGCTAACGGTTGGCTTGGGCGGGACATGCACCGAGCATGTAATCTCGGCAACAGTAAAGTTAATGAATGATGGGAATGATAAGGGTAAAGAAGAGGGAAATAAGGAAAACGGTTAAGTGGAATGATTCACGTGTGCGTGTACGGTTTAATTAAGAAACCGAAAAGATAACGTGTAGCTTGTGTGAAGTTTCCTTTAATAAATTGTGACCGCTTTACAGATTTTGTAGGTGACGCGGACGAGGTATGAGAGTGGAATGGGAAGAAGGTCGTCGGTTGTCCGGTGATAGAGTCCCATCCTTTGGAGAACACTCTAATATATGCTGTCGTATTTTCATGTTTCGAACTATGTTTTGAATTTGCATTCGAATATTTCCGTTTAAATTATCCTATTTTTACAAAACAACTAGGCCCATATTGAGGGCGTTACAAATGGTATCAGAGCGTAACATCGTTACGAAACCGGTAACGGTGTGATCCTACGTAGAAGAGTCTAGGAAAACTTGTAGGAGGACAACCGACCATAGGAAGGGAGGGGCATAGAATGTGACGGATGACATGAATAGGAGTAAGATATAACGAAAGTTTAATGTAGGAATGGCGCCTAGAACGAGAGCACATGGAAACAGAGAAGAGGATAGCAACGCATCAGAACAGGCACCGGCGACAGAGAATCTGGTTGCGGATTCAGCGACGCCTCTCACATTTAGTCAGGAAAGCCTCAGGGACATGTTTCAGACCATGGCAAGTTCCCTAGTTAGCGCAATAAGACAGGGACAGGCGAAGAAGGGAAACTCCGTGCAAATGGAACTAGGGGCAAGGCCCGAAAAGGGTAGGATGTACTACAACGAGGCATTAAAGAAGGCTGGGATGAACAGCTTCACGGGGGATAAGATGGGAGATGCGGAAGCGTGGATTATCCGCCTTGAGGAGAAGTTCGAACTGATCGAATCCCCAGAGGAGCTTAGGGCAGGATTGGCCGCACTATGGTTCGATGGTAGTACCGCCCGATGGTGGGGGAGTGTGTCGGCCGCATTACTGAAGGATGGGCCTATCTCCTGGGCAAAGTTTAAGAATGCGTTCTTGGACTACTACGTGCCGAAAGGACTTAAGAAAGATAAGAGGGCCGAATTTGACAGATAAACAGAAAAACAGATCCCAAAGTCAGAAAAAAAGAAAAAATGAAAAACTGAAAAACAGAAAAACAGAAAAACAGATCCACCATCAAAGTTCTTGATATTTCGGGATCGCCCAAAGTCACCGGCAGAAAAACAGATCCCTCAGCTGCAACAACGCTATTATTAAAACCAACTAACTTTGTGTGCACAGGCTGGAGTTGGGTGGTTCCTTTCAATGCCATCTGCTCAAAGGCCGCAAGAGTCAGTATGTTTGTAGCGGCCCCGATGTTGACTAACACTCGAGAAACCAGATGATTCACAATAATAGGGGAGACGACTAACGCATCGTCTTGTGGGGAGAAAACCCCAGATAAATCCTCAGGTTCGAAAGAAATCGTCATCTTGTCCAAATCTGTCAACTAGACCGTGTTAACTTCCATGAATTGCCCCCTGTTGGTGTAGTGCCTGAAAAGAACGTTTACGGGCGCGATTCGAATCGCCGACACTTTTTCCCCCCGCGATAGTCATAATGTTGGGGCCTAGGATACCTCATCTTGGTTGGGAATTTTCAACATTCAAAATAGGTTGACCTTGGTTGGGGTCAACCGGAGGAGGAGGTAATGCTTGCTGATTCGCGGGGGCTGGTGGGTAAGCCTCATATCTGTACCCCTGCTGATTTCTTTGCGGCTGATTCCTGCCGCGGCCACGGTAGTTGTTTTCTCTTCTTCCACCTCTCTGATTTTGTCTACCACCGTTAAAAAATTCTCTCTGGCCACCTCCTTGACGCTGGCCATGCTGTCCTCCATATCCATGTCCTCTTACATTTGGCCGCGGCGCATCGGCCCTTGCGGGTTTATGTGCCACCCCCTTCGGGACACTTACATCAATCTTTCCTAGCTTAGACTCGGGTAGAGCCTCAAGAATACTGATCAGTTCATCAAGCTAACCCAATTCTAACAACCTTTCTACCTCAGACATTAACTCCCGACAATCATTGGTTGCGTGCCCAAACCTCCGCTGGAAACGACAAAATACTTGGGACTCGTAAGTCCCCGGTGTTGGTTCATGCAAAGGAAGAGGATAACGAAGTGAACCTGCCTTCTTTTGCTCGATAATCGCAAAAATCTGCTCATAATTGTATGTGGGAAACACTCTCAACTTCGGTTTTGTGTGCGGGACATTCTTGTCCTGCCCGCGACTTGCAACAATATTGTGGGAACCATATGCCCGTACTTCGATTACTCCATGATCTCGCAAGCCTTCATCCTCTCGGATGTACTGTGTACATCTCAAAGCCAAATCCTCCATACTTTCCGGGGGGTCTCTATTCAAAGAATTACANTGGTACGAAAACTCGCGAGACACTTAATAAAATCAGGAAAAAATTATAAAAATTTGAAAAATCGTAATTTTGAGAACTTCACATCATGTCCTCCGACTCCGATGCCTCGTCATCCCATTCCTCGGACTCCTCATCCGGCTCGGGGAGCTTCGATTCGAGTCATTCACCCTTTCGCTCCCCCATTACGAACCCTTATCCACACTTCTTCGAACGGATCACACATCTTGAGAACACCGTCGGTCCTGAGAGTTCTGCTGTCAAGGCCTTGAAATCCTTTGATAAGCCATATACCATACATGATCGGAAGTGGAAATCTCTCGTGGAAGACTACCACCTCCCTTCCGATTGTGTTCTATACAAGTCGGGTCCTTCTGATCGGATCCTGCGTCCGCCGGTTGGCACTCATACCGTTTGTCTTGAATATCTAGAGTGCGGTCTACGCTTTCCGCTTCACCCATTCATCTCGGCTCTATTGACCTGTTTAAACGTCCATCTCTTCCAGCTTAACCCAAATTCGATATCTTTAGTGGTTGCCTTCATTATAATCATGGAGACCAACGGGATTTCGATAACCGTCGATAGCTTCTTCCAAATTTTCCAAATCAGTACTGCTATCAATTATGGTGCCCAGGGTTGCATCTTTTTTCGCCAAATGAACAAGAAAAGCTCCTTCCCGTTCTCTACTCCTCACTCGAATCATGACTGGAAAAGACATTTCTTTATTGTCACTGGTGTGGGTTCCACTAGGTTATCTGTGCTTAGCCTTCCCTGGTGGTTCCCAATTGAAGGGGAACCTTTCCATCCGGAGTCTTACTATCCTATACCGCGATCCATTACTCCTAAGGCTTTGGAGAGGATACTTGTCGCGTGCGCTACATCGGATGGTACTGACTGGACCCCGAAGACGCTATTCTATGCCCCGATCTTGGTCGCCTCCAACATTCTTCGGCCCCTACCCATTTTAGTAGGGGACTATTAGGTATCTGGACCATGCGTTAACACTTAAACCATCTCAACACCTCTCCTTCGATAAGCACACCTTCCTAACACCAGTGTATATATGTTCTTCAACCTTTTTAACTGTATTTCTCACCCGACTTGCTTGTTTTGCAGATAAAATAATGGCTCCCCCTGGAGATCGTTCGAGATTAGGTGATAAGTTGAGGTCCCTCCGTACGCTCGTTACGGAGAAAGATGAGTTGATCTTCGAGATGGCGCCAGGATCCCAGAACCGCACCGCAGCGGCTGAGCTGGAGCGAAGCTTGCAAGAAGTGGTGCCGCAAGCAGAAGAGGCCCGACAGGTTACTCCAACACCACCTGCTCCGGAAATTGAGGATCCCGAGCTCGCTGGAAATGAGCCGGCTACAGAGCACCCCGAAAGTCCCGAAGATTTAATTTCTGTGTCTCGGCGATTAGAGCTTACTGCTAGAGAGTTCTCCCCTGACGAAGGGATGTATGATTTCGCCGAGACACTAGTGGACATCGTCGAAGACGATGAGGAAGAGGGTGAAATAAGCGGTGGTGGACCGATAGGCCCGTCGGTGGAGGAGGATGAGCAAGGGGCCCGTCCGGAGGGAGGAATAAACCAAGAAACTCCTTCGGATAAAGGGAAAAGACCGGTGGAGGGCCCCACCATTATGGAGATTGTGGAACCCATTAGAAAAAGTGGGTTAACCGCCGAGTTCCTCGACGCCTTCCGAATAAGAGATATACCAAAACATATAGTGAAGGAGTGGCTCGAGATGGGACGTCAGGCTGGCCTGGTACTAGTGAAAGACGGAGTGACCTTTCAGATTCCGAGGGGTGATAGCGTTTGCAACAGACCGGTCTTGACGTATTTTGACAGGAATCGGGAGAAATTTCCTTAACTTCTCCTCCTCTTAACTTTCCTTTCTCGCCGCATTCCTCAAAGAATATATAACTCCGAATAATCCAACCCACGAGAAATTTAGAATCTACTTGAATCTTAGGTATTCCCTTATGCAAATAGGGGTGCTCAATAATAACGCGCGTAATACTGATAGTAATGCATAAGAGTCCCCAGTGTAGCGAGGCTTGTATAAGTCTGCGATAACTCTAAGGCGAACGCCTCTTTGAAATGAGTAGATACTTAAAATAAGTCCACCGCTCTACCTTCACTAATATATCTTCGCCACCGGTATGTACTTACACTCGGGGCCATCACACATTCGCCACCTGTATATGCTTGCACCCGGGGCCAATATGCACTCACCGCCGGTATATACTTTGCACCCGGAGCCGTCACACACTCGCCGCCGGTATATACTTGCTTGCACCCGGTGCCATCACACTCTCGCCACAGGTATAAACTTGCACCCGGGGACATTACACACTCGCCACCGGTATATACTTGCACCCGGGGCTATCACACTCTCGCCACCGGTATATACTTGCACCCGGGGCCATCACACTCTCGCCGCAGGTATATACTTGCACCCGGGACTATCACACTTACTCGGCCCGTCCTTAAGACGGCGCTATCGTACATTCGACCCGTTCAAAAAACGGTGTCATTCGGCCGGTCCATAAGACGGTGCCATGCGGAAAGGGACCAGCCTCCGGCGAGGGCGCGACACTCGTCGGCGTGTCATGGAGGAGTCAGGTATATACTTGCACCCTGATTTGCCACGGAAATATACATTACAACAAACAAGCCTCTTAACAAATTAGAACAGTCATTATTTATAGACGGTTCTGCCGCGGACAGGAAGACTCATCACGTTCAAAATATTTTGACACAGTATTTAATTTGACGAGTTTGAAAATGATCGACTATTAGACAGGTGGTACATTGCGTTTCTAATCTAACTTATTTAATTTATTCCATCCTCCTTCGTACTAAAACACAATGGACCTACTCCTACCTTACCAGTCCCCTAGTCGATTGAATTCATGTCGTCAAAAAAAGATACTTAACAAATTAGAATATGACCACAAAAAAGAGGGGAAATTTTTATTTTCAAAAAGATCGATGAGTCACGTCTATACATAATACTTGCGCAAATTGGAAATATGCCAAGTCCGTGGCAGCTCCTCCCCGCTCATATTTGCGATTTTGTACGTTCCTTCCTTCACTACGGCCGTTACTCTCTACGGTCCTTCCCACTTTCGATCCAACTTGCCAACATACTTTGAGACTTCCACTTTCTTAAGAATCAAGTCTCCAACTTTTAACAACATAGGTCGAACGCCTTTGTCGTGCCTCTTAGCCATCCGCCTTTTACATACCTCCATTCGTATTGCGGATCTATCACGGATATCATCAATACAGTGAAGGTCCAACTTTCTCATATCATCGTTCAACACCTCGTCATAAGCGATAACTCTTTCTGATAAAATAGTCACTTCTACCGGAGACACGGCCTCAGATCCATATACTAAAGAGAAGGGGCTGAATCCGGTAGTGGACCTCGGTGATGTCCGATATGCCCACATCACATTATGCAATTCATCCACCTAAGAGCCTTTGGATTCATCTTTTCGTTTTCAGCTGTTGCAAGATAATACGGTTGATAACCTCTGTAAGCCCGTTTGTTTCTGGGTGTGCAACGGAGGTAAATCGCTGTTCAATTCCATAACTCTCACACCATTCATTAACCCTCTTTCCGGCAAATTGCGTTCCGTTATCTTATACCAAAATCTTGGGAATTCCGAATCGACACACGATGTACCTCCAAAGGAAACTGATAACTTCCTATTCCCGAACTCGCGATACAGCCTCAACCTCTATCCACTTAGAAAAATGTTCCACAGCCACGATACATAATTTCTTTTGGCTCGGTGCCTTCGGAAATGGTCCTAAAATATCGATCCCCCACATATCGAAAGGACATGTTGTCGGTAAAGGTTTCATACTAACTCTCGGTACATGATGCACGTTTGAGTGGAACTGACAAGCAGAACAAGCCCGAACAAAATTCACACAATCTTTCACTAGTGTTGGCAAAAAATAACCGGCCCTCTTAACTTTGTTCGCTAAGGATCGACTTGCTGAATGATCACCACAGTCCCCAGCGTGAACTTCTTCTATAACGGCCTTTGCCTGTATTGGGGACAAACATCGAAGATATGAGCATCCGAAATTCTTCTTATACAGCTAATCATCCACATAGACAAAATTTGTAGCTCTTTGCATAATTCTTCGGGCCTCGCCTTCGTCGGAAGGCAATTCTCTATTGATTAGATATTTCACAATAGCATCCTTCCATGACGGCTCGTCAGTTATGGCATCCAATAAAAATCATGTCTCATTCGAAAGTTCCAAATTAGCCGCCTCGGCTGTCTGTTTCTCCACAGGACTGACAGACGGCTGGTAGTGGATCCTTGTTGTTATCTTCGACTAATCAGAGAGTTCTAAAACCGTCGCCGCCTTTGCAAGACCGTCTGCACGCGTGTTTTCCTCCCTTGGGATATATGTAAGCGTGAATATCTTAAGATTCTTAGCCGCCTCTTTGAGCTTTCTAAATACCTGCACAAATGGTTTCCATTGGTGGCATAAGTATCTGCAAATTGGTTCACCACTAACTGCGAATCAGAATGAGCATGCAAACGAACGATTCCAATTTCCACCGCCAAGTTAATACCAAATATCAAGGCTTCATACTCGGCGATGTTGTTAGTTGCGGGGAAGCGCAACTTTACAGCATATTTATGTTCTTCACCAGATTTCCTTTCTTTAAAATAAACACCAATACCGGCTCGCCCAGCAGACACCGATCCATCTACAAAGGCGTCCCAATACTCCTTAATACCCAATTCCTCCAACCGAGTCATCTCTACTATGAAATCCACTAACACCTGGGCCTTTAATGCTCGCCTGGAGATATACTCTATTTGATACTGCCCTAACTCGATATTCCACTTTGCTAGTCTGCCAGAGGCATCAATCTTTGATAACACGCTTCGGATAGGCTGATATGTCAAGACGGCAATATTATGTCCTTGAAAATAGTGACTCAATTTCCGCGATGCGACTATGAGAGCTAATACGAACTTCTCTAGATCAGTATATCGGGACTCCGCTCCCTGCAATTTCCTGCTCACATAATATATCGGTCTATGTTCTTTATCGCTAAGTCTGACCAGCACGGCGCTCACTGCCTCTTTTGTCACTAACAAATATAAACCCAACGGTTCCCCAGGTGAAGGAGGTGACATAAACGGTGGTTTGCTCAGATAATCTTTCAAACACTCAAAAGCCCTGCTACATTCGTCGTCCCAATACAAAATATTCGTCTTACGTAAAACCTTAAAAAACGGCAAACTTCTCTCTGCAGATCGCGAAATGAAGCGATTCAACGAGGCTAATCTCCCAGTTAGCCTTTGAACTTCCCTAACAGTCATCCGAGGGGTCATTTCTTGGATAGCTGTTATCTTGTCAGGATTCATCTCAATTCCTATCTCAGATACCATAAAGCCGAGAAATTTGCCTCATATAACACAAAACGCACACTTAAGCGGATTTAATTTCATTCTATACTTTCTTAGTACCCCAAAAAAATCATTCAAATACTGGATATGGTTATCTCCATGTTTACTCTTTATCAATATATCGTCGATATAAGCCGGCTAATTCTCGATCGAGACGCATTTCCGAAGTTCTATTGCGGAATGGTATTTGTTCTAATTTAATTGAATATTATTTAGGTGCCTTGGGTTTAATCCAATGAAATTGGGCTCCTCGGCCTGAAACTTATCAATTGGGCTTTATTTCTCTATGAATAGGAGCTCCAAGGCACTCAGAAGGGATTCATACTCTCTTAGCACCTCCCAAATCAAGGCTCTAGCTCAAATTCGCTAAGGCAGTCGCGAGACTTCGTTTTTCAGCCCCCATCCGCGAGTTCTCGCACCAAAACTCGCGGCCACCCTCATCTGGGTTACTATTCGCGAGATTTCGTGTGAACAGTGCCATTCGCAAGTTCTTGCCAGAAATCACTATTCGCGAGTTCTTGTCTGAACAGTGCCAGTCGCGAGTTCTTGTCTGAACAGTGCCAGTCGCGAGTTTTCGCTGGCACATTGTTTTCTGCGAGTTTATCGCTGGTACAGTGTTTTCGAGCCTGACTGAGTGTTTTCGATCGTTTTTCGAGCCGCTTTCGCCCGTGATATCATTATCATCTCATTGAATTTGTACCATTTGATTATTATAGTGGAAACCAAGGTAGAGCTTCGCTCTCCCGAGGACGTAAGCTCACACAATGTGGGCCCAACCTCGTATATCGCTCGTTTCCCCACATAAACTGAATTCCGAATGATTAAAAAAATTGACTGATCTAAAAATAAATACCCAAAATATTTTTGACTAGATCAGTTTGGCGCCGTCCGTGGGGACCCGAGATTTTTTATCCCATTGAGAGCTTTATTGCTGAGTTTGGATTTCTATTATCATGACTACTCGGAATTCTGATGTAGATATTTTTGATGAAGAATTTGAGGCTGATCCTATTCCTCAAGTTAACGATTATTTTGTTGTGTTACCGGGGGCTCGGTTGTCAGTTCTGGAGGAGCCCCCTACTCAAAATGTGACTATTCTGCCCTCCCAGAGCGGGTTTTCTTCCGGAAGGGCACCAAGTTTTTATCCTCGATCGCGCGAATGTTTATCCAAGTGTTACGAATTCGCAAGAATTGGCCGAGTTGCGGTCCGAAATAAAGCCCATCTTTCGCCACCTGCACACTCTAGATCTGCGGATCAGACGGGAACGGATCAGGATGTGGCGTAGTTTAATCACTCAGTTAGAGCAAGTCGAAGCTCAAAGGAGAGCTCGGAGGAACAATGTTACCCCATAACCTGCTAATGATGTGGCCTCAGGGGAAGATACCGATCGCGTTCCGGAGCCGCGAGCAAATACTGCAACAACCGGAAAACATAACGATACTCTTCAAAAGATTGGAGAGTTGATTGAGTTGAAGTTTAAGGAGATGAGTGGGAAGTTGGAGTAGAACGAGGCTAGGATGAACCAATTGGAGGCCAACCTGACTCTGGGCCAAGAAAGGAGACGAGTGTACGGGGAGCATACCCGGGATACTCATCAGACCTCAGCTTACGAGGGAGATTATTTTGAGAATGAGAGGGCTAATGAGCCCATCGGTAATCGAGGAAAGGCGTTACCATCTTTGGAAGTTTTGCAAAGTCCGTGGAACACTTCAAATGCCTTATCTCCTTTTTCCACGGCGATTATCGGAGCCACTCGCTCTGAGTTTATTGAAAGCCTAAGGATCTCCCACAGTATCGCGGGTCGACTGACCCGCATGCTCATACGTCGAATTTGGAGATTCATGTGAGTTTGATGAATTTCAGTGATGCGGCCATGTGCTTCGTCTTTGCCGCTTCTCTTAAAGAATCAGCCCTCCGATGGTTTAACCGGTTACCGAGACTTTGGATCGTTTCCTATAAGGACTTTAAGGATCAATTCTATTCGTCTTTCGTGCCTTTTAATACGCCCAAAAAATCTATTACTTCTTTGACTGCGTTGCGGTATGACTCTTCGGAAAGATTATTGGGTTTTATTACCCGTTTCGAGGCAGAGTGTAGGAAGATACCTCGGATCACTGTTAGTGAGAAGGTTGGGGTGCTGCAGCTTATTCTAGCTGGGCATCCGTTATGTAATTCTTTGTATAGGGATCCTCCGGAAAGTATGGAGGATTTGGCTCTGAGATGTACGCAATACATCAGGGAAGACGAAGGTTTGCGAGATCATGGTGTGATCGAAGTACGGGCATATGGTTCCCACAACATTGTTGCAGGTCGCGGGCCGGACAAGGTTGTCTCGCACACAAAATCAAATTTGAGAGCTTTTCCCACATACAACTATGAGCAGATTTTTGCAATTATTGAGCAAAAGAAGGTAGGATCACTTCGTTATCCTCCTCCTTTGCATGAACCAACACCGGGGACTTACGAGTCCCAAGTATTTTGTCGTTTCCATCGAAGTTTCGGGCACGCAACGAATGATTGTGGGGATTTAATGTCTGAGGTAGAAAGGTTACTAGAGTTGGGCCAGCTTGATGAACTGATCAGTACTGTGGAGGCTCTACCCGAGCCTAAGTTGGGAAAGATCGACATGAGTGTCCCAGAGGGAACAACACCCAAGACCCTGAAGGTCGATGCTCCACGGCCAAATGTAAGAGGACGAGGATATGGAGGGCAGCGTGGCCAACGTCAATGAGGTGGCCAGAGAGGATTCTTTAATGGTGGTAGACAAAACCAAAGAGGCGGAGGAAGAGGAAACCACTATCGTGGTCGCGGCATGCATCAGCCGCAAAGAAATCAGCAGGGGTACGGATATGAGGCTTACCCACCAGCCCCCGCGAATCAGCAAGCGTTACCTCCTTCGGTTGACCCCATCCAGGGTCAACCTATTTTGAATGTTGAAAATGCCCAACCCAGATGGGGTAACCTAGGCCCCAACATTATGACTATCGCAGGGGGAAAAAGTGTCGGCGATTCGAACCGCGCCCGCAAACGTTCCTATCATGCATTACATAAGAAGGGGCGCTTTATGGAAGTGAACATGGTCCAGTTAACTGATTTGGATAAAATGACAATATCATTTGGACCAGAGGATTTATCTGGGGTTTTCTCCCACAAGTCGACACCGGGGCTGCTACCAACATATTGACTCTCGCGGCCTTTGAGTAGATGGCATTGAAAGGAACCACCCAACTCCAGCCCGTGCACACAAAGTTAGTTGGTTTTAATAATAGCGTTGTTGCGGCTGAGGGATCTTTTTTTCTGCCGGTAACTTTGGGCGATCCCGAGATATCAAGGACCTTGATGGTGGAATTTGTGGAAGTGGATCTACCTATACTCCCTTATAATGCGATCCTCGGGGGAAGTTGTTTGAATTTATTTGGAGCTGTGGTGTCTCAACCACATTTGATGATGAAGTTCCCAACACAGTTAGGGGTTGGGAAGATGAAGGGAGATCAAGAGCTAGCGCCCTCTTGTTATAATGTGATGTGTAGGAGTGGTATGGATGGATCGAAAGCGAAGTTACCTAGTTGTATGGTGGAATTCTCGTCCGATGAAGTTATTGACGCAAATGACGGACCGTCTCTTAGGAAGTTCAAAGAAAACGATATGAAGATGGAGCCTTTGGGAATCAAGAGAGTGCCTTTATTCCCCGGTAATCTTGAAAAGACAGTGACGATCGGTTCCGAGTTGTCACCAGAGGTTGAGAAGAAGGTAATTTCTTTTTTGCAAAGTAATGTAGATGTTTTCGCTTGGTCTTATCAGGATTATGTGGGGGTTGATCCCCAAGTCTGTTCTCATAGACTCAATGTTAACCCATATGTGCGACCAGTTCATCAGAAGAAGAGAAAGTTTTCCTATGAGAAAGAGAGGGCGATTGATGAGGAGGTGGAAAGTTTGCTGCAGACAGGATTCATAGAGCCTGTTAGATACACGGATTGGGTCGCGAATCCAGTGGTGGTCCCAAAGTCGAGTGGTGGCTGGAGAGTTTGCATTGATTTTACTTATTTGAATAAAGCATGCCCGAAGGATCCATATCCGCTGCCAGCCATTGACATGATGGTGGATGCGGCCTGTGGTTTTGAATTCCTTAGTATGTTAGATGCTTTTAAGGGATATAATCAAATTTTTATGCATTGTGAGGACAAGAAGTTGTTAACGTCATTTATGACAAATAAAGGCATTTTTTGCTATCGAGTTATGTCATTTGGGTTTAAAAAATGCTGGGGCCACCTACCAACGTTTAATGAATTCGATTTTCAAAGATATGATCGGAAAATCTTTGGAGGTTTATATCGACGACATATTGATAAAGAGTAAACATGGGGATAACCACATCTAGTATTTGAATGATTGTTTTGGGGTACTGAGAAAGTATAGAATGAAACTTAGTCCACTTAAATGTGCGTTTTGTGTGAAAGGAGCAAATTTCTCGGCTTTATGGTATCCGAGAGAGGAATTGAGATGAATCCTGACAAGACAACTGCTATCCAAGAAATGACCCCCCCGACGACTGTTAGAGAAGTTCAAAGGCTAACTGGGAGATTAGCCTCGTTGAATCGCTTCATTTCGCGATCTGCATAGAGAAGTTTGCCGTTTTTTAAGGTTTTACGTAAGACGAATCTTTTATATTGGGATGACGAATGTAGCAGGGTTTTTGAGAGTTTGAAAGATTATCTAAGTAAACCACCGTTTATGTCACCTCCTTCACCGGGGGAACCGTTGGGTTTATATTTGGCAGTGACAAAAGAGGCAGTGAGTGCCGCTTTTGTCAGACTTAGCGATAAAGAACATAGACCGATATATTATGTAAGCATGAAATTACAGGGAGCGGAGTCCCGATATACTGATCTAGAGAAGTTTGTATTAGCTCTGATTGTCGCCTCAAGGAAATTGATGCACTATTTTCAAGGACATCATATTGCAGTCTTGACAGATCAGCCTATCCGAAGTGTATTATCAAAGATTGATGCCTCTGGTAGGCTAGCAAAGTGGAATATCGAATTGGGCCAGTATCAGATAGAGTATATCTCCAGGCGAGCATTAAAGGCCAGGTGTTAGTGGATTTCATAGTAGAGATGACTCGGTCGAAGGAATTGGGTATTCAGGGGTATTGGGACGCCTTTGTAGATGGATCGGTGTCTGCCGGGCGAGCTGGTATTGGTGTTTATTTTAAAGAAAGGAAATCTGGTGAAGAACATGAATATGTTGTAAAGTTGCGCTTCCTCGCAACTAACAACGTCGCAGAGTATGAAGCCTTGATATTTGGTATTAACTTGGCGGTGGAAATTGGAATCGTTCGTTTGCATGCTCATTCTGATTCGCTGTTAGTGGTGAACCAATTTGCAGATACTTACACCACCAATGGGAACCATTTATGCAGGTATTTAGAAAAGCTCAAAGAGGCGGCTAAGAGTCTTAAGATATTCACGCTTACATATATCCCGAGGGAGGAAAACACGCGTGCAGACGGTCTTGCAAAGGCGGCTACGATTTTAGAACTCTCTAATGAGTCAAAGATAACAACAATGATCCACTACCAGCCCTCTGTCAGTCCGTTGGAGAAACAGACAGTCGAGGTGGCTAATTTGGAACTTTCGAATAAGACATGGTTTGTATTGGATGCCATAACCGACGAGCCATCATGGAAGAATGCTATTGTGAATTATCTAATCAAGAGAGAATTGCCTACCGACGAAGGCGAGGCCCGAAGAACTATGCAAAGCGCTACAAATTTTGTCTATGTGGATGATAAGCTGTATAAGAAGAATTTCGGAGGCCCATATCTTCGATGTTTGTCCCAGTATAGGCAAAGAACGTTATAGAAGAAGTTCACGCTGTGGACTGTGGTGATCATTCAGCAGGTCGATCCTTAGCGAATAAGGTTAAGAGGGCCGGTTATTTTTGGCCAACACTAGTGAAAGATTGTGTGAATATTGTTCGGGCTTGTTNCGAGGTCCACTACCGGATTCAACCCCTTCTCTTTAGTATATGGCTCTGAGGCCGTGTCTCCGGTAGAAGTGACTATTTTATCGGAAAGAGTTATCGCTTATGACGAGGTGTTGAACGATGATATGAGAAAGTTGGACCTTCACTGTATTGACGATATCCGTGATAGAGCCGCAATACGAATGGAGGTATGTAAAAGGCGGATGGCTACAAAGCACGACAAAGGCGTTCGACCTATGTTGTTAAAAGTTGGAGACTTGATTCTTAAGAAAGTGGAAGTCTCAAAGCATGTTGGCAAGTTGGATCGAAAGTGGGAAGGACCGTACAGAGTAACGGCCGTAGTGAAGGAAGGAACGTACAAAATCGCAAATATGAGCGGAGAGGAGCAGCCACGGACTTGGCATATTTCCAATTTGCGCAAGTATTATGTATAGACGTGACTCATCGATCTTTTTGAAAATAAAAATATCCCCTCCTTTTTGTGATCATATTCGAATTTTTTAAGTATCTTTTTTGATGACATGAATTCAATTGACTAGGGGACTGGTAAGGTAGGAGTCGGTCCATTGCGTTTTAGTACGAGGAGGATGGAATAAATTAAATAAGTTAGATTAGAAACGCAATGTACCACCTGTCTTATAGTCGATAATTTTCAAACTCATCAAATTAAATACTGTGTGAAAATATTTTGAACGTGATGAGTCTTCCTGTCCGCGGCAGACCCGTCTATACATAATGACTGTTGGAATATGTTTAGAGGCCTGTTTGTTGTGATGTATATTTCCGTGGCAAATCAGGGTGCAAGTATATACCTGACTCCTCCATGACACGCCGACGAGGGTAGCGCCCTCGCCGGAGGTTGGTCCATTTCCGCATGGCACCGTCTTATGGACGAGCCAAATGACACCGTTTTATGAACGGGTCGAGAGTATGATGTCCCCGGGTGCAAGTATATACCGGTGGCGAGAGTGTGATGTCCCCGGGTGCAAGTATATACCGGTGGCGAGAGTGTGATGGCCCCGGGTGCAAGTATATACAGCGGTGAGAATGTGATGGCCCCGGGTGCAAGTATATACCGGCGGCGAGAGTGTGATGGCCCCGGGTGCCAGTATATACCAGGCGTAAGCATATACCGGTAGCGAAGATATATTTGTAAAGGCAGAACGGTTGACTCATTTTAGGTATCTATTCATCTTAAATAGGCATTCGCCTGGAGATATCGCAGACTTATTCAAGCCTCGCTACATTGGGGACTCTTACGCATTACTATTCTGATTATATGCGTTATTATTGAGCCTTCCTACTTGAGATTCAGGCAGATTCTTACTATCTCGGAAATATATTTCTTGATTTGAATCATTCGGAGCTATATATTCCTTGAAGAATGTTGCGATAAATTAAGTTGAAAAGAAGAGAAGACCGACTATTCAGAATTATGTGATTATTGAATTACATAGAGAAATTGAGAGGAATTCAATATCAAATTTTATATACACATAGGGGATACAAGAAAGGGAGAGCACAAAAATGAAGAAAACACATGTGGAAGTTTATTTCTTCTTCTTCTTGGAGCCCGAACCTTCACCGGGTTCGCTAGGGCGCTTTCTTACCAGCTTAATAGTCGAGGAGGGAGGATCAGTCTCTTTTTCTTTAGTTCCCGCAACGGTCAACTTCTCGGGAATAATGCTCGACATCTCGACCTCATGGCGTTCCCGAGCTCCTGTCACACTAGCAGGAACGTATAATGGAGGGTCACGTTGACCCATCACCTCCTCGTCTTGAAGAAGATCTCCCACGAGGGGACCCACCGGATCCGGGAATAATGCGGCCAACCTTCGAATTGCGTCCGCGATGGACCCTCCTCGGGTATTTTGATCTCCTCCGAATATAGCTGCTGGTGCAAGTCTTCCTCCAAGTTGAATTGGACCGAACGGATCCCTCGAGCAATCTAATTTATCCTCCGCGTCCAAAGGCTCGAACTTACCGGAGAGACTGGGATCAAGTCTTTCCCTCTCTTCAGTAGTTAGGGATATGCCCAGGATTCTTTGTGTCTGGACACTTCTATCTAAAGAAATATAGAGCAGACGAGGTCGCATTAGCTAGGGCCGCCAGGTTTCGGAAAGTCGGGGAGTGCACTGTATACTCCCAAATTAGTTTCCGGAAGCAATCGTTGACCTGGGACGGCAACCTAGCGGCTCGAGCCCGAAGACTGTCCACGGTGGATTGGAGGGACTCCTTCTTTGATATTAATTCTTTGTTCTCCTCCAAGGCCTTCCCGAGAGCCTTCTTATCAGCAGCATTGGCATCTTTGGCCTTTTTCAACTTGTCTTCCGTCTCAGCCCTAACCTCCTTCAGCTTGTCTTGAGCATATTTTTTGTTCGTTTTGAGGGTGTCGATGGATTGCTCAAGAGCATGCCTTTTCCCAATGTGAAACGCCGCACACTCCGTTAATTCACTTCGATGAACCCGAATTAGGGCATCGATCGCCTTGTTATGTTCTTCCCGGAGCGCCGCCATCTCTTGGGCATGCTTTTCCCGATGATTCTGTATCAACTTTTCAGCGGCTTTCTTCGTCTGCTTTCCTATTAGATCCGGATTGTCAAGCTCCGAATGCCTGAGCATACAATACTCCCCTATTGCGGCTGCGGTGCTCATCTCCACAACTGTCCGCTCCATCTGAAAGAAAAGCAAATACAACGAAAAACATATAAGATACGGATGAAACAAAGAGTAAGTAACAATGTCCGATCTGACTACAAACCTCTCCCATCATGCGACGCGCGGTCGCAAACTGGCTCATCAACCGACCGAAGTCGCTGAATACCGTGTGGTCATCTCGTCCACGCGGCGGTAGTGACGGGTTTCTTTCAAAATACGTCAAGGCCGGTCTGTTGGAAACACTATCACCCCTCGGAATCCGAAAGGTGACTCCATCTTTTATTAGCACCAGGCCAGCCTGACGTCCCATCTCGAGCCATTCCTTCACTACGTGTTTCGGTATATCTCTTATTCGGAAGGCATCGAGGAACTCGGTGGATAACCCACTCTTCCTAATTGGTTCCGCAATCTCCAAAACGGTGGGGCCCTCCACCGGTCTTTTCCCTCTTTCCGAAGGAGCTTCTTGATTTATTTCTTTCTATCGGACGGGTCTCCCGGACAATCTCCTCCACCAGCGGGTCTATCGGTTGACCCCCGCTTATTTCGCCCTCCTCGTCATCTCCGGCAACGTCCACTAGTGTCTCGGCGAAGTCGTACATCCCTTCGTCGGGGGAAAACTCTCTAGCAGTAAGCTCTAACCGCCGAGACACAGGAATTAAATCTTCAAGATTCTCGGGGGACTCTGTAGCCGGCTCATTTCCTGCGGGCTCGGGATTCTCAATTACCGGAGCAGGTGGCGTTGGAGTAACCGGACCGGCCTCTTCTGCCTGAGGCACCGTTTCTTGCAAGCTTTGCGCCAACTCGTCCGCGGCAGTGCGGTTCCGAGATCCGGGCGCCATCTCGAAGATCAACTCATCCTTTTCCGTAACAAGAGTACGGAGTGATCTCAGTTTGTCGCCTAATCTCGAATGACCTTCAGGGGGAGCCATTATTTTATCTGCAAAATATGCAAGTAACGTGAGAAATACTGTTGAAAGACTATAGGTATATATATATATATGCGCTGGTTTTGGAAAGGTTTTCTGATCGAGAAAGAGTTGTTTAGATGATTAAGTATTAAGGTGTGGTCTAGATACCTAAAAGTTCCCTACTGAAATGGGTAGGGGCCGGAAGGATGTTGGAGGCGACCAAGATCGGAGCATAGAAAAGCGTGTTCAGGGTCCAATCGGTGCCATCCGATCTGGCGCACGCGATAAATATCTTCTCTAAAGCTTTTGTAGTAACGGATCGCGGGATAGGATAATAAGAATCCGGAAGGAAAGGTTCCCCTCAGTTGGGAACCGCCAAGGAAGGCTAAGTGCAGGCAACCTAGTGGAGCCTAGGCAAGTGACAAAAAAGAAGTGTCTCTTGCAGTCGTGGTTGGATTGGGGGTTTGAGAATGGAAAAGGACTCTTCTTATGCCTTAGACGGAAAAAGATACAACCTTGAGCCCCATAATGGATAGTGGAACTGATTTGAAATATTTGGAAGAAGGTGTCGACGGTTATCAAAATCCCATTGGTCTCCATAGAAATGATAAAGGCAACCACCAAGGATATCGAGTTTGGATTCAACTGAAAGTGGTGGATATTTAAGTGAGTTAGGAGAGTTGAAATGAACGGATGAAGGGGAAAGCAGAGACCACACTCTAGATACTCAAGACAGACAGTGTGGGTACCAACCGGTGGATGTAGGATCCGATCAGAGGGACCCGTCTGATAGAGAACACAATCGGAAGGGAGATGGTAATTTTCTACCAGAGATTTCCATTTTCGAGGATGCATGGTAAAGGGCCGGTCAAAAGATTTTAGGGCATTGACAGAAGAACTCTGAGGACCGATCGTATTCTCGTGATGTGTGATTCGATCGTAAAAGTGTGGATAAGGGTTCGTAATTGGAGAACGGAAAGCTGAAAGACTCAAATTGGAACTCCCCGAGTTGGATGAGGAGTCCGAGGAATGAGAAGACGAGTCATCGGAGTTCGAGAAATGAGCGGAGTCGGAGGACATGGTGTGAAGTTCTCAAAATTATGGTTTTTGGAATTTTTAGAAATTTTTTCAGATTTTTATAAGTGTCTCGCGAGTTTTCCTACCAAAAGTCGCGAGAGTCACTGAGCAGAGTATGCAGTCGCGAGATTTTGTTTCAAGTTAAAGTCTGTTTTCACTGTTCCGTCGCGAGATTTCGTTTTCAAGTTTAAGTCTGTCTTCCCTGTTCTGTCGCGAGATTTCGTTCCAAATGTCGCGAGAGTAACTGTGCAGTCTATGCAGTCGCGGGATTTCGTTCCAAAAGTCGCGAAGTTTACTGTGCGATGGAAGTAGTCGCGAGATTTCGTTCGAAATGTAACGAGAATGCAATGTTGCGTACTGTACCAGGGGGTAGATCTTGTATTTATAGGGGGGCGATGCGCAAATATAGTCCCCATTGTTTAGGGATAATGGCAAATTGAGTCCCCATCATTTTAAAATTTTGGCAATTTTGAACTCCAAAGTTTTAGAATGGCAAAACAGGTCCGCGACTTTTGTATGGTTTGGCAAAACTAGTCCCCATTGTTTATCAAAATTGGCAATATTAGTCCCCAAACTCTTCAATTTCGGCAATGTTGGTCTCCAAACAAAAACAATGGCGTATTTGATCCCATAATTCACAGTTTTAGCAAAAAAGGTCCCTAACGGTGTTATAAATTCTCAACGTTTTGAAATATGACAATTACGGTCGTTAAATAATTTTGCAACGGTGTTCCTCAACGTTTTGAAAAACGTAAACCCTAACGGCCGTTAAATAATTTAGGGACCAATTTCGCCAAATTCCCCAAATTTGGGGACTAGTTTTGCTACCAAACGTAAATAATGAGGACTTGTTTTGCATTTTTTAAACTTTGGGGACTAATTATGAACTTTGGGGATTGAATTTGCCAAATTTTACAAACTATGGGGATGAATATTGCCAATTAATTGAAGTTTGGGGATTCTATACGCCAAAAAATAATTTGGGGATCAAATTTGCCAAAATCAACAAAATTTGGGGACTAAAGCCGCCATTTTCCGATTTATAGGGGGATACCCCGAGCCCGAAAATCCCGAGATTTTAGCTCGACCTCAGAATCTGACTTTCTTAGTGTCAAAACGATCGTATTGACGAGGGTAATGCAATTGTACTAAATATTTCTTCAAGTCGGCTCCCGAAGGATAATCGACTTTCGGAACGAGCTAATGTGATATGGTTTACGACTCAGAATCTGAATCTGAAAACCACGGGACTCTTGATATTACCCGAGAGTATTTTCGGTATTATGACATCCCGGGAGCTCGTCTGGCGTGGTTAGGTGGTATTCTTGATGTTCTCATGTATTTACGTCACTTCATAGTTTCGAGGGTATTTTTGTAATTTGGACATTCCGGGCCATCTTTTAGTAGTTTCGATCAACGTTTCTAGCAGTTTTGGACATATTCGGACCCGGACAGGGCTAAGGGTATTTTCGTAATTTGGCACCCGAGGAACGTGCCGGTAAGTTGTGGCGGCGTTTTTGGTAGAGCGTACCGGAAGCGAGGAATTATTTTATGGGGTCTCCCGGTATTATCTCGTTGTTATTTTTGGCTAATTATCGATCGGAGTGCATTTCTGGAGTTCTGTTACGGTATGTCATTTATTCAAGTTTATTTTAATATTATATGTTTACTTTGGGTTTAATCCAGTGGAATTGGGCTCCTGGGCATGAAACTTGTTAGTTGGGCTGGATTTCTCTATAAATATGAGCCCAGGGCATTGAAAAGGGGTCTGACTCTTTTTTTATCTCCCAAGGCAAGACTTTCGCCCGAGCTCGCGAGACTTCGTTTTTCAGCCTCAATCCACGAGATTTCGTACCGAATCTCGCGACCACCCTCTTTGTGCTACTATTCGCGAGATTTCGCTCCAAGTCTGGCGACCACCTCCTTTTGTATCACTATTCGCGAGAATTGGTACCAAAACTCGCGATATGCCCCTGCAGATCACTATTCGCGAGAATTCGTACCAAAACTCGCGACTGGCCCCTTCAGATCACTATTCGCGAGTTTTGGGTTGTTTCACTGTAACGGAGCTTTGGCAGTTTCATGGTAACAGAGCTTTGCCAGTTTCACGGTAACAGAGCTTTGGCAGTTTCACCGTAACGGAGCTTTGGCAGTTTCACGGTAACAGAGCTTTGGCAGTTTCACCGTAACGGAGCTTTTGGCAGTTTCGCCGTAACGGAGTTTTTTTTTTGCAGTCCCGATCGTTTTCCGATCCGCTTCCATCTTGATTATTGATATCACATCATTGTAATTGTATTGTTTGAATATCATAGTGAAAACCAAGGTAGAGCTTTGCTCTCCCGAGGACGTAAGCTCACACATTGTGGGCCCAACCTCGTATATCGCTCGTGTCCCCACATAAACTGAATTCCGAATAATTAAAAAATTGACTGATCTAAAAATAAATACCCAAAATATTTTTAGACTAGATCAGTGTTCAAAACTTCGATGAAAACGACAAAATACCTGGGACTCGTAAGTCCCCGGCGTTGGTTCTTGCAAAGGAGGGGTGTAACGAAGAGATCCACCCTTCTTTTGCTCAATTATGGCGAAAATCTGTTCATAATTGTACGTTGGAAACACTCTCAACTTAGACTTTGCAGGCTGGACAATCTTATCCAACCCACGACTTGCAACAATATTATGAGAGCCATATGCCCGAATCTCAATAACTCCATGATCCAGCAATCCTTCATCTTCTCGGATGTACTGTGGACATCTCAACGCCAAATCCTCCATACTTTCCGGGGGGTCTCGATTCAAAGAGTTACATAACGGGTGTCCAGCTAGAATAAGCTGGAGCACCCCAACCTTCTCACTTACAGTAATCCAAGGTATCTTCCTACACTCGGCCTCAAAACGGGTAATAAAACCCAACAACCTTTCCGAAGATTCATACCGCAACGCGTTCAAAGAAGTAATCGACTTTATTGGTGCATTGAAAGGCGCCAAAGCTGAATAGAATTGATCCTTAAAGTCCTAATATGAAACAATCGAACGCCTCGGTAACCGATTAAACCATCGGAGGGCTGATTCTTTAAGAGACGCGGCAAAAACGAAGCACATGGCCGCATCACTGAAATTCATCAAACTTACATGAATCTCCAAATTCAATGTATGAGCATGTGGGTCAGTCGACCAGCGATACTGCGGAAGATCCTTGGGCATTTCAATAAACTCAGAACGGGTGGCACTAATAATTGCTGTGGAAAACGGAAATAAAGCATTTGAATTGTTCCACGGACTTTGCAAAACTTCCATTGACGGCAGAAATTTTCCTCGACTGCCAGTGGGCTCATTAGCCCTCTCATTCTCAGTATAATCTCTCTCATAAGCTGAGGTCTGATGACTATCTCGAGTATGCTCCCGTACACTCGTCTCCTTTCCTGTCCAAGAGCCAGGTTGGCCTCCAATTGATTCATCCTAGCCTCATTTTGTTCCATCTTCCCACTCATCTCCTTAAACTTTAACTCGATCAACTCTCCAATCTTTTGCAGAGTATCGTTCTGCTCTCCGGTTGCTGCAGTATTTGCTCGCAGTTCCGGAACGCGATCAGTATCCTCCTCTGCCACCTCATCATTCACGGGTTCCGGGGTAACATTGTTCCTCCGGGCTCTCCTTTGAGCTTCGACTTGCTCTAACTGAGCGATTAAACTACGCCTTCGCTCAACCAAATCTTCATATATTTCTGTTTGCTCCGCAGATGTCGAGTGTGCAGGTGGCGAAAGGCGGGCATTATTACGGATCGCAACTCGGCCAACTCTTGTGAATTCATAAGACTTAGATAAGCACTGGCGTGATTTAGGGTAAAAACTCGGTGCCCTTCCTAATGAAAACCCGCTCCAGGAGGGCGGAATAGTTACATTTTGAGCAGGGGGCTCCTCCAGAACTGACGACCGAGCCCCCGGTAACGCAGCAAACTCATCATTAACCTGAGAAATAGGATCCACCTCAATTTCTTCATCGAAAATATCTTCATCAGAATTCCGAGTAGTCATGATAATAGAAATCAAAACTCAGCAATAAAGCTCTCAATGGGATAAGAATCTCGGATCCCCACGGACGGCGCCAAACTCATCTAGTCTAAAAATATTTTGGGTGTTTATTTTTAGATCAGTCAATTTTTAATTACTCGAAATTATTTTGTTATGAGGACACGAGCGATATACAAGGTTGGGCCCACAATGTGTGGGCTTACGTCCTCGGGAGAGCGAAGCTCTACCTTGGTTTCCACTATAATAATCAAAGGATACAAGTACAATGAGGTGATAATAATAACACGGGCAAAAACGGCTCGATAAACTATCGAAAACACTCAGTCGCGGATGCGAGTTGTGGTCAACATCTCGCCAAAAACATTGTATCAGCAACAACTCGCGAAATACACTGTATCAGCAACAAGTCGCATGCAGGCTGGTTAGCAACAAGTCGCGACTGCGTGCAGCAGAGCAATAACTCGCGAAATATAATGTTCCAGCAACAAGTCGCGGATGCGTGATGAAGATCAATAAGTCGCGACTCAGGCTAGGAGGCAAGCAACAAGTCGCGGCTACAGAAGAAAAGTCGCGACTCTATAGTATTCAGAATAGTATTTTGCCTTGGAAAGTGTGATAACAGTCTGAACCCGTCCAAATGCACTGGGGCTTGTATTTATAGAGAAATCCAGCCCAACTTCACTTACTTTAGCCCATAAGCCCAGTTTACTTCACTTAGCCCAAAACACTTACATAACCTCCAATTATAATATAATAAATGTCATGCTGATCCCGAAGTTTCGAGAACCTATCCCGGTCGAGATATTAGTCGGAAATACGATGAGAAAATACCGGAAAACCTCGCAAATTAGTTCTTTGCCTCCAAGAAGTGAATACGCAGCTACATAACATCGTTGCACCCGACCGATGTGCTACCGGAAAACATGTTTTTATGTTTTAACAACATCAATTCAAGTAAAATTGAAATTAAATCATCACACGTACAACAAGTGAAACTATGTGAAAAAATGAGACAAATAATATTCATACAAATGACATTGTAAATTTGGTAAAACCAAATGTATTCAAACTAAATTAACGCTAACATCACGAATACATGTTGTATATACAAAAAAAGTAAGTTCGAAAACTGAATGATCATGCAAGTCATAACAACATGACTTCATCCAAAAGCATTTAAATTATAGTTTAATCACATAAATCATGGTATAACCAAGTTATATACATGATCTTGAAGAAGGAATTTGCTTGCCCTTGAATCTAAACGCTGCCGTTCGACTATTTAATTAGGATGTTCCCCGTTCGACAAGTAATTGATAAGAAATTGCATCAATGACGGAGTGGGCTCGTCATCGACATTCCCTACTATTTGCCCCTCAACACTTTTAGAATTTTTCGACCGAAATATAGATTGCTAGTCGACCGATGGTTTTGTATGCACATAAACATGGATTGTTCTCTCTTGCATATCAGGAAAACTTGCAGCCAATCGTGCCGAAGCATCGGCTTCCCGATTTTCCTCTCTTGTACATGAGTTAACACAAAGGGTTTTAACGACTTTGCTACCTTATCAACATCTTCCTTGTATTTTTTCATTGCGGGTTCATGGGTCTCGAAAGTTCCCACAACTAGTTCAGTAACTAACTTTGAATCCGTAATTCTACGAATATGCATTACTTCAATCTCTAATGCAAGTCGTATCCCAACAATCAATGCTTCATATTCCACAACTTTATTGGAACAAGGAAAACAAAGTTTCGCCGTCGTATGTATATGTTCTCCTTTGGATGTGATAAACTGAACACCAACACCAGCCCCTACTTGTCTGGATCCATCGACATACATTTCCCAAACATCGTCCTCTTGTTCGGTAGTCACAGTGGCCCTCTTCATTTCCACCACAAAATCTGCCAAAACTTGTGCTTTGATTGCTCTACGATGCACAAATTCCAAGTCCATTGCACTAAGTTGAATGCCCACTCGGCTAGTCTCGTGGTGGTATTAGATTAGAAAGAACAGCCTCAAGAAGTTGATCATTAAAAATTTTGATAAATTGCCCAAAAAAATTTTGATTAAAAGCCTTCTTTAAAGCTAAGACAAATTTTTCAATTTTCGTGTATAGGGTTTCAGCAGGAAGCATAGTGTAACTTACATAATATACCGGTCGGTGCACTCCAATACCGATCGTCACCAGAGAACAATAGGGAAAAGTATAGCGGTAATGTTAGATGAGGAATAACGAGGTATATGGGAATGAAAGGAGGAAAAGGAAACGAAAAGGGAGAAAAGTTAGACAAAAGATAAAGGAAGGGCCAAAGTAAAAGGAATGAGAGGTCAAAACGTAATTTTGGGAATTTAAAATGTCTAAAAATATGGGTGGAATGGCCCAAAATCAAGTCATTTACCACATGTGTACGGAAAAGTCACGAAAACCCTAAAACACAAATTCACGGCGGATTTTCAGCACCCAAATTCACAAATTCAGCATCCAAATTCACCACGTTTTGGGCTCAACTTCCCATAACGTGTCACTCTTAATACTCCTTTCATTGGTGTTACTTTTAGATAGACTCTCTCCCTAACATCAAATTCCAACGACTGTCTCTTCGAGTCTGCCCAACTCTTATACCAATCTTGTGCTACTTTCATATTCTTCTTAATGGTGATAACTTTTTCCCTAGTAACTTCTACTAACTTGGTGCCTGTTATTTTTCTTTTTTCGATTTCGTCCCAACATAAAAGGGTCCTACACTTCCTCCCATACAGTACTTCGTATGACGCCATTCCAATGTTGCTCTGGTGACTATTATTATATATGAATTCCACAAGTAGACCGAGAAGGCCGAACTATGTGCTTCATTCATTATTCTATTTCTCAACCCTGGAGCGTCTGGCACACATACCCGTCCCCGTATTCGAACACACCCGTCCATCCCAACTTCCATCCTATGTTCTTGATTCAGTGATATTTCGCCCTTCACACAAGCTATGTATGCATCAGATTGATGTGCCTTGGTGACCTTGTCGAGTATATCAGGTCGTGTGATGATAGCGGTCAACACCGCTTCTGCTGACTCTACCACCTCTAGTTTCAACTTTTCCATCTGTCTTAAAGATAATTTGGCCAATAGGCCATGCTCTTCCTACTAAATGCATATGCCACCTGGTTGGCTTTTCCTGGGTGATATTGGATGTCGATGTCGTAGTCCTTGATCAGTTCCAACCATCTCCTTTGTCTCATATTCAGTTCCTTCTGCGTGAACAAGTACTTTAGACTCTTATGATCGGTGAACACTTCTCATGTCACTCCATACAGATAGTGTCTCTGAATTTTGAAGGCAAACACCACCGCGGCCAACTCGAGATCATGGGTCGGATAATTTGACTCGTGTTCCTTGAGTTGTCATGAGGCATATGCGATGACTTTTTCCTCCTGCATCAAGACACACCCCAATCCTTCTTTTGAGGTGTCGCTCAAAATGGTGAAACCATGCCCTGGCCTCGGAAGTGTCAATACGGGTGCCGAAGTTAACCTAGCCTTCAAGCTTTAGAAAGCTCGCCTCTCATTTCTCATCCCATGAGTATTTAACCTCCTTTCTGGTCAAGTTGGTTAATGGCTTTAGCTATTTTGGAGAATCCCTTAATGAACTTCGTGTAGTACCCAGCTAACCTGAGAAAACTCTTGATCTCCCGCACATTCATAGGTCTTGGCCATTTCATAATTGTTTCCACCTTGGCTAGGTCTACCCGTTCCCCTAGCCAAGAAAGGTGATGTTGTCCATCCAAAATTCGATTTGCTATATTTTGCGTATAATTGTTCCGATAAATACTACCGAGACCAAGACCAGATCCTATGGTTCGGTTATGGTACGGGATGGTCTTTGAAGACCTTATAATATTTTTAAAATATTTTATATTAATGAATAATATACATATAATATTATTCAATATACATAGCTTTTACCTTCAAATTCTAAAATCTAATAAAAATAAAATAGTTAATCAACAAAGAAATATGAAAAGAAGGAAAATGTATTGGTAAAACAAATTTTTGACAAGATATTACTAACAAAATGCAAAATAAAGATCCACTCAATCGTTAATTTCGTCATCTTCTAAACTTTCATTCAATACTCTTTTTATCTCTTATATTTTTCTTGTAGCTTTTTCATATACCAAATGTTAAACACCAACCAAATTTTGCAAAAGTATTACTTGAGATATTCAAATAGCAATGGTTTAAATAAATAGGAAATCAGAAAAGATTAAAGGAAATTGTTGCTGGAAACAAGAATAAATAGCAATGTGGATGTCATCCTCCTTCACCCTTACCTGGTGGTACCCGGGCCAGAGGTCCATCTTGGAAAACACAGTCGCACCTTGCAATTGGTCAAAATTGTCGTCAATCCTTGGTAGTGGATATCGGTTCTTTATTGTGACCCTATGTAATCATAGCACAATCTCAACTCCCCGTCTTTCTTCTTCACTAATAAGACGGGAGCCCCCTAGGGCGAGCTGCTCGGCCTAAGGTATCTGATGAGACCATCGGAACCCGGTACCCCGAACAGGGTCCGAACCACCCCAAGCTATGGCGGCCCAAGCGAGTGGACAGCCTTTGTGTTCCCCTTGGTATTGATCTGAAAACATGCATTGTATGATCCTGTTTTCGGTTATTGGAAGGGCTAAGGGCCTTTCTTTCCGCCCTTAGTCAAGTGGTTTTTTCCTCGCTTTCGAGGTTTTCCACTCTAAATCCTTTTTGCCTTCTATGCCTCTAAACCGTTATAACCGACGAACCGGTCGACTGTTGACACCCCTGGTTTTCTAACCACAACAGTATCCTTTTTCCAAAAGTGATTATATTTGCCTCTTTAGTTCTTGCATTTCCTTTGGTGCCAAACGGTATGGTGGCTTCGAAATCTGTTGGGTACCAAGTAGAAGTTCAATCTCCATCTCCACTTCTCTTGCCGGGTGTAACGACCCTAATTTGGGCCTAGTTGTTTTGTTAAAGCATGATAATTAAAAACGGAAACATTCGAATGCAAATTTAAAACATAGTTCGAAATATGAAAGTAGGACAGCATAATTTAGAGTATTCTCCAAAGGACCGGACTCTATCACCAGACAACCGACGACCTCCTTCCCATGTCCCTATCATACCTCGTCTGCGTCACCTACAAAATCTGTAAAGCGATCACAATTTATTAAAGGAAACTTCACACACACTACACATTATCTTTTCACTTCTTAGTTACACCGTACACGCACACGTGAATCATTCCACTTAACCGTTTTCTTATTTCCCTCTTCTTTTACCCTTATCATTCCCATCATACATCTTTGGGGACTAANTTTTGCGTTTTCGTCACCGCTGCTAATAGTAGCTATCATTCCAACTCGATTTTGTAAATTACTAAATACATTTATTAATCATACATATTATTTAGAGTTTTCATTCTATCACATTTATCGCATATTGTTATATCAATCGGTATACCGTCGGTATCGTCCGCTATCACATTTTAGGATCGAATCCCGAGTTTTTAGTCCAACCCTAATAAAACAAAATATTATTATTTTTAAATTTTGGTAATGATCGATATACCATATCAGTATAAAAGCATTGCATTTATCTTATTACGACAGAATATCTCGTTCTCAAAGGCTTTTCATGTGCGATTATCTTATCCTCTATTTTTTCAATTTTGTAAGTATGATTTTTGGTTTTTCGTGTATAATTCAAGAAGTATCAATTTTATCCATAGTTTGACATTGATGTAAAATTGATGCAATTTTGAATGTTGATAAATATAAATTGATTAATTTGAATAAATTATATTTTTTGATGGTAAATATATACTTTTACTAAAATCTTGTTCATCAAACCGTTGTTTTTTACAAAACAATTTTTAAAATCATGTTATCATAAATGCGTTTAACTCAACATAGCTTATTTCACCACAACTCAGCACACCCCATCACACTTTACTACCACCGTACCAAACAAGTCAATAAATATTGGGAAAATAATTAAATATTAAACAAATTGTTCCATTTGTTCAGAATACAAAATTTGTAATTATAAGATTGATAGTGTTCTATTTAAATATATATTAAATTATAAATGATAATTCGTTTGGTACGGTGGTAGTAAATATAGTTAAAAGTTTAAATGGGATAAAATGTTGAAAGTAAATATAGTTAAAAGTTTGATAATTATGTGTAATTATCAGGTACCACATAATTCGTTCTGAACAAATATATTTTAAAATTTAAAAGAAATTAATAATTTTTTTTATAAAAAACAATATACAAAAAAATGTTGAATGCAATTTCGTTGAAGAAGAAAACAACAAATCGAAATGTAAACTCTAAATCAGTGAAGAAAATAATTCAATATTATGAAAAACGTCGAATATTTAATTTGTAAAAAATGTATGTATGTAAATTTACAAATTAGAATATGTTTCAAGAACATATTATGTATAATTTGTTTTCATAATTTATACAGAATACAACTTAAACTTTCAAATGTGTAAAATATATAACGTGAGACACCTGGATTATTAAACAATTTAAATAATGAGCTCCAGATTTATGTTAATCTAAGTAAATATAGTTAAAAGTTTATTCCCAGAAATCATAAAATATATTAATTTTAGACACTTAAAATATTTAAATAGTTTAATTTCTTTTTTATTCAATTTGTATAATGTGGTAAATATATGTTCGATTGTTACACATATATAATTAATAACACCATGTTTGTTTTATTTAAGATACTATAAATAAGTGAATATATAAAATGAGTATAACATTCAAACAATGAGATTATTCTTTCACCCATTTTTGTACATGACTTTATTTTGTACAGTACAACTCATTATCTAAAGGTTATTAACCATGGTAACCTGCCAAAAGTCAGTAAGAAGTCATGATTTTGAAATTCATGATCGGATAAGGGCTGACAAAAGCCGTTACCACCCATTTCGGTCGTCGTCACTTGCAAGATCTGGAATAATTCGGCGATAATTGGGTACATTTCAAAGCAAAGTATAAGCGCAGCGTTCACGGCTAGGTTCCGCAGCGATAACGTGGATCAGAACGTCAATTCGGCGGAAATGTAAGTGATCTGTCGTAATTGTGTTTTGTAGAATAGCTTAAAGATGTTTTACATAAACTGATTTGGGGATTTTGAAAAGAATGAAAAAAGTAGAACTGATCATCTTGTATTCTGGGTAAAACTTCTTGATCTGTGTCAAAATTGAAATGGTTTTACAATAAATCCTCTGTAAAAATTTGCTGTGAATTGGTTGTGAATTATGAATAGAGGCACCGTTGTGAAATATGAATGGGTGCCCAAATTGATAGCTGTATGCATAAGATTAAAATTGGCATAATCCGTAGGAAACTTATTTGTGGATATTTAGCACTCATGTGGTCTGATGTGTGTTTTAAGTGGAAAAGTGCATGTGAAGTCCTTTAAAACTTCAGTTTATAATAAGAAATATTAATTTGAGAGAGAGAACATGCCTTTAGGCTATCTGTAATCTTGTCCGCGCCCAAAACCATTTTCACCGTATAAATCTCTCTACACATCATCATTGTCTCACATCCACATCATATTCTCTTTCCACTTCTAAAATTTCTCACTCATCCACATAATTTTTTATTTCTCTTTCATCCACATCATATTTTTTATCCAAATTTAATTTTATCTTTCTATTTCATCAATTTTATCGATTTACTATTCAATTCATCATTAATATTACATTTTAATTTAATTCCGATAATCTCGAGTTTAAACAATAGCTATTTAAATAAATATTATAGTTTTAATATTTATTAAAAGGAGAGTTTGTGGACCTAAAAAAATCTCTGCCTCAACTCAATTGATGAATCACAAAAAGATCAAAAGCTAACAATGAATTCAAAAAATCTTGAAAACAAGAATAATTTGCACACAAAATGAACTCGCAAAAATTGCATAGAAGGTAAATTACAATTCAATCAAATGAACAGACTCCACTTACAACTTCTTTAATGTTAAAGACTCCACTTACAGCTTGCATCCCAGTCACAGGAAATCCATCAAAAATTAATCCAGATTCACCTTTATCTTCTCCTATCTCAAGTCTATTTGACAATAAATTAAATATTATTTCATCATAAACCAATTTTCCATGATTTACAATCTCTGCAATGTATAAGAAGTATCGAACAGTCAGTGAGAAGTATCAAACAATATCTGAAGGCATGCAAAGAAACAAATATCGGTAGGATACTACAAAAAACCAGTGTGAAGGTACAAAGAAATACTAAGCACTAAAAAAGGCCAAAAATATGGATGTCTTTGCAGCAAAATCACAATCAGAAAAGGAATGAACCAACAAATCAATGAAGAATATGTAAGCACTAGTTATCCCAATGAGAGATCTAAATCAAGAGTTCAACGATTAAAGTTGGGCATTGAAAATTTTAAAATTCGCAAACCTCAAAAAAACAATGTTTTGAAAACAATCTGAGGCTCTAAGCACCAAAACGTACCATAATAAATAATTCACACAAATTCTCAAATATACATCTAAAACTCAAATCCCCAACTTCAAACCTGATATTACCTGGGGATGTTTTCGGTATCACGATGCCCCAGGAGCTCGTCCGACGTGTCTAGATGGTATTTTCAGTATTCTTGGTATTCTCGTCTATTTACGTCATTCTATAGTTTTGGGGGTATTCTCGTAATTTGGACTTCCCGGGCGTACATATTTGCATTTGACTATCGTTTCTAGCAGTCTCAGGCAAGTTCGGCCCCAGACGGGGTCTGATCTAGTCTAAAAATATTTTGGGTATTTATTTTTAGATCAGTCAATTTTTTTAATCATTCGGAATTCAGTTTATGTGGGGACACGAGCGATATACGAGGTTGGGCCCACAATGTGTGAGCTTACGTCCTCGGGAGAGCAAAGGTCTACCTTGGTTTCCACTATAATAATCAAATGATACAAATACAATGAGATGATAATGATATCACGGGAGAAAGCGGCTCGAAAAAAAATCGAAAACACTCAGTCGGGCTCGAAAACACTGTACCAGCGAAAAACTCGCAGAAAACACTGTACCAACGAAAACTCGCGACTGGTACTGTTCAGACAAGAACTCGCGACTGGCACTGTTCAGACAAGAACTCGCGTATAGTGATTTCTGGCAAGAACTCACGAATGACACTCTTCACACGAAATCTCGCGAATAGTAACCCAGATGAGGGTGGCCGCGAGTTTTGGTGCGAGAACTCGCGGATGGGGGCTGAAAAACGAAGTCTCGCGACTGCCTTAGCGAATTTGAGCCAGAGTCTTGCCTTAGGAGGTGCTAAGAGAGTCCGAATCCCTTCTCAGTGCATTGGAGCTCCTATTTATAGAGAAATCCAGCCCAATTAATAAGTTTCAGGCCCAGGAGCCCAATTTCATTGAATTAAGCCCAAGGCACCTAAATAATATTCAATTAAATTAGAACAAATGCCATTCCGCAATAGAACTTCGGAAATGCGTCTCGATCGAGTATTAGCCGGAAATATCGATGAGAAAATATCGGAGAACCTCGTAAAATAATTCACTGCTTCCAGATGTCGAATATACAGCCAAAAATATCGCCACAACTTACCGGCATGCTTCTCGAGTGCCAAATTACGATAATACACTTCGACCCCGTCTGGGGCCGAACTTGCTTGAGATTGCCAGAAACGATAGTCAGATGCAAATATGTACTCCCGGGAAGTCCAAATTACGAGAATACCCTCAAAACCAAAGAATGACGTAAATAGACGAGAATACCAAGAATCCCGAAAATACCATCTAGCCACGTCAGACGAGCTCATGGGGCATCGTGATACCAAAAACATCCCCAGGCTATATCAATAGTCCCCTGGTTTTCAGATTCAGATTCTGAGTCGTAAACCATATCATATTAGCTCGTCCCGAATGTCGACACTTGCTCGGGAATTTTTTTCGGAAAAACTGTTAGTAGGGTTGAGAACCCCTCGGAGACGCGATCGTTTTGACACTAAGAACATCAGATTCCGAGCTCGGGCAAAAAATCTCGGGATTTTTAACGACACGAAGGTCCGGCCCTATAAATACCGGATCCCCCTCTGTTACAGTACTTATTCGCGTTAACTCAAACTTCTCGCGACTTTTCGAACGATTTCTCGCGAATACTCTCATAGTACAGTGTCATTCGCGACTTTTGGAACGATTTCTCGCGAGTACCCTCATAGAACAGTGCATTCGCGACTTTTGAACGATTTATCGCGACTACTTGCATTGCACAGTACACTCGCGACTTTACAAACGAATTCTCGCGGCTGGACAGTGACACAGTGAACTTAACACTTGAACGAAAACTCGCGACTACGTAGGCTGCACAGTGACTTTCGCGACTTTTGGTACGAAAACTCGCGAGACACTTAATAAAATCAGGAAAAAATTATAGAAATTTGAAAAATCGTAATTTTGAGAACTTCACATCATGTCCTCCGACTCCGATGCCTTGTCATCCCATTCCTCGGACTCCTCATCCGGCTCGGGGAGCTTCGATTCGAGTCATTCACCCTTTCGCTCCCCCATTACGAACCCTTATCCACACTTCTTCGAACGGATCACACATCTTGAGAACACCGTCGGTCCTGAGAGTTCTGCTGTCAAGGCCTTGAAATCCTTTGATAAGCCATATACCATACATGATCGGAAGTGGAAATCTCTCGTTGAAGACTACCACCTCCCTTCCGATTGTGTTCTATACAAGTCGGGTCCTTCTGATCGGATCCTGCGTCCGCCGGTTGGCACTCATACCGTTTGTCTTGAATATCTAGAGTGCGGTCTACGCTTTCCGCTTCACCCATTCATCTCGGCTCTATTGACCTGTTTAAACGTCCATCTCTTCCAGCTTAACCCAAATTCGATATCTTTAGTGGTTGCCTTCATTATAATCATGGAGACCAACGGGATTTCGATAACCGTCGATAGCTTCTTCCAAATTTTCCAAATCAGTACTGCTATCAATTATGGTGCCCAGGGTTGCATCTTTTTTCGCCAAATGAACAAGAAAAGCTCCTTCCCGTTCTCTACTCCTCACTCGAATCATGACTGGAAAAGACATTTCTTTATTGTCACTGGTGTGGGTTCCACTAGGTTATCTGTGCTTAGCCTTCCCTGGTGGTTCCCAATTGAAGGGGAACCTTTCCATCCGGAGTCTTACTATCCTATACCGCGATCCATTACTCCTAAGGCTTTGGAGAGGATACTTGTCGCGTGCGCTACATCGGATGGTACTGACTGGACCCCGAAGACGCTATTCTATGCCCCGATCTTGGTCGCCTCCAACATTCTTCGGCCCCTACCCATTTTAGTAGGGGACTATTAGGTATCTGGACCATGCGTTAACACTTAAACCATCTCAACACCTCTCCTTCGATAAGCACACCTTCCTAACACCAGTGTATATATGTTCTTCAACCTTTTTAACTGTATTTCTCACCCGACTTGCTTGTTTTGCAGATAAAATAATGGCTCCCCCTGGAGATCGTTCGAGATTAGGTGATAAGTTGAGGTCCCTCCGTACGCTCGTTACGGAGAAAGATGAGTTGATCTTCGAGATGGCGCCAGGATCCCAGAACCGCACCGCAGCGGCTGAGCTGGAGCGAAGCTTGCAAGAAACGGTGCCGCAAGCAGAGGAGGCCCGATCGGTTACTCCAACACCACCTGCTCCGGTAATTGAGGATCCCGAGCTCGCTGGAAATGAGCCGGCTACAGAGCACCCCGAAAGTCCCGAAGATTTAATTCTTGTGTCTTGGAGATTAGAGCTTACTGCTAGAGAGTTCTCCCCTGACGAAGGGATGTATGACTTCGCCGAGACACTAGTGGACGTCGTCGGAGATGACGAGGAAGAGGGTGAGATA
>RWGZ01000981.1:958798-1018496 GCA_009725065.1 Utricularia reniformis
GGCCACCAGGGTGACGATCGTCACAGGCCGAGAGGGAGGGATAATCGGGGTCAGCCCCGGCATTATAACGATCGGGCAGGAGACCGAAGATCTCCCCAACCAGAGCAGGAGAGGGGCCAGCCCGGTCAGGAGCACCGGGGCCAGGGCCGCTGAAGGAGATGGTGGGGCCGAGGCGGCAGGGCCCCACGAAATGAGGGGGATAGGAGGGAGCAGCCAGCTCCCCCACCTGCCGAAACGGGCACCCAACCTCCCCCTAATCAGGAGGTGCCTAGGGAGGCCGTCGGAGACATCTATGTTATCTCCGGCGGAATAAGGATTAACGAATTGGTCAGGGACCGAAAAATGGCAGCACGAGAGGAGTTCCCCGAGAGCTCCGAATCTGTAGCCCTAGTGAAGTACGAGTCGGCCGAGCGGTCCTCCACCTTTGGAGGAGATATTACTTTTACCGCAGCTGACCGGGAAGGGGTCTCCGACCCATGTGATGATCCTCTGATCATCACCGGAATTATAGCAGATCGGCGGGTCCATAGGATTCTGATTGACACCGGGCTTCATGCAACTTGATAAAGCGTGAAGTTGCGGAGATGCTAGGAGCCGCTGCCCACGACCTCCCGACTGCCAACATCACCCTCTGGTCATTCGACCAGAGGAGCGTCATTCCATGCGGGAAGATTCTTTTCCCCCTCACGCTAGGAGAATCGGGCAGGGACCGATCGGAGACCCTGGAGTTTATAGTCGTTGAAGTCGATCTGGCTTACAACGCCATTATCGGACGGACTGGCCTCAGTAAGTTTGAGGCAGTCCCTTCCACCTACCACATGATGCTCAAGTTCCCCTCCACTCACGGAGTGGTTTCTGTTAAAGGGGACCAAAAAGTAGCAAGACAGTGCTACATGAGCTCGTGCCGTACGTTGGCACCTATCAAGAGAGCTCGGGTGGATTTGCTCGAAGAGCCCCCGCACCCGAGGCAGGCTATGGAACCCGTGGGGTTCAAGACAATCAACTTGGTGGAGGATGATTCCACCAAGACCACGCGCATCGGGGCACATCTGGCCCCGATCTTTGAAGAAGAGCTGGTCCAATTGCTAAGGAGCAATGTGGATATCTTCGCCTGGACCCCGGACGATGTTCCGGGGATTGATCGGTCCGAGTGTGAGCATCGGATCAACACCGAACCCGGAATCAAGCCGATAAGGCAAAAAAGGAGACGCTATTCTTCTGAGAAGATCGAGATCATCCGGGCAGAGGTGAACAAGCTGCTGCAATCAGGCTTCATCAGGGAGATCCATTACACTGAGTGGGTGGCAAATCCAGTAGTGGTCTCCAAGGCGGACGGGAAGTGGAGGATGTGCGTGGATTTCACCGACGTCAACAAAAGTTGCGAGTCGGACCGGTTCCCGTTGCCGCACATTGACCGATTGGTAGACGTTGTGGCCGGCAGCACCATGATGAGTACCATGGATGCTTATTCCGGGTACCATCAGATCTTCCTTGCTAAGGAGGATCAAAAGAAGTCATCATTCATGACAGAGGACGGTGTTTACTGCTACGAGGTGATGCCTTTTGGCTTGAAGAACGCCGGAGCAACATACGAAAGGCTAGTCAACAAGATCTTTAGGGAGTTGATAGGCCATATTATGGAAGTGTATGTTGATGATATGATTGTCAAGTCAATGAATGATGAAGACCATATTCCCTACTTGTCTCGCTGTTTCGAAGTATGCCGCAAATATAAACTCAAACTGAATCCAAACAAGTGTTGCTTCGGGATTCGAAGTGGCAAGTTTCTTGGATATTACGTTTCTGAGAAAGGCATTGAGGTCAATCCGGAGAAAGTAAAAGCTATTGTGGACATGCAACCTCCAAGAAACAAGCGAGAATTCCAGAGGCTGACTGGCCGCTTGGCGGCAGTGAGCAGGTTCATTTCAAGATCTACTGATCGGGCTTTACCCTTTTTCAGGACATTGAGAAAGGCCAGCCACCTTGGCTGGACCGAGGATTGCGATCGGGCGTTTTCCGACTTGAAGACTTATCTGAGCACTCCTCCGGTCATGGTGAGCCCGACGTGTCATGAGCCCTTAGGATTGTATCTGGCCGTGTCGGAAGCCGCAGTCAGCGCAGCGCTGGTAACCATCGGGGACGATATTCATCGGCCCGTTTACTACGTTAGCCATTCCTTGGTACCAGCTGAAACAAGATACACAACCCTGGAGAAGTTCATGTTGGCCTTGCAGAAAGCGATAGAAAAGCTTAAGCATTATTTCGAGGGCCGCAAGGTGTATGTGTATACCGATCAACCTTTAAAGGCAGTATTAAGCCAGACAGATTCAAACGAGAGGTTGGCTAAATGGAAGATCAAGATCAGCTCCATGTACCTGGAATTCGTTCCCCGAAGGGCCATCAAAGCTCAAGTCCTTGCGGATTTCGTGGTCGAAATGACCCGATCGCTTATATTTTTAAATCAAGAGGACGACCGGTGGGTCATATATGTTGATGGATCAACCTTCGGGGGCAGGGGAGCGGGCATCACCCTCACTACTCTTCAGGGCGACGTCATCCACTCCGCGGTCAAGTTCTCATTTTCTGGGACAAACAACGTGGTGGAATACGAAGCCGTATTGTCGGGGATGACCTTAGCGCAAAAGATGGGAGTTGGTAAAGTGCGAATGTTCTCAGACTCCAAGCTGGTGGTGGATCAATTCGCAGGAAGATTCGAGGTGCATGAGCCAACCATGATGTTATATCATGCAAAGGTCTTGGAGTTGGCAAAAAGGTTTCTGGAGTTCTCACTCGACCACGTGCCTAGAGAACAAAACAAGGTGGCTGATACACTAGCCAGATTGGCTGCAGGCTTACCCGACATTGGACCAGGCACGGTATCGGTTCATATTTAGGATAGACCTTAGGTCGATATCCCTGTGACTGAACAGTCATTTGATGAGGTGGGAGCCCTATGCCATGAACTCCAAGATTTAAAGATCAATTCCATAGGACCTCCAGAAGCTGCCACGTGGATGACCCCTTTTGTCAGATATTTGACCAACGGTCATCTACCAGATAATGCATCAGAAGCCAGGAAGATTGAAACCCGGGCGACACGATATGTTCTCAACGAAGGGAACTTATTCAAGAAAAGCTTTGAGGGACCGCTCTTGCGATGCCTATCCCCTATGGAGGCTGAAGCCGTCATGATTTATGTTCATGAGGGGATATGCGGAATACATTCTGGAGCCCGATCTCTATATCATCATATCGTAAGAGCTGGTTATTTCTGGCCAACGCTCCTTGGGGACGCAAAGAAGTACACAAGACGCTGCGCTGTTTGCCAACATCATTTTCCAGTCCCCCAAATGTCGGGGGTGCCGTTATCGATGACCCCACTCCCTTGCCCATTTGACAGGTGGGGAATTGATATCCTGGGACCGTTCCCCCGATCGGTCCAGCAGCGCAAGTTTTGCATAGTGGTAGTAGAATATTACACAAAGTGGATCGAGGCCGAAGCGGTTGCCGTCATTTCTGAAAAGGTGGTAAAGCATTTCCTATGGAGGAACATCATAAGCCATTTTGGGGTACCTCGAGCCTTTGTATCTGACAATGGACTTCAATTCCGCGGTAAAGTCGTTCGGGATCTTTGCATTAAACTTGGTATCGCTCAACACTTCTCATCGGTGGCCCACCCCCAGACCAACGGTTTAACTGAGGTCTCGAACAAAGTTATCCTGAAAGGGTTGAAAACCAAGTTGGAGGATTTAGGGGGGAATTGGCCCGATCACATCTACGAGGTATTATGGGCTTACCGCACCACACCTCGCTCAACGACCCAGGAGTCTCCATTTTCTTTGGTGTATGGATCTGAAGCGGTCAGTCCAGTGGAGGTAGCCATAAGATCCCCTCGGATAACCCAGTATGATGAGCATTTGAATAATGAGCGAAGATCTTTGGATTTGGAGATGATTGAAGAGAAGAGAAACGCCATTTATGCACGCATGTGTGCTTATCAAAGAACCATGGAGCGAGCTCACAACAAACGAGTAGTGCCCAGGGAATTCTCAGAAGGCGACCTTGTTCTCAGGAGCGTAAGGGTTCAGAGAAATGTGGGGAAGCTGGACCGAAATTGGGAAGGGCCCTATCGGGTCAAGAAGAACCTGGGCGCTGGGGCTTATAAGCTCGAAGATTTGGATAGAGATGAGATCCCCCGAACTTGGAACGTACTGAACTTAAGGCGTTATTTCATATAAAGCGTTTTACATACATGGTAATTCTGAACTTTAAAACGTTTCATATGCTTGAATAAGTTTACAAATGAATGCAATACAAAGTATTTCTAGCTGTGAGGGACCGATCTTGGAGTTGGATTTTCTGGACGGGTTTGGACTGGTGACTGTAGCGATCATCCACAAGGCTCCCAAGTTGTGTGACCGCTCTGACAAGTCAGTTGCTTCCGCGCTTGCCGAGTGCTTAGATGAATCGTATACTCCCAGAACTCACTACGAACAATAATTCTTTTTCCAAACGGCACTCATCACCTAGAGGTAGCCCTTGCTTCATTAAACTTGATCTACAGCCAGAAACCAGGACAGAATTAACCTGTTGAATGCAAGCCAGAGCCCACCATGGGACTATATTAAGAACCTGGGCTTTGGCAAAGAACATGTCACGGGACTTATGAAGAACCGTGGCACTACGCCAGAATCTTGACATTCCATTGGACGGACTCAAGTGAGATCTCATGGTATGGTCGGGGTCTTCCTAGCTCAATAAACTTGATGAAGTTCGAGGTCATCGGGTGAAAACCGTTCGGGTCGCACTTGACTTAAGCCCCGACCTTACACTTGGAATTATTTCGGTAAATTTCATTGAAGAAGGAAAACTGTGCGCAAAGTAAAATTTACATTTAAGATTAGACAAAAGAAGCATTCTTATTAAGAGAGCTAGAGTTTACAAATACAACAGGGAAGAAGATGAAGTTATGTCCTAATCTATCTGCCCTTCTTCCTTGTCTGCTCCACCAGATTTATCTGCAATCCAGGCCTTGAGATCCTCCAATTTTTTCCCCCTTTCTTCAACTATCTCGTTGACCGATCTCTCCATCAGGTCAAAAAGTGGATAGTTGGGATCCGTATCTAGCGGGGGTTCGTCCAGTTCGGGGATCTCACAGAAGTTGTCGTCCTTGGTCAGCGGGTCAAGTGTCTCCCAACGTTCGTCTTCGGGGTCCAGACCAAACTTGCTAACTATTTGGTCCTTCATGTTGTCCATGTATTGGGAGACGTTCGGTCCATAGACATTTGCCGCTAAAGCACACATCAATGGCGATCGGGCAAAACCCAACAGGGCTTCCCGAACTGCGCTTTCCGTTGACCCTTGAACTCTGGCCAGGTCTTCTTTGAGCGCTTCCCGCTCTTCTTTCAAGGCCGTCTTCTCATCTTGGGATTGCAGAAGGAGCCTGTTACTCTCGTCAGATAACTCTTGTATCTGACGCTCCAGCTCCAAAACTCGGGCCGTGGCGGAGTTTGCTGCCGCTTGGGCCTCCCCCGCCGAAGAGGCGCTTCGGCTGAGTTGGACGGCCGAGGCCAGATCCAGGGCCCTTCTATGAGACTGCAACAACCGAGCGGGATTAAACCACAACAATATGAAATAAGCCTGTCGATGAACATGCGTCGTAACATCTTTCGGACGCCAAATTACGAAAATACCCTTAGAGTCACTCCGACTCGTAACTATACGAAAATAGTCGCGTCTCCTCCGGAAACTTCCCATGCGGTCTCCAGGTGCTCAAAGCCAATAACAATATATTAGATTACGGAAAATACCACAGTTGGCATACCGATTGGACCCGGGGGTGTCCAAATTATGAAAATACCCCTGCGCCATTTCAACCCGAAATAAAATTAGAATACTGAAAATACCAGTGGGCGGTGATTGGACCCGTGGGTGTCCAAATTACGAAAATACCCCCGACGCCATTTCAACCCGAAATAAAATTAGAATACCGAAAATACCAGTGGGCGTACCGATTGGACCCAGGGGTGCCCAAATTACGAAAATACCCCCGACGCCATTTCAACCCGAAATAAAATTAGAATACCAAAAATACCAGTGGGCGGTGATTGGACCCGGGGGTGTCCAAATTACGAAAATACCCCTGACGCCATTTCAACCCGAAATAAAATTAGAATACCGAAAATACCAGTGGGCGGTGATTGGACCCGGGGGTNATTCGAATTCTGACGTTATCATCTTATTGTTAACTATGTGGTTACCGTAGACCTCACGTGTACTTTTCCTCCCACGATCCGACTTCGGGACGTAACGAAAACACTCGAACTTAGTATTTTCGCGACAATTCTACTTCTGCCTGAAATTCGCGATAATAATACCCTAGGATTAAAATTCGCGACAATATTGCACTGGGATGAAATCCGCGATAATTTATGCCTTACTGGAAATCCGCGACAATTTTACTCTTCGTGAATTTTCGCGACAATTTTGCCTATGTAAATTTTCGCGACAATTTTGTTCTTCAAAATTTTCGCGACAATTCTTGCCTTCAACTTTTTCGCGATAATTTTGTGCCTTGGAGATTTTCGCGATAATTTTCCTTCTTTTAGATTTTCGCGACAATTCTTGCCTTCAACTTTTTCGCGATAATTTTGATCCTTGGAGATTTTCGCGATAATTTTCCTTCTTTGAGGGAATTTTCGGATTTTCGGGTCTTAATGATGATTAACCCGTTTTTGGGCCTCCTCACTCCTATTTATAGACATCCTAACTTTTCTAATTCACACTTTGACCCCTCCTTCCTTTACTTTTGACCCCTCTTTTGTCTTTTACTTTACATTTCTATTCTTCGTTCCCTTTTACGTTCTTTCGTTCCCGTATCTCTCATTATCTCTCGTCTAGACTTTACCGTTACATTCCCTACTATTTGTTTCGACATACCTTTTTTCTCGGCTATTACATCTTTCCTTATGGCTCCAACTCTAGAACCAGTTAGTCTCGGACTTCCTTGATAGATTTCTACTAGCATTTCCCATATTTCCTTTGCAGATTCACATGACAGTACCCTGCTTAACACTGGTTTTTCCAACGAAGCTTGGATGACTGCGAGAGCTCTGTAAGATTTAGCAACTTCCTCAGCGTAGTGCTTTCTCTGTTGGATGTGTCGTGGGTTTGAACTTTTAGGCAAAGCTTCACTGCCCAACTCCACGTACTGCCATAGATCTTGAGACCGCAAGTAAACTTCCATTTGTTTCACCCATGTATGGTAGCTCTTGCCGTCAAATTTTGGACCACTTCCTGATGCTGCTCCTTGTGTTGACATGCTTCACTTTCAACCAAGTAGCTCCGATACCAATTTGTTAGGAATGAACCTTCAAAAAAGGCACGATGAAGCAGCAGACAAGAGAAAAGTGATCTGATTGTTTAGTTTTGAAGTTTAACTTTACTTTTCTTGAGTTGTTACAGCATTCAATGAATGCAAGAGCCAACCCAGTTTTACACCTGTTTGGTGAACGAAACATATGAAATTTCATTGAACAGAGTAGCTTAATACTTATACAGACTAACACATAGTTTAAGCATAAAAATAGAAACTGTTCTTAATTAGTAGCTTCAAAAGCAATACATGTAGCTTGTGATATTTTGATGAAACGCAGCGGATTTTCAGTGATTCTTCTCGTAAGCAGGAGGTGTTAATTGGGTGATCCTTCTGCTTCCTCATCTGAAGTCCATTCTGATTTGTTTCTTGATAGATGGAAACAAGAAAATGCCTACAACTAAATCAGGCGCACTAGCGTAACTCTTAGCCAATTGAACAGAATCCACTACTTCGACTGTTCGAAGGCAACTGGAAGGGCCGATATGATTCTCTTCAGAAAAGGGCCCACACTTGAAGTAAAGAAAGGGAACCCATAGACGAGACGGGAGATAGTACCCCGAACGTCCACGTTTTTGTTTGTTAAATCCATGGTTTTGCACCATGGGGAGTCTTAAGCATATTAAAAAGGCCCAATCCCTTTATCTTTAGATGCAAGTCTTATAACACCTGTTAAGGGTTCATTATAACTTTGACTTTTTCTCTCTATGGTGGGAAGTCTTAGAGTTTAAGCGGATATGCTATATTGGACCGGAGGGACAGTGAGGCTAGAACTTAGAAGCTAAAAACGCCAAGCAAGGGACTTATTGAGAATATCGGTGAGTTTATCTTTGCTTGAAACCACATAAATATTCAGAATTTTGGCGTTCTCTAACAATCGGGTTGTAAGCTAATAGGGAGTGAAAGGATTTGTTCTTGTAATAACCGAGAAAAAGGTACGACGAAACAAATAGCAGGGAATGTAACGGTAAAGTTTAGACGAGAGATAACGAGGGATACGGGAACGAAAGAACGTAAAAGGAAACGAAAAATAGAAAAGTAAAGAAAACGATAAAAGAGGGGTCAAAAGGCAAAGGAAGGAGGGGTTAAAGTGTGAATTAGAAAAGTTAGAATGTCTATAAATAGGGGTGAAGAGGCCCAAAAACGAGTTAATCATCATTAGGACACGAAAATTCGAAAATTGCCGCAAAGAAGGAAATTGTCGCGGAAATTTCGAAGGGTAAAATTGTCGCGGAAATCTACGAAGGGCAAAATTGTCGCGGAAATTACGATGGGCAAAATTGTCGCGGAAATTACGAAGGGCAAAATTGTCGCTGAAATTACGAAGAGTGAAATTGTCCCGGATTTCCAGTAAAGCATAGATTATCGCGGATTTCATCCCCAGTGTAGAATTGTCGCGGATTTCGATTCCAGTGTATTATTATCGTGGATTTCAAGGCAGAGGTGGATTGTCGCGGAAAAACTGAGTTCGAGTGTGATCTCGTCTTAAAATATTTTTGGTATATCTTTGATCAGTCAGAAATTTTTTTTTTTTTTGTTGTTTGTTAAGACACGAGAAATTACGAGGTTGGGAACACAATGTGTGGGCTTACGTCCTCGGGAGAGCGAAGCTCTACCTGGATGTTTCACTATGATAAAAAGTTCGCAAATACAAAATATATAGTCTCTTCGATCAAGATAAATAACGTAGTCTCGAACTGGGACGAAAAATGAGCTTTATATTGGAAACCAGCGCAAAACAACCGAAATCACTATTCACTCGAAATATTATCGCGGAAATGCCTTTCGTATGCAAATTTATCGCGGATTTTGAACTCACTAACAAATTGTCGCGGATTTGATTTCCTGAGTAATATTATCGCGGATTTCGAACTCTGTAACAAGTTATCGCGGATTTGAAGCCCTTAAGGAAATTGCCGCAGAAATCACTATTCACACTGAAAAATTGTCGCGGAAATTGCTTTCATGTAAAATTATCGCGGTTTTTGATGTTCCTTAGCAAATGATCGCGAATTTGATTTCCTGCAGCAATATTATCGCGGATTTGGAACTCATAAGGTATTAGCCGCGGAAATCACTATTCACACTGAAAAATTGTGGCGGAAATTGCTTTCATGTAAATTATCGCGGTTTTTGATGTTCCTTAGCAAATTGTCGCGAATTTGATTTCCTGCAGCAATATTATCGCGGATTTGGAACTCATAAGGTATTAGCCGCGGAAATCACTATTCACTCTGAAAAATTGTTGCGGAAATCGCATTGTATGTAAAATTATCGCGATTTTGAGCTCATGTGTAACATTGTCGCGGATTTCGAGATTTGGAAGGTTTTATGATTTCAGATTCCGGGTTTTTCTTCGACCTTTGTTCCGATCCTCTTCAAATGCCCAGAGACCTATATTTATAGAGAATTTAGGCCCATCAACTCACTTGTGGATCCAAAGCCCACTCTTGTCCAATCTGGCCTGATTCAACCCAACTTCTAAGAAAAAACCCGATCTCACTTCATATATAAATCGTAATGTCTCCGATTATCCGGGACGCTTCTAGATCGACACGTGGCCCATGAACAGAGGCAAAACATACTCCGCATAAGTCAATTTATATGAAATAAGCCTGTCGATGAACATGGTTCGTAACATCTTTCGGACGCCAAATTACGAAAATACCATTGGAGTCACTCCGACTCGTAACTATACGACAATAGTCGCGTCTCCTCCGGAAACTTCCCATGCGGTCTCCAGGTGCTCAAAGCCAATAACAATATATCACATTACGGAAAATACCACAGTTGGCGTACCGATTGGACCCAGGGGTGTCCAAATTACGAAAATACCCCCGACACCATTTCAACCCGAAATAAAATTAGAATACCGAAAATACTAGTGGGCGTACTGATTGGACCCGGGGGTGTCCAAATTACGAAAATACCCCCGACGCCATTTCAACACGAAATAAAATTAGAATACCGAAAATACCAGTTGGCGGTGATTGGACCCGGGGTGTCCAAATTACGAAAATACCCCCGACGCCATTTCAACCCGAAATAAAATTAGAATACCTTGGGGAATGTGCCAAAAGGTTCCCGGGGTATGCGAATTACTAAAATATCCCCGGGTAATATTAATAGTCCCCTGGTTTGCAGATTCAGCTTCTGAGTCGTAAACCACTAAGCTTCCTTATGTGCATGGATCCCAATGCATTTCCGGATTCTCGGAGATAAAAACCATGCAGCTCAAATTATTCGTGTCGTCGATACGGCCGTTTTGACAGTAAGCACGCTGAATTCGGATACATTCGAAAATTTCTCGGAATTCCGGCCCGTAGGCCCACCCCTATAAATACCAGGTTGGAAACCTCATAATTTCATTTTCATTACGGATTTCCAGAGCAAGAGAGCTTTATCGCGGATACCACATACCTTGGTAAATTATCGCGAAAATTAAGCCTATGAAATTGTCGCGGAAGTTTCGTCTTTCGTAATTTTATCGCGGAAATCTCAGACTTTGGAAAATTATCGCGAATCTTTCGCTATGTAAAATTATCGCGGAATTCACCCCCTTTGTAAAATAATCGCAGAAATTCTCTGCTTTGTAAAATTATCGCGAATTTGTTTGCCTTGTAAAATTATCGCGAATATGTCTCCCTTGTTTCATTATCGCGAATTTCTGCCTTGTTACTAAAAATGCAGATTCGAACATCGATTTTCAACGACGTTTGCGTTCCCGAGTGTAATCAGACTTTAAGAAACAACTAATAAAATATAAGGATTCGCAATATAAATGTCTTCCAACGCATCGTCCGATTCTGAATTCATCGAACAAACCGAAATTAACTCGCACACTTCAAACCTTGAATTTTATGAGCGCCTCGAAGGCTATATAGCGATGGGCGGACGATATGAGTCTATCGTGAAGAAGTTTGAGTGGTATGATCAAAAAGCTCGGATGGGGAAAACCGCTTGGGCCGCATTTAGGTCCGAATACTACTTTCCGGACGGATTTATCATCCAACACCCGGGGCCTCTTAGGAGAATATTAACACCGCCTCCTGGCTGGTGTACCGTGTCCCTGGAACATCTTCGAAATGGAATCCGGTTTCCTTTGCATCCTTTTATCCTGGAGATGCTAGACTTTCTCAAGATTAATTTTTTTCAACTGAACCAGAATTCCTACGGCTACATCGTAGCTTTCATCATTTTCACCCGGGAGCGCACCGGTCATGTGCGATGATGTTATGTGGCCGCATATTCGCTATCTGGAAGCAGTGGATTATTTTACGGGGTCCTCCGGTATTTTCTAATCAATATCCTCGCCTAATTCTAGATCGAGACGCATTTCCGAAGTTATATTTCGGAACGGTATTTGTTCTAATTTAATTGGATATTAGTTGAGGTGTCTTGGGCTTAATCTAATGAAATTGGACTCTTGGGCCTAAGCTTGTGTTTTGGGCTACATTTCTCTATAAATAGAGGTCCTAAGGCATTGAGANGCTCAAGGACAACATTACTCTTTCGAGACCTTCGGGCCTCCACTTCTTCCAACTGAGCAATTAGAATGCGTCTTCGCTCCTCCAAATCTTCATCCTCATTATTCTGATCTAGAGATTTAGATCGTGCCGGCGGTGAGAAATGGGCATTGTTTCGGACAGCAACTCGCCCAGTCCTCTCATAACATCTTGATAAACATCGAGACAAAGGAGGATAAAAAGTAGGTGCCCTCCCGGATGAAAACCCGCTCCGAGAGGGTCGAACAGTAACATTTTGAATAGGAGGCTCCTCCAAGATTGATGATTGAGTCGCCGGTAACGCGGCAGCCTCGTTGTTTGCCAGAGGATTAGTTTCTACCTCAATCTCTTCATCGAAAACATCATCATCAGAATTACAAGTGGTCATGATGACAGAAATCCAAACCCAGCAATAAAGCTCTCAATGGGATAAAATCTCGGGTCCCCACAGACGGCGCCAAACTGATCTCGTCTTAAAATATTTTTGGTATATTTTTGATCAGTCAGAAATTTTTTTTTTTTTTTGTTTGTTAAGACACGAGAAATTACTAGGTTGGGCCCACAATGTGTGGGCTTACGTCCTCGGGAGAGCGAAGCTCTACATGGATGTTTCACTATGATAAAAAGTTCGCAAATACAAAATATATAGTCTCTTCGATCAAGATAAATAACGTAGTCTCGAACTAGGACGAAAAATGAGCTTTATATTGGAAACCAGCGCAAAACAGCCGAAATCACTATTCACTCGAAATATTATCACGGAAATGCCTTTCGTATGCAAATTTATCGCGGATTTTGAACTCACTAACAAATTGTCGCGGATTTGATTTCCTGAGTAATATTATCGCGGATTTGAAGCCCTTAAGGAAATTGCCGCAGAAATCACTATTCACACTGAAAATTTGTCGCGGAAATTGCTTTCATGTAAAATTATCGCGGTTTTTGATGTTCCTTAGCAAATTGTAGCGAATTTGATTTCCTGCAGCAATATTATCGCGGATTTGGAACTCATAAGGTATTAGATGCGGAAATCACTATTCACACTGAATGTGGCGGAAATTGCTTTCATGTAAAATTATCGCGGTTTTTGATGTTCCTTTGCAAATTGTCGCGAATTTGATTTCCTGCAGCAATATTATCGCGGATTTGGATCTCACAAGGTATTAGCCGCGGAAATCACTATTCACTCTGAAAAATTGTCGCGGAAATCGCATTGTATGTAAAATTATCGCGATTTTGAGCTCATGTGTAACATTATCACGGATTTTGAGACTTGGAAGGTTTTATGATTTCAGATTCCGGGTTTTTCTTCGACCTTTGTTCCGATCCCCTTCAAATGCCCAGAGACCTATATTTATAGAGAATTTAGGCCCATCAACTCACTTGTGGATCCAAAGCCCACTCTTGTCCAATCTTGCCTGATTCAACCCAACTTCTAAGAAAAAACACGATCTAACTCCAGATATAAATCGTAATGTCTCCGATTATCCGGGACGCTTCTAGATCGACACGTGGCCCATGAACAGAGGCAAAGCATACTCCGCATAAGTCAATTCATATGAAATAAGCCTGTCGATGAACATGCGTCGCAACATCTTTCGGACGCCAAATTACGAAAATACCCTTGGAGTCACTCCGACTCGTAACTATACGAAAATAGTCGCGTCTCCTCCGGAAACTTCCCATGCGGTCTCCAGGTGCTCAAAGCCAATAACAATATATCAGATTACGGAAAATACCACAGTTGGCGTACCGATTGGACCTAGGGGTGTCCAAATTACGAAAATACCCCCGACACCATTTCAACCCGAAATAAAATTAGAATACCGAAAATACCTGTGGGCGTACCGATTGGACCAGGGGGTGTCCAAATTACGAAAATACCCCCGACGCCATTTCAATCCGAAATAAAATTAGAATACCGAAAATACCAGTGGGCGGTGATTGAACCCGGGGGTGTCAAAATTACGAAAATACCCCCGACGCCATTTCAACTCGAAATAAAATTAGAATACCTTGGGGAACGTGCCAAAAGGTTCCCGGGGTATGCGAATTACTAAAATATCCCCGGGTAATATCAGAGTGTTTTCTTTCCGCCTCGAAGTCGGATAGTGCGAGGAAAACGACACGTAGGGTTTACGGTAACCACATAGTTAACAATAAGATAATAACGTCGGAATTCGAATAACTAAGACCTATTACGAAATGCAGGGGAAGCACGGGAAGATTATAACAAGCTAAAGCAAATGGTAAGCGGAGTGAACACAATATAGTAAGGGAAGGTTCAGATTTAGGAAACGGGATTGGGTAAATAAAGAGGAAAGGGAAAGGCACGAATGAACGAGATAAATGTTAATAAAGACTCGGGGTGAGGAAGGATGGACCGTCCGACCGAACCCGGCATCGTGGCTAGTACACGATTCGCCAAAGGAAGGGCATGCCTGATGAAGGGAACGATAAGTTCCAAAGAGGAAAAGATACGTACGAAAAGGGTAGAACGGATCCGGGTGGAAAAAGGGGTAGCGCCTAAGTAACCACCCGGGGAAGGGAAGCATATGGCCCGTAGAGTCATCCAACAGCTAACGGTTGGCTTGGGCGGGACATGTACCGAGCATGTTACTCTCGGCAACAGTAAAGTTAAAGTATAATGAGAATGATAAGTGTAAAAGAAGAAGGAAATAAGAAAACGATTAAATGGAATGATTCATGTGGGTGTATACGGTGTAATTAAGAAATGTAATGATAATGTATAGTGTGGGTGAAGTTTCATTTAATAGATTGTGACCGCTTTACAGATTTTGTAGGTGACGCAGACGAGGTATGAGAGGGGCATGGGAAGGAGGTCGTCGGTTGTCCGGTGATAAAGTCCGGTCCTTTGGAGAACACTCTAAATTATGCTGTCGTACTTTTATATTTCGAACTATGTTTTAAGTTTGCGTTCGAATATTCCGTTTTTAATTATCATATTTTAACAAAACAACTTGGCCCAAATTGGGGTCGTTACAAATGGTATCGGAGCGTAACATCGTTACTAAACCGGTAACGGTGCGATCCTACGTAGAAGAGTCTAGGAAACTCGTAGGAGGACAACCGACCATAGGAAGGGATGGGCATAGAATGTAACGGATGACATGAATAGGCATAAGATATAACGAAAGTTTAATGTAGGAATGTCGCCTAGAACGAGAGCGCATGGAAACCAAGAAGAGGATAGCAATGCATCAGAACAGGCACCCGCGACAGAGACTTCGGTTGCGGATTCATCGACGCCTCTCACGTTCAGCCAGGAAAGTCTCAGGGACCTGTTCCAAACCATGGCAAGTTCCCTAGTTAGCGCAATAAGACAGGGACAGACGGAGAGGGGAAACTCCGTGCAAATGGAACCAGGGGCAAGACCCGAAAAGGGTAGGATGTACTACATCGAGGCATTAAAGAAGGCTGGGATGAACAACTTCACGGGGGATCAGATGGGGGATGCGGAAGCGTGGATTATCCTCCTTGAGGAGAAGTTCGAGCTGATCGAAGCCCCAGAGGAGCTTAGGGCAGGATTGGCCCCACTATGGTTCGGTGGTAGTACTGCCCGATGGTGGGGGAGTGTGTCGGCCGCATTACTGAAGGATGGGCCTATCTCTTGGGCAAAGTTTAAGAATGCGTTCTTGGATTACTACGTGCCGAAAGGACTTAAGAAAGATAAGAGGGCCGAATTTGACAGGTTGACTCAAGGAAACCTCCCCGTTATGGAGTACATGCAAGAATTTATAGAACTCGGCAGGTACGCCCCCGAGATCATGGGAAGTGAACAGGAAAAGATGCACCGCTTCACGGAAGGGCTGAATGAAAATGTGAAGATGACTATGTATGGCCGCGACGACGAGGAATTTTCTAGTTTGGTGGCGGCGGCAGTCCGAGTTGATGGAGGACTACGGAGAATGGATAAGGAATGCACTAGAAGCTCTGCAAGGAACGAAGTTCAAGGACGGGGAGAGTGGAAAGGAAAGATCACTGCAGAGAGTTTCGGATCGGCACAAGGACCACCGATCAGTCTTGCGTTCGCCAAATGCGGGAAGAACCATTTTGGAGAATGCCGCGCAGGAACCAACAGTTGTTTCAAGTGCGGCCAGGAAGGACACTTTGCCAAAGACTGCCCGAAGAGGAGGAGGATCGAAACCGGGGTAACCGAAAACAGAGTAAGGGAAAGGATTACTGGAAATGCTCGAGTGTTTGCTGTGATTAAGGAACAGGCCTAGGAGGCTGAGGACGTCGTCGCATGTACACTACTTATTAACGGCTTTACAGCTTTCGTATTATTTGACTGTGGGGTGACATATTCGTTCGTGTCGGAAAAGTTAGCAAAACGGTTTGGGATAACGGGGAGTAACGCTAAAATCAAAGTAAAAACACCGGGATCCGAAGCCATGGAGGCAAATAGAATCTATAAAGGATGCACGGTAGAAGTGGACACAGTGCGGACAGAGGCAGATTTGATTGAGTTAGGGGATATGGGATTCGATGCCATACTATGAATGGATTGGTTATCTAAGTACGATGCGCAAGTGAGATGTCGGGAACATACGATCACGTTTAGTACGCCCCGGGAAGGGAGAAAGGACATGGTCGGAGAACCAATTACGGGTGAGGATGAGGAATATAAGGATCGATCTAACTGGCTGGCATTTGTCACGACGGAAAAGGAAGGGACACCATTGGAGTCCGTTCCAGTGGTTTGTGAATACAATGATGTATTTCCCGACGAGCTACCGGGGCAACAGCCTCAGAGAGAAGTAGAAATGGGAATAGAACTACTCCCTGGAACGCAACCGATTTCTAAGGCTCCATATCGAATGGCACCCCGAGAAATGCAAGAACTGAAACAACAGATTGAGTCGCTATTGGAAAAAGGATTTCTAAGGCCAAGCAACTCCCCTTGGGGAGCACCAGTGCTATTTGTTAGAAAGAAAAGAGGCCAGTTAAGATTGTGCTACGACTACCGAGAATTAAACAAGATCACGATAAGGAATAAGTACCCGTTTCCTAGGATCGACGACTTGTTTGATCAGTTACAAGGTGCGAAGGTGTTCTCAAAATTAGAATTGAGGTCAAGGTACCATCAAGTCCGAGTAAGAGAAGGAGACATACCGAAGACAGTCATTCGAACGAGGTACGGCCATTACGAATGCACGCTGGTACCGTTTGGGTTAACTAATGCCCTAGCTGTAACGACCCTAATTTGGGCCTAGTCGTTTTGTTAAAATATGATAATTAAAACGAAAATATTCGAAAGCAAATTTAAAACATAGTACGAAACATTATAGTACGACAGCATAATTTAGAGTGTTCTCTGAAGGACCGGACTCTATCACCGGACAACCGACGACCTCCTTTCCCATCCCTATCATATCTCACCTGAGTCACCTACAAAATCTGTAAAGCGGTCACAATCTATTAAATGAAACTTCACACGCACTACACATTATCTTTCTTACTTCTTATTTACATCATACACACACACATGAACCAATTCACTTAACCGTTTTCTTATTTCCCTCTTCTTTTACCCTTATCATTTCCATCATTCATTAACTTTTCTGTTGCCGAGATTAACATGCTCGGTGCATGTCCCGCCCAAGCCAACCGTTAGTTGTTGGATGACTCGACAAGCCATATGCATACCTTCCCCGGATGGGTATTTAGGCGCTACCCCTTTTTCCACCCGGATCCGTTCTGCCCTCTTCGTACGTATCTTTTCCTCTTTGGAACTTATCGTTCCCCTCATCAGGCATGCCCTTCCTTTGGCGAATCGTGAACTAGGCACGATGCCGGGTTCGGTCGGACGGTCCATCCTTCTTCACCCCGAGTCTTATTATCGTTTATCTCGTTCATTCGCATCATTTCTTCCTTCTTCATTAACCCAATCTCATTCCCTAAGTCTGAACATTTCCTTACTATATTGTGTTCACTCCGCTTACCGTTGCTTTCGCTTGTTATAGTCTTTCCACGCTTTCCTGCATTTCGTAATAGGTTTTAGTTACTCGAATTTCGATGTTATTATCCTATTGTTAACTATGTGGTTACCGTAGACCTTACGTGTTCCGTTCCTCCTACGATCCGACGTCGAGACGCGACGAAAACACTTAAACTTAGAATTTCCTCGAAATTCACGATAATTCTATGCTGAAATATGAAATCCGCGATAATTTACTCTTGAAACCAAATCCGCGACAATTCTCTTCACTAAGCAAGATCCGCGATAATTCTCTTCATCATCAAATCTGCGATAATACTGCACTGATCACAATTTCCGCGTTAATTTACACAGCCTCCATTTTCGCGACAATTTCCTCTTCACATAAAATTCGCGACAATTTGCTCATGAAAATTTCCGCGATAAAAAGACATGCAGGTGAAATTCGCGATAATTTCCTTCTTCCCGGGAATTTTCGAATTTTCGGGTTTTAATAATGATTAACTCGTTTTTTGGCCTCCTCACCCCTTTTTATAGACATCCTAACTTTTCTAATTCACACTTTGACCCCTCCTTCCTTTTCTTTTGTCCCCTCTTTTATCTTTTTCATTACTTTTCCATTTTTCGTTCCCGTATCTCTCATTATCTCTCGTCTAGACTTTACCGCTACATTCCCTACTATTTGTTTCGTCGCACCTTTTTCTCGGCTATTACACCAGCAATTTTCATGGATTTGATGAATTGGGTGTTTCGTCAATACCTAGACAAGTTTGTAGTGGTGTTCATTGACGACATCCTAGTTTACTCTCGCAACCAGGAAGAACACGAGCAACATCTGAGAATGGTATTACAGACTCTGAGACAAGAAAAGGTATATGCCAAATACAGCAAGTGTGAATTCTGGATGGACGTCATAGCTTTCCTAGGCCACGTGATATCAGCACGGGGGGTGACGGTAAACCCAACAAAGATAGAAACAGTTACGAATTGGCCAAGACCGACAAATGCTCGGGAAGTAAGGAGTTTCTTAGGATTAGCCGGGTACTATCGGAAATTCATCGAAGGGTTCGCAAGAATTGCTAAACCGTTGACAAATTTGACCCGAAAGGAAACTAGGTATACGTGGGATGAGAATTGCGAAGAGATTTTTGAATGTCTCAAAACAAAATTGACATCTGCTCCAATAATAGTATTACCCACACCAGGGCAGGATTTCACGGTATACAGCGACCCATCGAAAGAAGGACTCGGGTGTGTACTGATGCAAGGGGGGAAAGTTATAGCATATGCATCCCGTCAATTGAAGATACACGAGTTAAACTACCCGACACATGATTTGGAATTAGCCGCGATGGTATTCGCACTCAAGATTTGGAGACATTACCTGTACGGTGTGAATTGAGAGATATTAACCGACCACAAGAGTTTGAAGTACATATTCACTCAGAAGGAGCTTAATATGAGACAACGGAGATGGTTGGAACTCATAAAAGATTATGATCTGGACATTCAATACTACCCCGGAAAGGCAAACCAGGTAGCCGATGCACTGAGCAGGAAGACTCATGGCACGCTAGCCAACACATTGATAAGGGAAATGGAGACTCTGCAACTAGAAGTGGTAGAATCAACCACAGTCATGTTAGGGACGATTACCGCGAAGCCAGGGATACTGGAGGAAGTACTAGAAGCACAGATATCAAACCCTGAGAAACCCGTAACGCGAAAAGGGAGTAACAGAACCGATAAATTAGAAATAAGCAAAGGAAGCGATAGGCTAATCCGAATGAATGCACGTATATGGGTACCAAACAGGCCAGAGTTAAGAAAGAAGATTATGACGGAACCACACAGTTTAGCATTGTAATAGCCGAGAAAAATGTACGACGAAACAAATAGTAGGGAATGTAGCGGTAAAGTCTAGACGAGAGATAATGAGAGATACGAGAACGAAAGAACGTAAAAGGGAACGAAAAATAGAAAAGTAAAGAAAAAGATAAAAGAGGGGTCAAAAGCAAAAGAATGAGGGGTCAAAGTGTGAATTAGAAAAGTTAGTATGTCTATAAATAGGGGTGAGGAGGCCCAAAAACAAGTTAATCATCATTAAGACCCGAAAATCCGAAAATTCCCGCAAAGAAGGAAAATTATCGCGAAAATCTCCAAGGCACAAAATTATCGCGAAAAAGTTGAAGGCAAGAATTGTCGCGAAAATTTTGAAGAACAAAATTGTCGCGAAAATTTACGAAGGCAAAAATTGTCGCGAAAATTCACGAAGAGTAAAATTGTCGCGGATTTCATCCCAGTGCAATANGCCTCAGAGAGAAGTAGAAATGGGAATAGAACTACTCCCTGGAACGCAACCGATTTCTAAGGCTCCATACCGAATGGCACCCCGAGAGATGCAGGAACTGAAACAACAGATTGAGTCGTTATTGGAAAAAGGATTTCTAAGGCCAAGCAACTCCCCTTGGGGAGCACCAGTGTTATTTGTTAGAAAGAAAAGCGGCGAGTTAAGATTGTGCTACGACTACTGAGAATTAAACAAGGTCACGATAAAGAATAAGTACCCGTTGCCTAGGATCGACGACTTGTTTGATCAGTTACAAGGCGCGAATGTGTTCTCAAAATTAGACTTGAGGTCAGGGTATCATCAAGTCCGAGTAAGAGAAGGAGACATACCGAAGACAGCCACTCGAACGAGGTACGACCATTACGAATGCACGGTGGCACCGTTTGGATTAACTAATTCCCCGACAATTTTCATGGATTTGATGAATCGGGTATTTCGTCAATACCTAGACAAGTTTGTGGTGGTGTTCATTGACGACATCCTAGTTTACTCTCGCAACCAAGAAGAACATGAGCAACATATGAGAGTGGTATTACAGACTCTCAGACAAGAGAAGTTGTATCCCAAATAAAGCAAGTGTGAATTCAGGATGAACAGCCTAGCTTTCCTAGGCCACAGGATATCAGCAGGGGGGTGACGGTAGACCCAACAAAGATAGAAACAGTGACGAATTGGCCAAGACCGACAAATGCTCGAGAAGTAAGGAGCTTCTTAGGATTAGCCGGGTACTATCGGATATTCATCGAAGGGTTCGCAAGGATTGCTAAACCGTTGACAAATTTGACTCGAAAGGAAACGAGGTATACGTGGGATCAGAAATGCGAAGAGAGTTTCGAATGTCTCAAAACGAAATTGACATATGCTCCAATACTAGTATTACCCACACCAGGACAAGATTTCACGGTATACAACGACACATCGATAGAAGGACTCGGGTGTGTACTGATGTAGGGGGGGAAAGTTATAGTATACGCATCCCGTCAATTGAAGATACACGAGTTGAACTATCCGACACATGATTTGGAATTAGCCGCGGTGGTATTCGCACTCAAGATTTGGAGACATTACCTGTACGGTGTGAAGTGCGAGATATTCACCGACCACAAGAGTTTGAAGTACCTATTCACTCAGAGGGAGCTTAACATGAGACAACGGATATGGTTAGAATTGATAAAAGATTATGATCTGGACATTCAGTACCACCCCGGAAAGGCTAACCAGGTAGCCGATGCACTGAGTAGGAAGACTCATGGCGCGCTAGCCAACACATTGGTAAGGGAAATGGAGAACCTGCAACTGGAAGTGGTAGAATCGACCACAGTCATGTTAGGGACGGTTACCGCGAAGCCAGGGATATTGGAGGAAGTACTAGAAGCACAGATATCAGACCCTGAGAAACCCGTAACGCGAAAACAGGGAAACAGAACCGATAAATTAAATAAGCAAAGGAAGCGATGGGCTAATCCGAATGAATCAACGTATATGGGTACCAAACAGGCCAGAGCTAAGGAAGAAGATTATGACGGAAGCACACAGTTCAGCTTTCTCAGTTCAACCAGGAAGTACTAAGATGTATCGGGACCTAAAGACGCACTGGTGGTGGAATGGAATGAAAAACGAGATTGCCAACTTTGTGGCCAAATACGAAAACTGCCAATGAGTTAAGGCCGAACACCAACGCCCGGGATTCGAACTGCAACCCTTTGAAATTCCAGAGTGGAAATGGGATAGCATCGGTATGGACTTTGTGGTAGGACTACCCAAGAGCCCACGAAAGAACGACGCGATATGGGTGGTGGTGGACCGTCTTACGAAGGAGGCTCACTTTTTAGCAATCAAGACAACGTACGGAGTGGACAGGCTAGCCAGAATATATGTGGATAACATAGTCAAATTACATGGAGTTCCAGTAAATATCGTGTCAGACAAGGACCCGAGATTCACGTCTAGATTTTGGCAAAGTTTACAGAAATCGCTCGGAACTCAGTTATGCATGAGCACATCCTATCATCCACAGACGGATGGTCAGACCGAGAGAACCAACCAAGTTATGGAGGACATGTTACGGGCATGTGTATTGGAGTTTAAGGGAGGTTGGGTGGATATCCTACCGCTAGTGGAATTTGCGTACAATAATAGCTTTCAGAGCAGCATTGGCATGGCGCCATATGAGGCATTGTACGGGAGGAAGTGTCGTACACCGCTATGTTGGGATGAGGTGGGAGAGAGAACGACCACGGAGACAGAATTAGTGGAAGTCACCATTGAAAAGGTAGCCGTGGTACGAAAGAACATTAACGCGGCACATGATCGATACAAATGTTGGGCAGACACAAAAAGGAGACCCTTAGAGTTAAAAGTTGGGGATCACACATACCTAAAGGTATCACCTATGAAGGGGGTGCTAAGGACCACAAGGACAGGGAAGCTGAGCCCCCGGTATATCGGACCATATGAGGTGTAACGAAGGATCGGAAACCTAGCATATCAGCAGAAGCTTCCGGAGGAAATGGGGGGACACACAACGCGTTCCATGTATCCCAACTGAGGAGGAGGGTGACTGAAGGGATTCAAGAATGTGTGGGGGAACCCATAGAGATAACCCCGGAACTAACGTACGAGGAAGTCCAAGTAAAGATAATAGGCAGAGAGGAAAGAAGGCTCAGAAACAAACAATTCCCCATGGTGAATGTACAATGGTCCAATCAAGGAGAGAGGGAAGCTACATGGGAAACGGAACGAGAAATTAGACAGAGAGCGCCGGAGTTAATGGAAGATTGGTACGCACGAGTTTCGGGACGAAACTCAAAATGAGTGGGGAAGGATGTAATAACCGAGAAAAAGGTACGACGAAACAAATAGTAGGGAATGTAACGGTAAAGTTTAGACGAGAGATAACGAGGGATACGGGAACGAAAGAACGTAAAAGGAAACGAAAAATAGAAAAGTATAGAAAAAGATAAAAGAGCGGTCAAAAGGCAAAGGAAGGAGGGGTTAAAGTGTGAATTAGAAAAGTTAGAATGTCTATAAATAGGGGTGAGGAGGCCCAAAAACGAGTTAATCATCATTAGGACACGAAAATTCGAAAATTGTCGCGGAAATTTCGAAGGGTAAAATTGTCGCGGAAATTTACGAAGGGCAAAATTGTCGCGGAAATTACGAAGGGCAAAATTGTCGCGGAAATTACGAAGGGCAAAATTGTCGCGGAAATTACGAAGGGCAAAATTGTCGCTGAAATTACGAAGAGTGAAATTGTCGCGGATTTCCAGTAAAGCATAGATTATCGCGGATTTCATCCCCAGTGTAGAATTGTCGCGGATTTCGATTCCAGTGTATTATTATCGCGGATTTCGCGGTAGAGGTGGATTGTCGCGGAAAAACTGAGTTTGAGTGTTTTCTTTCCGCCTCGATGTCGGATCGTGGGAGGAAAAGGACACTTAGGGTATACGGTAACCACACAGTTAACAATAAGATAATAACGTTGGAATTCGAATAACTTAGACCTGTTACGAAATGCAGGGGAAGCACGGGAAGATTATAACAAGCTAAAGCAAATGGTAAGCGGAGTGAACACAATATAGTAAGGGAAGGTTCAGACTTAGGAAACGGGATTGGGTTAATAAAGAGGAAAGGAAAAGACACGAATGAACGAGATAAAGGTTAATAAAGACTCGGGGTGAGGAAGGATGGACCGTCCGACTGAACCCAGCATCGTGCCTAGTACACGATTCGCCAAAGGAAGGGCATGCCTGATGAAGGGAACGATAAGTTCCAAAGAGGAAAAGATACGTACGAAAAGGGCTGAACGGATCCGGGTGGAAAAAGGGGTAGCGCCTAAGTAACCACCCGGGGAAGGGAAGCATATGGCCCGTCGAGTCATGCAACAGCTAACGGTTGGCTTGGGCGGGACATGTACCGAGCATGTTACTCTCGGCAACAGTAAAGTTAAAGTATAATGGGAATGATAAGGGTAAAAGAAGAAGGAAATAAGAAAACGATTAAATGGAATGATTCATGTGGGTGTATATGGTGTAATTAAGAAATGTAATGATAATGTATAGTGTTGGTGAAGTTTCCTTTAATAGATTGTGACCGCTTTACAGATTTTGTAGGTGACGCAGACGAGGTATGAGAGGGGCATGGGATGGAGGTCGTCGGTTGTCCGGTGATAGAGTCTGGTCCTTTGGAGAACACTCTAAATTATGTTGTCGTACTTTTATGTTTCGAACTATGTTTTAAGTTTGCGTTCGAATATTCCGTTTTTAATTATCATATTTTAACAAAACAACTAGGCCCAAATTGGGGTCGTTACAGTTCTTGCACGAGATCAGTTGACGAAAATGGAAGAATTTTTCATTCAAAACGAAATTGTTCTTAATACAAGACAAAGCTAAAATAGCAACAAGTTAAATGAAAATGAAAAGGAAGTGAATGCGAAACAATAACGAAAAACTTGACATTTAAAGGCAGGAATCCGGCAGAGACATCAACACACGTTCTCCATGATCCCATGAAGCAAAAACAGCTACGTAGTGGTAGGAAAAATCGCAGGAAGAGTAGGGTAGAGAGGAAAGATTTTTCCCAAACTTAACCAATATGCTAAGTGTTGCTGGGCCTCATACAATTCATCATGGGATCCGAAGTTCCAGCCCAACTACGTTAATTCGAGGTCCAACAATCTCCTCCTTAACGTTGTTGGTTGAAACTAGACCAAACCGCTTTCTAAGATATAAAAATCTGGAAACTGGCAATGGTTTTGTAAATATATCTCCCACTTGTTCTTCAGTCGAACAATAGACCAATTTTATGATCTCATCACTTTCTGCCTCCCTCAAAGCATGATATTTGATCTTGATATACTTTGTTTTTCCATGAAACACTGGATTCTTTGCAACTACAATAGTAGATTGAGAGTCACAAAGAATGTTAGTTGGTCCGGCAGGCAGTAACTTTAATTCATCGAGTAATTTTCTTAGCCAAATGGCTTGATTAGCAGCCTTGGAGGCTGCATAATATTCTGCCTCAGCAGTCGATTGAGCAATAGTTGATTGTTTTTGAACACCAACATATCACACCTGTTCCGAGAGTAAAACAATATCCAGATGTGCTTTTTAAATCGTCTAAACATCCACCAAAGTCAGAATCAGAAAAGCCAAACATTTTAAAATCACAACAAGGAGAGTACAAAATGCCAAAGTCAAGAGTCCCTTTTAGATACCTTAATACACGTTTTGCAGCAGCAAAATGTATAGAGGTTGGAGAGTGCAAGGGACCAGTCCCATCGCAGACTCCGAAGGCTGTGCAGCATATGGCGCACCTTGTTGATCATCAATGGGGCTTGCCGAGGCTGCTGCCATGCATTTGAACCGGGATCTAGGACTAGTCTCCGTAGAACCTGGAAAATAAATTTTTAAGGATCAGGATATATGAACCTGATAATAACTCACTCCATACCCGATCCTTCGGACGAATCAAAACTGGAGAACACCCCCGAAGGGGCTGGGGCTCCGGTCTTACCTGCTACTCTTATTTCTACTAACCTCTTTTCCCGAAGTATATCTATTCGCTTAAGGCGTGCTTCGGGATGAGGGAACATCACTAGAGTATCTGCGATGTCCTGACGAAAAGGGTTGAACCGAGTTCGGTCCAACCTACCTACATGCAGGTGGGTAATAATAGCCCACACCCTACGCAAGTCCTCCTTCGAGACTGTTATCCATACATAACATGACTTCCACTTGTGAAGGGAGTCCTCTTTATCGACTATAGCACTCTGCGGCGCGGACTGCTATATAGTATAACCTTCGGGGCCCGACTAAGAAAAAATTGAAAAAATGTTCTAAAGTTGGGGCTATGCTCTGTTTCTGACAATAGAAAATGAACGGCAATATATACACATAACTATCTAGAAACATGCATAGGTCGGGCAATGGATCTACCGAAGTATGGCCGCTACAAACAGGTGTAGCGGAAAACGTAAACCACACTTCAGGGAGGCGTAACTGATAGGGAGGGCGTTAGAGGGAATGTTCATTTCCGCTGGAAGGAAACATGGGACATCATCTTTTCCTTTTCAGATCGAATAATGAGCGGGGATTGAAAACATATTTCTAAGTTCTTCAATATCCAGTTCAGACAAGGCTGGGTATCTAGCCTTGCAGGGAGCCATGGTTTTTACCTTGAATAAACTCACTAAGAAGATCGAAGTGTAAGGAAGAACGGAGATCACATAGCTCTTTTCGCAACAAGGGATTTTTGCAAATGACGGTGGGGATGAACAGTCCCCAAGACCCCGATTTAAACATTAATTTCTCGACCAATAGCGAACCGACACGTATGTTGCCACAGGCTGCTGCAGTCTGTAAGCACTAATCACGCCTGTTAGGTAACAGAATACGGAAAGGCGTATGTCTGGTTTTTAATATTTAAATAAAAGCAACGTGAGATAACAGTTGTACCTTTCAAATTTAAAATAAAAGTTTCAAATTCGTTAAGTATAGAATCGGTCCTAGAGACTCTTGTCATAACTGGTTTGGTACGGTTCCTTGGATGCCCGATCGAATGTCATGCCAGACGCATTCATTGTCATATGGTCGGTCTTGTATCATCTTTACAATGGCAATCAAGTCGGAGGGTCTAGTGATGCGGGCTCTGGGACAGGATACCCCATATTGGGTAGGATCCAATCGTATTGGATCAGCCCAGTTGACGAGAAATGAAACTACATGGCCAAAGATTCCTAGCTTGGCCCATTTGAGATAACTATAACTGGCCCGATGGTCCACTTGTGTTTCAGGATCGAAGATGGAGTTAGACGTAACTTAGAGACCCGGGGACGGACCCCTTGGATCGGTCCAAACGGTTATAGCTCACATGCCCTGTGCTTTGGGCATAGGCATGTGTTTCACGCTTCGAGTCTGGTCACATTGTTTCACACTTCGGGCATAGACACGTTTTCTAGCATGAGAAAATGACTTTGTCAGCGGCGGTTACAGAGTGTTTTCCACGCACGGTTCCCCTCTATAAATATGAGGCTAGAAGGCAAGCTCGAAAGGACCTTTTGGATGCGCGAAATAGGCTGTTACTGTGCCATTTCTCTTCTCGCGCTTTCTTATTGTCTTAGTCATTTTCATTTGCCTTCTCTGTTTGTAATATGAACTATTCGATTAATATATCGGCTAAGAACATTTCTAGATTTTAATCAAATGGTTTTTTCTCATTTTCCAAGGGGTTTTCATGGTAAATCGCTGTGTATTTTTCTTGCTTCCATTTCACATTGTCTCCCCAATTCAAACAAATCAAAACCGAGTTCGTTTTATTACGAACCAGAAGACTGTTGATACCCCCGGTCTTTCCACCATAGCATCATTAATTTAAAGAAAATACATAATTATTTAACTTATTTCCAATTGATATTGCCTAGGGATGTTTTTGGTATCACGATGCCCCAGGAGCTCGTCCGACGTGGCTAGATCGTATTTTCGGTATTCTTGGTATTCTCGTCTATATACATCATTCTATAGTTTCGGGGGTATTATCATAATTTGGACTTCCCGAGCGTACATATTTGCATTTGACTATCGTTCCTAGCAGTCTCGGGCAAGTTCGGCCCCAGACGGGGTCGAAGGGTATTTTCGTAATTTGGCACCCGAGAAGCATGCCGGTAAGTTGTGGCGATATTTTTGGCTTTATATTCGACATCTGGAAGCAGTGAATTATTTTACGAGGTTCTCCGGTATTTTCTCATCGATATTTCCGGTTAATTCTCGATCGGGATGCATTTCCGAAGTTCTATTGCGGAATGACATTTATTCTAATTTAATTGAATATTATTTAGGCACTTTGAGCTTAATCCAGTGAATGTGGGCTCATGGACCTGAAACTTATTAATTGTGCTGGATTTCTCTATAAATAGAAGTCCCAAGGCACTGAAAGGGATTCAGACTCTCTTAGCACCTCCCAAGGCAAGGCTCTGGCTCAAATTCGCAAAGGCAGTCGCGAGACTTCGTTTTTCATCCCCCATCCACGAGTTTTGGCACCAAAACTAGCGGCCACCTTCATCTGGGTTACTATTCGCGAGATTTCGTGTCAACAGTGCCAGTTGCGAGTTCTTGCCAGAAATCACTATTCGCGAGTTCTTGTCTGAACTAAGCCAGTCGCGAGTTCTTGCCAGAAATCACTATTCACAAGTTATCGTCCGAAAGTCACTATTTGCTAGATTTTGTCGATACAGTGCCAGTCGCGAGTTCTTGCTCGGAAGTTACTATTCAAGAGTTGTTGCTGATACAGTGTTTTTCGCAAGTTGTTGCTGGTACAGTGTTTTTTGCGAGTTGTTGCTGGTACAGTGTTTTCTGCGAGTTGTTGCTGGTACAGTGTTTTCTACGAGTTGTTGACCACAACTTGCGGCAGCCAGCCTTTCGAGCCCGACTGAGTGTTTTCGATCGTTTTTCGAGACGTTTTTGCCCGTGTTATCATTATCACCTCATTGTACTTGTATCCTTTGATTATTATAGTGGAAACCAAGGTATGGCTTCGCTCTCCCGAGGACGTAAGCTCACACATTGTGGGTCCAACCTCGTATATCGCTCGTGTCCCCACATAAACTGAATTCCGAATAATTAAAAAATTGACTGATCTAAAAATAAATACCCAAAATATTTTTAGATTAGATCAGTTTGGCGCCGTCCGTGGGGACCGAGATTTTTTATCCCATTGAGAGCTTTATTGCTGAGTTTGGATTTCTATTATCATGAGTACTCGGAATTCTGATGAAGATATTTTTGATGAAGAAATTGAGGTGGATCCTATTCCTCAGGTTAATGATGAGTTTGCTGCATTACCGGGGGCTCGGTCATCAGTTCTGGANATTTTCGTGATTTGCCACCCGGGAGCACATCGGTCGGGTGCAACGATGTTATGTGGCTGCGTATTCACTGCTTGGAGGCAAAGAACTAATTTGCGAGGTTTTCCGGTATTTTCTCATCGTATTTCCGACTAATATCTCGACCGGGATAGGTTCCCGAAACTTCGGGATGAACATGACATTTATTATATTATAATTGGAGGTTATGTGAGTGTTTTGAGCTAAGTGAAGTAAACTGGGCTTATGGGCTCAAGTAAGTGAAGTTGGCTGGATTTCTCTATAAATACAAGCTCCAGTACATTTGGACGGGGGAGACTGTTATCACACTTTCTAAGGCAAAATACTATTCTGCATACTGTAGAGTCGCGACTTTTCGTCCGTCACCGCGACTTATTGCTTGCCTCCTAGCCTGAGTCGCGACTTATTGATCTTCATCCTGCTTCAGCGACTTGTTGCTGGAACAGTGTATTTCGCGAGTTATTGCTCTGCTGCATGCAGTCGCGACTTGTTGCTGAAACAGTCTTTTCCGCGACTTGTTGCTGATACAGTGTTTTCTGCGAGTTGTTGACCACAACTCGTGGCTGCCAGCCTTTCGAGTTCGACTGAGTGTTTTCGATCGTTTTTCGAGCCGTTTTTGCCCGTGTTATTATTATCACCTCATTGTACTTGTATCTTTTGATTACTATAGTGGAAACCAAGGTAGAGCTTCGCTCTCCCGAGGACGTAAGCTCAACATTGTGGGCCCAACCTCGTATATCGCTCGTGTCCTCATAACAAAATAATTTCTAGTAATTAAAAATTGATTGATCTAAAAATAAACACTCCAAAATATTTTTAGATTAGATCAGTTTGGCGCCGTCCGTGGGGACCGAGATTTTTTATCCCATTGAGAGCTTTATTGCTGAGTTTGGATTTCTATTATCATGACTACTCGGAATTCCGATGAAGAAATTTTTGATGAAGAAATTGAGGTGGATCCTATTCCTCAAGTTAATGATGGTTTTGCTGTGTTACCGGGGGCTCGGTCGTCAGTTCTGGAGGAGCCCCCTGCTCAAAATGTAATTATTCGGCCCTCCCGGAGCTGGTTTTCATCCGTAAGGGCACCTAGTTTTTATCCTCGATCACGCCAATGTTTATCTAAGTGTTATGAATTCGCAAGAATTGGCCGAGTTGCAGTCCGTAATAATGCCCACCTTTCGCCACCTGTACGCTCTAGATCTGCGGATCAAACGGAAACAGATGAAGATTTGGAAGAGCGAAGGCGTACTTTAATCGCTCAATTAGAGCAAGTTGAAGCTCAAAGGAGAGCCCATAGGAACAATGTTACCCCAGAACCTGTTAATGATGTGGCCTCAGAGGAAGATATTGATCGTGTTTCGGAGCCGCGAGCGAATACTGCGGCAACCAGAGAGCAAAGCAATACTCTGCAAAAGATTGGAGAATTGATAGAGTCAAAATTTAAGGAGATGAGTGGGATGTTGGAGCAAAATGAGGCCAGGATGAACCAATTGGAGGCCAACCTAACTCTTGGCCAGGAAAGGAGACGAGTGTACGGGGAGCATACCCGTGATACTCAGCAGACCTCAGCTTACGAGGGAGATTATATTGAGAATGAGAGGGCTAATGAGCCCATTGGGAATCGAGGAAAAGTTCTGCCGTCAGTGGAAGTTTTGTAGAGTCCTTGGAACACGTCCAACGCTCTATCGCCATTTTCCATGGCCATTATCGGAGCCACTCGCTCTGAGTTTATTGAAATGCCTAAGGATCTTCCACAGTATCGCGGGTCGGCTGACCCACATGCTCATACGTCGAATTTGGAGATTCATGTGAGTTTGATGAATTTCAGTGATGTGGCCATGTGCTTCGTTTTTTCTGCTTCTCTTAAGGAATCAGCCCTCCGATGGTTTAATCGTTTACCAAGGCGTTCGATTGTGTCTTATCAGGACATTAAGGATCAATTCTATTCGGCTTTTGCGCCTTTCAATACGCCGATAAAATCTATTACTTCTTTGACCGTGTTGCGGTATGACTATTCGGAAAGATTGTTGGGTTTTATTACCCTGTTTCGAGGCCGAGTGTAGGAAGATACCTCGGATCACTGTTAGTGAGAAGGTTGGGGTGCTCTAGCTTATTCTAGCTGGACATCTGTTATGTAATTCTTTGAATAGGGATCCCTCGGAAAGTATGGAGGATTTGGCTCTGAGATGTACGCAATACATCAGAGAAGATGAAGGTTTGCGAGATCATGGTGTGATTGAAGTACGGGCGTATGGTTCCCACAATATTGTTGCAAGTCGCGGGCCGGACAAGATTGTCCCGCATGCAAAACCAAAGTTGAGAGTGTTTCCCACATACAATTATGAGCATATTTTTGCAATTATCGAGCAAAAGAAGGCAGGTTCACTTCGTTATCCTCCTCCTCTGCATGAACCAACACTGGGGACTTACGAGTCCCAAGTGTTTTGTCGTTTACATCGGAGTTTTGGGCACGCAACCAATGATTGTCGGGAGTTATTGTCTGAGGTAGAAAGGTTGCTAGATATGGGCCAGCTTGATGAACTGATCAGTATTGTGGAGGCTCTACCAGAATCTAAGTTGGGGAAGATCGATACGAGTGTCCCAGAGGGGACAACACTTAAGAACCTGAAAGTCGATGCACCACGGCCAAACGCGAGAGGACGTGGATATGGAGGACAGTGTGGCCAACGTCAAGGAGGTGGCCAGAGAGGAATTTTTAACGTTGGTAGACAAAATCAGAGAGGTGGAAGGAGAGAAAAAAACTATCGTGGCCATGGCAGGAATCAGCAGGGGTACAGATACGAGGCTTACCCACCAGCCCCAGCGAATCAGCAAGCATTACCTCCTCCTCCGGCTGACCCCAACTAGGGTCAACCTATTTTGAATGTTGAAAACGGCCAACCAAGATGGGGTAACCTGGGCCCCAACATTATGACTATCGCCGGGGAAAGAAGCGTCGGTGATTCAAACTGTGCCCGTAAACGCTCTTACCAGGCACTGCACCAGATGGGGCGTTTTATGGAAGTGAACATGGTTCAGTTAACGGATTTAGATAAAATGACAATATCTTTCGGACCTGAGGATTTATCTGGGGTTTTCTCCCCACAAGACGATGCGTTGGCTGTCTCTCCCATTATTGCTAATCATCATGTTTCTCGAGTGCTAGTAGATACCGGAGCTGCTACCAATATATTGACTCTTGCAGCCTTTGAGCAGATGGCTTTGAAAGGAACCACCCAGCTCTAGCCCGTACATACAAAGCTAGTCAGCTTTAATTACAGTGTTGTTGATGTTGAGGGATCTGTTTTTCTGCCGGTAACCTTAGGCGATCCCGAAATATCAAGACCTTTGATGGTGGAATTTGTGGTGGTGGATCTCCCTATACTCCCTTATAATGCGATCCTTGGGAGAAGTTGTTTGAACCTATTTGGAGCTGTGGTATCTCAACCACATTTTATGATGAAGTTCCCAACACCGTTAGGGGTCGGGAAGATGAAGGGAGATCAAGAGCTGGCGCGCTCTTGTTATAATGTGATGTGCAGAAGTGGTATGGACGGATCAAAAGCGAAGTTACCTGTTTGTATGGTGGAATTCTCGTCCGATNCCGGTAGAAGTGACTATTTTATCAGAAAGAGTTATCGCTTATGACGAGGTGTTGAACGAGGATATGAGAAAGTTGGACCTTCACTGTATTGATGATATCCGTGATAGAGCCACAATACGAATGGAGGTATGTAAAAGGCGGATTGCTAAGAAGCACGACAAAGGCGTTCGACCTATGTTGTTAAAAGTTGGAGACTTGATTCTTAAGAAAGTGGAAGACTCGAAGCATGTTGGCAAATTGGATCGAAAGTGGGAAGGACTGTACAGAGTAATGGCCGTAGTGAAGGAAGGAACGTACAAAATCGCAAATATGAGCGAGGAGGAGCTGCAACGGACTTGGCATATTTCCAATTTGCGCAAGTATTATGTATAGACGTGACTCATCGATCTTTTTTGAAAATAAAATTTCCCCTCTTTTTTGTGGTCATATACTAATTTTTTAAGTATCTTTTTTGACGACATGAATTCAATCGACTAGGGGACTGGTAAGGTAGGAGTAGGTCCATTGCGTTTTAGTACGAAGGAGGATGGAATAAGTTAAATAAGTTAGATTAGAAACTTAATGTACCACCAGTCTTATAGTCGATCATTTTGAAACTCGTCAAATTAAATACTGTGTCAAAATATTTTGAACGTGATGAGTCTTCCTGCCCGCGGCAGAACCGTCTGTACATAATGACTGTTGGAATATGTTAAGAGGCCTGTTTGTTGTGATGTATATTTCCGTGGCAAATCAGGGTGCAAGTATATACCTGACTCCTCCATGACACGCCGACGAGGGTTGCGCCCTCGCCGGAGGCGGGTCCATTTACACATGGTACCGTCTTATGGACGGGCCGAATGACACCGTTTTATGAACGGGTCGAGAGTGCGATGGCACCGTCGTATGGACGGGCCGAATGACACCGTTTTATGAACGGGTCGAGAGTACGATGGCACCGTCTTATGGACGGGCCGAATGACACTGTTTTATGAACGGGTCGAGAGTACGATGGCACCGTCTTATGGACGGGCCGAATGACACTGTTTTATGAACGGGTCGAGAGTGTGATGGCCCCTGGTGCAAGTATATACCGGTGGCGAGAGTGTGATGTCCCCGGGTGCAAGTATATACCGGCGGCGAGAGTGTGATAGCCCCGGGTGCAAGTATATACCGGTGGCGAGTGTGTGATGGCCCGGGTGCAAGTATATACCGGCGGCGAGTGTGTGATGGCCCCGGGTGCAGGTATATATCGGTGGCGAGTGTGTGATGGCCCCGGGCGTAAGTATATACCGGTGTCGTAGATATATTGATAAAGGTAGAGCGGTGGACTCATTTTAGGTATCTACACATATTAAATAGGCGTTCGCCTTAGAGTTATCGCGGACTTATTCAAGCCTCGCTACACTGGGGACTCTTACGCATTACTATTCTTATTATATGCGTTATTATTGAGCATTCCAACTTGAAATTCAGGCAGATTCTTATTATCTCGGAAGTATATTTCTCGATTTGAGTTATTCGGAGTTATATACTCCTTGAAGAATGTTGCGATAAATTAAGTTGAAAAGAAGAGAAGACTGATTATTCAGAATTGTATGATTATTAAATTGCAGTGAGAAACTGAGAGGAATTCAAAATCAAATTTTATATACACATAGGGGATACAAGATGCGGAGAGCACAAAAATGAAGAAAACACATATAGAAGTTTATTTATTCTTCTTCTTGGAGCCCGAACCTTCACCGGGTTCGCTAGGGCGCTTTCTTACCAGCTTAATAGTCGAGGTGGGAGGATCAGTCTCTTTTTCTTTAGTCCCCGCAACGGTCAACTTCTCGGGAATAAAGCTCGCCATCTCGACCTCATGGCGTTCCCGAGCTCCTGTCACACTAGCAGGAACGTATAATGGAGGGTCACGTTGACCCATCACCTCCTCGTCTTTAAGAAGATCTCCCACGATGGGACCCACCGGTTCCGGGAATAATGCGGCCAACCTTCGAAATGCGTCCGCCGATGGACCCTCCTCGGGTATTTTGATCTCCTCCTAATATAGCTGCTGGTGCAAGTCTTCCTCCAAATTGAATTGGAGCGCCCCGAACGGATCCCACGAGCAATCTAATTTATCCTCCGCAGTCACAGGCTCGAACTTCCCGGACAGACTAGGATCAAGTCTTCCCATCTCTTCGGGGATCAGGGATATGCCCAGGATTCTTTGTGTCTGGACACTTCCTCTAAAGAAATACAGAGCAGACGAGGTCGCATTAGCTAGGGCCGCCAGGTTTCGGAAAGTCGGGGAGTGCAATGTATACTCCCGTATTAGTTTCCGGAAGCAGTCGTTGACCTGGGATGGCAACCTAGCGGCTCGAGCCCGAAGACGGTCCACGGTGGATTGGAGGGACTCATTCTTTGATTTTAATTCTTTATTCTCCTCCAAGGCCTTCCCGAGAGCCTTCTTATCAGCAGCACTGGCATCTTTGGCTTCTTTAACTTTTCATCGGTCTCGGATTGGACTTCCCTCAGCTTGTCCTGAGCGTATTTCTCGTTCGTCTTAAGGGTAACTATGGACTGCTCGAGGGCATGCCTTTTCCCAATGTGAAATGCCGCACACTCCGTCAGCTCGCTACGATGATCCCGGTTAAGAGCTTCGATCGCTTTATTATGTTCTACCCGGAGCGCTGCCATGTCTTGGGCGTGCTTTTCCCGCTGATTCTGAATTAGCTTTTCTGCGGCTTTCTTCGTCTGCTCCCCGATTATATCTGGATTGTCAAGCTCCGAATGCCTAAGCATACAGTATTCCCCTATCGCGGCTGCGGTGCTCATCTCCACAACCGTCCGCTCCATCTGAAAGAAAAGTAAAAACCACGAAAAAACAATATATGGATGAAACAAAGAGCAAGTAACAATTGTCAATGTGATTTACAAACCTCTACAATCATGCGACGCGCTGTCGCAAATTGACTCATCAACCGACTGAAATCGGTAAACACCGTGTGGTCATCTCGTCCACGCGGTGGCAATGACGGATTCCTGTAAAAATACGTCAAGGCCGGCCTATTGGAAACACTGTCACCCCTCGGGATCCGAATGGTGACTCCGTCTTTATTAGTATGAGGCCGGCCTAACGCCCCATCTCGAGCCATTCCTTCACTATATGTTTTGGTATATCTCTTATGCGGAAGGCGTCGAGGAACTCGGCGGTTAACCCACTCCTTCTGATAGGTTCCGCAATCTCCAAAACGGTGGGGCCCTCCACCGGTCTTTTCCCTTTATCCGAAGGAGCTTCTTGATTTATTCCTTCCTCCAGACGGGTCTCCCGGACAATCTCCTCCACCAGCGGGTCTATCGGTTGACCCCTGCTTATTTCGCCCTCCTCGTCATCTCCGACAACTTCCACTAGTGTCTCGGCGAAGTCATACATCCCTTCGTCAGGGGAGAACTCTCTAGCAGTAAGCTCTAATCGCCGAGACACAGGAATTAAATCTTCAGGACTCTCAGGGTGCTCTGTAGCCGGCTCATTTTCTGCGGGCTCGAGATTCTCAATGACCGGAGCAGGTGGTGTCGGAGTAACCGGTCGGGCCTCTTCTGCTTGCGGCACCGTTTCTTGCAAGCTTCGTGCCAGCTCAGCCGCTGCAGTGCGGTTCTGAGATCCTGGGGCCATCTTGAAGATCAACTCATCCTTCTCCGTAACAAGAGTACGGAGAGATCTCAACTTATCACCTAATCTCGAACGATCTCCAGGGGGAGCCATTATTTTATCTGCAAAACAAACAAGTCACGTGAGAAGAACGGTTAAGAAGATTATAGAGCATATATACGCTGGTTTTAGGAAGTTGTGCTTATCGAGGGAGAGGTGTCGAGATGGTTTAAGTGTTAATGCATGGTCCAGATATCTAATAGTCCCCTACTAAAATGGGTAGGGGCTGGAAGAATATTGGAGGCGACCAAGATCGGGGCATAGAATAGCGTCTTCGGGGTCCAGTCAGTACCATCTGATGTAGCGCACGCGTCAAGTATCCTCTCCAAAGCCTTAGGAGTAATGGATCGCCGGATAGGATAATAGGACTCTGGAAAGAAAGGTTCTCCCTCAATTGGGAACCGCCAGGGAAGGCTAAGCGCGGATAATCTAGTGGAACCCACACAAGTGACAAAAAAGAAATGCTTCTTCCAGTCATGGTTCGATTGAGGCGTAGAGAATGGAAAGGAGCTTCTCTTGTGCCTCAGACAGAAAAAGATGCAACCCTGAGCACCATAATGTATAGCGGTACTGATTTGGAAGACTTGGAAAAAGCTATCAACGGTTATCGAAATCCCGTTGGTCTCCATGAAAATAATGAAGGCGACCACCAAAGATATCGAGTTTGGGTTCAGCTGGAAGAGATGGATATTCAAACAAGTTAGAAGTGTGGAAATGAACGGGTGAAGCGGATAGCGGAGACCACACTCTAGATACTCAAGACAAACGGTGTGAGTGCCAACCGGTGGACGTAGGATCCGATCAGTAGGACTCGGCTGGTATGAAACACAATCGGAAGGGAGGTGGTAATCTTCCACGAGAGATATCCACTTCCGGTGATGCATTGTATATGGCTGATCAAAATATTTTAAGGCCTTGACAGCGGAACTCTCAGGACCTATCGTAATCTCAAGATGTGCGATTCGATCAAAGAAATGTGGATAAGGGTTCGCAATGGAGGAACGAAAGGTGACAGACTCGAATTGGAGCTCCCCGAGCCGGATGAGGAGCCCGATGAATGGGATGACGAGGTGTCGGAGTTCGAGGAATGGGCAGAGTCGGAGGATATGATGTGAAGTTCTCGAAATTAAGTTTTTTCCAATTTTATAATTTTTCCCTGATTTTATTAAGTGTCTCGCGAGTTTTCGTACCGAATGTCGCGAAATTCACTGTGCAGCCTACGTAGTCGCGAGTTTTTGTTCAAGTGTTAAGTTCACTGCGTCACTGTTCAGTTGCGAGAGTTCGTTCGTAAAGTCGCGAGTTGATCTAGTCTAAAAATATTCTCGGTATTTACTTTTAGATCAGTCAATTTTTAATTACTCGAAATTAATGTGTTATGAGGACACGAGCGATATACGAGGTTGGACCCACAATGTGTGAGCTTACGTCCTCGGGAGAGCGAAGCTCTACCTTGGTTTTCACTATATATTATATTCAACAAATACAAGTACAATGATGTGACAACAATAGTCGAGATGAAAACGTCTCGAAAAGTGATCGAAAACACTCCGTCGCGCCGGAAAGAAGACCAGTCGCTTGTTGTTGTCGGTAACACGCGACTACTGGCGATTACTCGCGACTACAACAGTGCAGCGAGCCGCGAAGGTCAGGCTGGATCAATAAGTCGCGATTGGAATAGTGATGAGACAATAACTCGCGACTACGTGCAATAAGTCGCGATTGGAACAGTGATGAGACAATAACTCGCGGCTACGTGCAATAAGTCGCGATTGGAACAGTGCAGAGACAATAACTCGCGGCTACGTGCAATAAGTCGCGATTCTGCAGTGCAGGAAAATGAAGTCTTGCCTTAGGGAGCGTGCTAACTGTCTGAACCTGTCCAAATGCACTGAGGCTTGTATTCATAGAGGAATCCAGCCCAACTTCGCTTACCTGAGCCCATAAGCCCAGTTTGCTTCACTTAGCCCAAACCACTTATATAATCTCCAATTATAATATAATAAATGCCATGCTGGTACCGAAGTTTCGGGAACCAATACCGATCAAGATATTAGTCGGAAACACGATGAGGAAATACCGGAAAACCTCGTAAATTAGTTTTTTGCCTCCAAGCAGTGAATACGCAGCCACAAAACATCGTTGCACCCGACCGGTGTGCTCCCGGGTGGCAAATTACGAAAATACCCCTAGCCCCGTCGTGTTTTGAGATGACCCAAAACATCCCAAAACGCCTACAAAAACTTTATACGGGCCCCAGCGAGCCTGAATTACGAGAATAACCCTCTGGGAATGCCTTGTGATTAAATATGAAAATACCGAAAATAATATATAACCGCGTCGGACGAGCCCCCGGGTAAGGATAAACACAAGAGAATATACCCGGGTAATATCACGAGTGCACTGTGCAATGCAAGGAGTCGCGAGAACTCGTTCAAAATTCGTGAATGTCACTGTGCTATGAGGGTACTCGCGAGAACTCGTTCCAAAAGTCGCGAGAAGTTTGTGTTTCCGCGAATAAGTACTGTAACAGGGGGGCGGATCCAATATTTATAGGGCCGGACCCTCGTGTCGGGAAGAATCTCGAGATTTTTGCCCGAGCTCGGAATCTGATGTTCTTAGTGTCAAAACGATCGCCTCTGCGAGGGGTTCTCAACCCTACTAACGGTTTTTCTGGAAAAATTCCCGAGCAAGTGTCGACTTTCGGGATGAGCTAATATGATATGGTTTACGACTGAGAATCTGAATCTGAAAACCAGGGGACTATTGATATTACCTGGGGATGTTTTTGGTATCACGATGCCCCAGGAGCTCGTCCGATGTGGCTATATGGTATTTTCGGTATTCTTGGTATTCTCGTCTATAGACGTCATTCTATAGTTTTGGGGGTATTCTCGTAATTTGGACTTCCCGGGCGTACATATTTGCATTTGACTATCGTTCCTAGCAGTCTCGGACAAGTTCGGCCCCAGACGGGGTCGAAGGGTATTTTCGTAATTTGGCACTCGAGAAGCATGCCGGTAAGTTGTGGCGATATTTTTGGCTGTATATTCGACATCTGGAAACAGTAAATTATTTTACGAGGTTCTCCGGTATTTTCTCATCGATATTTCCGGCTAATTCTCGATCGGGATGCATTTCCGAAGTTCTATTGCGGAATGGCATTTATTCTAATTTAATTGAAAATTATATAGATACTTTGGGCTTAATCCAGTCAAGGTGGACTCCTGGGCCTGAAACTTATTAATTGGGCTGGATTTCTCTATAAAATGGAGCCCAAAGGCACTGAAAAGAGATTCAGACTCTCTTAGCACCTCACAAGGCAAGACTCTCGCTCAAATTCTCTAAGGCAGTCGCGAGACTTCGTTTTTCAGCCCCCATCCGCGAGTTTTCGCACCAAAACTCGCGGCCACCTTCATCTGGGTTACTATTCGCGAGATTTCGTGTGAACAGTGCCAGTCGCAAGTTCTTGCCAGAAATCACTATTCGCGAGTTCTTGTCTGAACAGTGCCAGTCGTGAGTTCTTGCCAGAAATCACTATTCGCAAGTTGTCGTCCGGAAGTCACTATTCACGAGATTTTGTCGATACAGTGCCAGTCGCGAGTTCTTGCTCGGAAGTTACTATTCGAGAGTTGTTGCTGATACAGTGTTTTTTGCGAGTTGTTGCTGGTACAGTGTTTTCTGTGAGTTGTTGCTGGTACAGTGTTTTCTGCGAGTTGTTGCTAGTACAGTGTTTTCTGTGAGTTGTTGACCACAACTCGCGGCTGCCAGCCTTTCGAGCCCGACTGAGTGATTTCGATCATTTTTCGAGCCGTTTTTGCCCGTGTTATCATTATCACCTCATTGTATTTGTATCATTTGATTATTATAGTGGAAACCAAGGTAGGGCTTCGCTCTCCCGAGGACGTCAGCTCACACATTGTGGGCCCAACCTCATATATCGCTCGTGTCCCCACATAAACTGAATTCCGAATAATTATAAAATTGAGTGATCTAAAAATAAATACCCAAAATATTTTTAGACTAGATCACCAATTTTTTAACTCGGTTCGATCGGTTAACCAATTCGACTGATCGTTTTTCTACCTATAAATGCAACATCATCTACCTGAAAGAAGTTAAACTGAAGTCAAATTTGACTTAAATGTCAAACAACTACTTGGAATGATGCTTTAAAAATTGAGAGAACTAAATTTGCCAAATTAATAAACTTTGAGGACCGATATTGCCTCTGCGTGTAAACTATGAGGAATTTTTTTATAACAATCAAAATTTGAGGACATGTTTTGCAATTTGGGTATTAAATTTGACAAATTCAATAAACTTTGGAGATGAATAGTGGAGAAAATTCAAAGTTTGAGACTACAAATCCCAAAAAAACTTTGGGATCAATATTTGTCAAAATCATTAAAGTATGGGAACTAAGGACACAATTTTCTTAATATTATTCACTTGGACTTAATGAAAGAACTTCAATATTTTGACATTGTCTTTAAGTGTAATAGAATTTATATTGACATGATAATATTTAAATATGTCTAACTGATTGAGTTTGAAATAATAAATAACTGACAAAAAAGTAGCAATTGCATATTATGAATGATATAGTATCATAAAGGGTCGCATACCAAATTAACAAACAACCAATACTATGTTTTACATTCGCAAAGAATGTGGTCAATTTTGTATAATCTCAAAAGAATAACATATGTAAGAATCAATATGACTAATTTTAGAAGTTGGGGCCAACTACGAATTATTAAAATTTGAGGGTGTGATCTTTACAATTTCTAAACGTTTGGGGGTTAATAGCATCAATTATATTTGAACGAGGAACCAGACAAGGTGCGATCTATATGGTTCCCTTTCCCGAATGAGTACTCGAGCACTCTCCCTTTTCTCATTCCGATCCGGTTTGCCCATTCTGTAGGTACCTTTTCATTCTGGAACATAACAATCCCTTTATTAGGCATTGTAAGGTCCAGAATCACCACATATCTATAATAAGGTAAATATGATAGTTATTGATTTATGATTGGTGTTAGTTTAGATTGATAAGTTACGATTGGTATTGTCTTATAATCGGGTATTAATGACGGTTGGGGTTACGTGACGATAGGAAAGTAGATAACGATTTAAAAGGTAAATCATGAGGATTTTGATCATCCTAGCTTAACACTTAATCATTCTTCATTATGGTAAATGCTAACAAAAGATACCAAGTCATAGTTTTCTACACAAAGGATAAACATCATCTATATTTTAAAGGATATATATATATTATTGTTAAAATGGATAAACATAAAAAAGCTAACACACGAGAGAACGAAACCAGAGAATAAAATTTCATTTCTAGGGTGATTTTAAGCTTAGAAAACGTAAATTCAAGAGTGAAAAGCAAATGCTAGTGGCATGATTGAGATTTACAAGTTAAAATACAGTTTCTACATTTTCTGTGCTGTTTGCTGATGTTCATGAATTTACTGTTAATTTTTTGCTACGAATTTTGTGATGAAACTTGCATGATTTTGTTCCTTGTTGAGTCTAGTTTCTATATATGTAAAGTTTACAGGAAGAGGAGCACAGGTTAAAAAGTTATGATATGTTTTCTAAACTCTCGCAGAACAGTTCCTCTATTTACAGAGTTTCTGTTCATGACTTTTTACGAAACGTTTGAGTGCTATGATGAAATTACGTCCTGTTACGATATTTTATATTGTCGAATCAGCTTTCAAATGAGAGTTTTTACATTGAATTTAAAGTTCATTTGAGCCCTAAAATTGTGTCTGGTGTTTTGTGTCGATGGACTGCACCTAAAATTCAGCAAGTCATTTTTATGTGTAAATTTCTTGTTTTGTTAAAATTCGAGGAGGGGTAGATGCACACTCCTGGCAACATGGTTGGACCATGGAATTAGCCACAAACCGAGCTAGCTTGCGGCAACACGAAAGTGGTCATAGCCAAAGTTATGATTAAGGGGATCCCGAGCATGTTATATTGGCATATTCATGTGTTGTGAAGAGGGGTGACTCTTTCTGATCAATATTTGAGTATTGCTTCTGATGTTTTCTTGATCTTTGGTGATGCCTAAGCCAAGGGTTAAGATGGGTTACCAGGCTCGCCATTCGAGTAATGAAAGATAAAGAAAAGTGCAGTCTATACGTGTTTACATTTCTTATGTTGATGCTCTGATTGTTTTGATGATTTATGCTTGTTGTTTCTGTATTTTATCTTGGTACAGTTTTATGAACACTCATCCCTCACAAGGTAAAGACGATAAGGAAATTTAAATATGTCGATCAGTTCGTCACAAGTCAAGAAAGAGTAAAGAGTTGCGTGTAGCTTTTGTTTATGTGTTTTGTTATGTTCAGTCTTCCGCTTTTATGATGTAAATAGTAAACTTTGATGTTTTGAAGTCTAGGAAATGGTTTGAAGTTTGTAATTTTCATGCTTAGAAGTATATGTACATGTATGAATGTTTTGTGTTATGTATATAGAAGTGTTTTAATGTTGTAAAATTTATTGTAGTATTCTTTAATTATAATTGTACAAATACATTAAGTTAGATAATAAGAACATATATAGTCTTGTGCTCTATTTTATAGAGTAAGACATCATGTCTTGTCTTATATTATATTTATATAAGATGGGGCATGACAATGTCATTCCTTTGGATAATCGTGTACATGTCATGATGTCGGATTCAGTAGGATGGTTTCACGCCACCTTACCCGAGTCTTACTAACATTCGTTCTCCTTATTCTTAACCTTTAATTCATCTTTATTAACCCTCTCCGTTTCCCATGTAAGAACCTTCCCATATTATATTGTGTTTACTCCGCTTACATCATTTCTTCTCATGTCTCGGCTCCCTGTTGATTTCCTGCATTCATAACACATCTTAGTACATAATTTCAGTGTTCATCACTCTAGTTCTTATTATTTGGTTACCATAGACCACGCTTATCTTTCCTCCTCCACGATCCGATGACGATTTGTGATGAAATTACCCCTGATCACAATTTCCGGGGGGAATTAACACTCTGCCTTCATTTCTACGGTGAATTGTTTGGGGTTCGGAATCCGCAGTGAATTGAGGTTTGGGGTTTTCCGCGGTAAATTTCTTGCCTCCAAATCCATGGTGAATTTGTGGTTTAGGGTTTCCGTGGTGAATTTCTTGACTCCAAATCCATGGTGAATTTTAGGGTTTAGGTTTTTCCGTGACTTTTCCGTACTTAAGTGACAAATGATTTCATTTGGGCCATGTTCACCTCTATTTATAAACATTTTAACTTATCGTAATTGCATTTTGACCCCTCCTTCATTAGCTTAGATTTCACTCCTTTCACTTCTTTCCCCACTTTCCGTCCCCTGTTCCATCGTTATTATTCGTTTAGACACTATAGATATTAAACCTCTTTCCGAGGTCATTAATCCTACCAAGATCCTTGAATTTACTCAAGTACTGCATAACATTCATTCCTTATTGGATTGAATGATTAAACTCATACATCTTTACTTGCCTCAAATCCGTAGGGAAAAGTTCACAAGAAACAATCACTTAAATTCTTCATAGAGTGGCTCTTCATAAGTCAACAAACGGGAAAGTACACCATTCCACAATATAGAAGCATTTCCATCTAACCATTGACATGCTAAACTGACATGTAAGTATTTTGGAGCTTCTACCAACTTAAACTTCTCCTCCTAGTTTCAAAAGCCAGGTCTCCGCTTCTTCTAATTCACCTACTCTGTATCCCTACTCATTTCAAAGCTTCATGATATTCAATTATCCTTCTATCTTGTCTATGAACTTCTGCTTCTACATGAACTTCTTTGTGATAATCCACATTTCAGTTTTGAACAATATTCCCCGCTAAATTTGTTCTTGATTCACATCATTGACCATAATTTCCTCTCTACTTACCACTCTATCACATGAGTTGCATTTTCTTTTTTTTCATTTCTCTTCCAAGGCCTACCTCATGGATTACTAGAAGATGACATTCTAAATTCATGTATACACAATGTAACAAAAATACGTAAGAACACACTTAAGGATAACTTATTTCTATGTTTTAACCTATTCATTGCTGTCATGACCTTATTCAATTATCCTACTCTGATACTAACTTGTCATGCCCTTATACATCTAATCAAACTTATTAACTTAACTTATTACACCTAATTTACTCAATTCAAAGACGTGATGTCGTGCTTTAAAAATTAGAGCACAAGGTCGTGCATGAACCTTGTTAAAGCTGACATACTTGGTCATATTCTGAAATGCAAATATACATATGTCATAAACATAACTTGATTCTTTCAAAATAAATTAGAAAACTTGTTTCTAATCTTGATTTGGATCTTGGAAGCGTCTATCCTGAGAGTGAAGAGAACAAGCAAGCAATATAGTAATGCAACAAGTAACATAACATAAATATGAAACATGAAACATGACACATAAAAATAATCACATATTATGCAGATGGTTGTTCTTGTCACGTTAAATTTACAGCACAATAGTCCTATCATCTGTCTTAATCCTTGGCCTACGTATCACCAAGAATCAAGGAACATAAGTCATGAGTCACCTAGTATATAATAAGTGGACAGAAAGCACGACAAATCCATCAATATTTCTTAGTCATACCTCATTCTTAACATAATTTGAATTTTGTGTGATCACATAACTAAACTGATGATCTAGATCATAACTTGATTGAAACCATGCTTCACACATGTTGTAATTGTTGTGTGTCACAAACTCTCAAATTTCACAAAATATTACATAAACACATACATATTATGAAAACTATTTTTAAAAAATGTAAAACAATCTGTCGACATTGTAAAGCGGTGCAGTTTTGAGAGCTCAAATGCCATTCAAAAATAAAATACAAATACTCATTTGAAAGTTGATTTAATTTCCTAAAACTAAATACAAACATGAGAAAACATACCAATAACATGATGCCTTATGTGTAGGCAAAACCTTAGACTATTTCCGAAAATCGTAAAATAAGATAGTGGTATGCTTTTAGTTTTCATAAAACACAAAATTTCCTGAAACTAAAAATAGAGAGGTTTCCACACATGTTAAAATTGTAGTCACACAACACTCTTATAAGTAACAGACAAATCCGTAACATAAAATAATAACATGAATGCACATGTTGTCTAATCTACATGTTGCTCTCAATCATTCTGCTCACCTTCAGTTTCTTCCTCATTTCCCTTGTTTATAACCTTCAAATTTGAGCTACATTTGCTATAACACCATCCTTAGAACCAGAATTAACTCTAACCAACATAGAACACAATTTTCTCAAACTTACTCAGCAAAATACTCCTTGGTTTTGGGTTGCTTAAAATTTGCGTTTCTTGCTGCGATTTCTTACTTATTTATTCATCAAATGACTCTGACCCTTCATACTTATCATTGTCAAAACTTACGTGGTAACTAAGTATCATGGCATCAAATGCCTTCAATCACAACTGACATCATTTTTAGCAAATAAAATTAAGTTGGTTAGGTTGAGTAAATTGAATCATCCAACCATATCATGTATATGTTCATTGCTAATACTCTCATGTGAATTAATTATTGTTTTATAATATATCCAAGAATCCGGAGTCTTACAGAAGAACCCTGTTGTGTGACAGGGTATGACACTTACTGTTGGTATGATCGGGAGTGCGATCAATGTGTGAGGATGGGAGACATAAGGATTGAAGAGTTCTATTTATACACATTGCTAGTACATGTGGTGTGACCTGCTTAGGTAACTTGAGTATTGTACTTATGATTATTTAGTTGCTAATAAATGAAAGAGTTGAACGTCATGTGTTAGCAGATGCACCTCTTCACTGTGAGTTTTACTAATGGAAGAGAGAATAAGGATGTAGAGAATATGTGAAGAAAACCGATCAACATTGATATTTATGAACAATACTATAACCTCCTCGTCATGCTAATTCTTTCATGGTTCACCTACACTAGACTCATCCTAGAAATGAAGCACCAGGGCATAGGTTCATTACCGTGCCTACGAGCATATTTTGATACTCTCTTAATTGAAAATTTTATTGATCATGATTCTTTGGATTGACATCTAACGTGTCTTGACCATTCTTTTCTTAATAAAAGAAGTCTTGAGCGTTATTCATTTCATTAAAACTTTTCTATATCAGTTTGTTCCTGAATGAAAATTTTCTTGTTCCTTATTCATTTGATTGAGAATTCATCAATTGTATTTTCTTGATCGATGTATGCTTAATCCTTATTAAGCTGATCAACATGTCTTGATCGGTGTTTTTTGATTTACATATATCTTGATAACCATTCTTTGAATTGACATCCATCTTGATCGACACTTGTCATGATTATTATTAACTTGAACAACATCTGATCGGTATTTTCTTTATATGAACATCTTTATTAATCGTTATTATTCGGATTGACACATGTCTTTATCGGCATTGATCTTCACTAATCTTAGTTTGTTGACTTTCAATTTTATGATAATGGTTGATTGGCAAGTGAAAAAATCATTTTCAAAAAGTTCAAAATTACATTCAGGAAGAGGAAGATTTTTCGCCTAGACTATCTATCATTTGCTCCTCTAGACGGTCGGCAAGATGCCCGAAATCTTGGTTGTAGTGACCCGAAATACACCCTATAATTTACAATAATATTTTTATTTTTAACTTATGTAAAGACCCGCCTTTTCGCTTGTACGATATTATCCGCTTTGGACAATGATGATCCTAATGACACCCACCTAGTACTCAGAGCAATAGACGGGAAATGATTGTATGTTAAGTGTAATGATTCGTTTTCCATTGAACAAGAGATTTTTCCTAGCCCCCACACTTTACTGGGAAGTGTGGGGGCTAGGGAAAAAGTAAAACTGTGAGAACTATGTGAGTATCATTAGGGTTAGCCTAGTCCAAAATGGAAAATATTGTGCAAGTGGGAATAAGGTGTAACGACCAGGAAATCGGACTCCGAGAAAGGTACGAGCATAGAGGGTGAACTTTTACTCGCATTACTTATAAAATGGTGACTCAATGAGAGTTGGGGTAGGAAATGGTGATTCAAGAAGAGTTGGGGTAGAAAAGTAATAAGGAAAGGGAATGAAAGACTAAAATGCAATTATAGTTTGTTAGAAAGTCTATAAATAGGGGTTAGAGAAGAGTAATTGACAAATGAACACGAAAAAACCTGTAAAACACGAAAATTTTGATTTCCGCAGTAAATTTGTTGAAGGATAGCAAATTCTTCACGGAAAACTGTAGTGCACAAAAATTCACCGCGGATTTCTAAGCAAGCAATTAATCGCAGATTTAAGCCTTGACAAATTCGAAGCAAGCAATTAATCGCAGATTTAAGCCTTGACAAATTCACTGCGAATTTCCTGGAGTGCACGAATTCATTGCGGATTTTCTAAGCCCACATTTCACTGCACATCCGAGGCAAGACCAATTCATTGCAGTTTTCTTTCTACGCTCAAATTCGTCGCAAAATTTGTATTTCGCCGTGGATTATATTCTTCAGCTTACAATTCACTGCGGATCTCCTAAATTGCTATGGAAATTGGAAGGGAGGTTTGAGCCAGAGAGGATTCGTACCAAGAAGGGTAAAACATAGGCTGACTGGTGTCGACAGTAACCGAAAACCCTAGAATATCAATAAGTAACACTAGCACGATACTATGAAATGTAGGATTAATACATTTCTTGAATGCATGAGGATAACTAAGGACGAGAAGCAAGGTAGTAGGTAAGCGGGATGAATGGTAAAATAACATATTAGTGATAAAATAACATAGGTAGCATTAAAACTGAAGCAATGTTCATTTTTACGAATGAGAGTTAAAACCGAGGGGGGTGTCTCGAGAGATAATTAAGAAGGATAAGTTAAAACTCGGGGAAGATAGACTCATCGACCCAGCACCGTGCTAGTTCACGTGAGCCATAAGGCAATGCATGCTCCAAGATAAAGTAATGTTACATGAGCGCCGAACCGACCAAGGTCGGGTAAGTAAGGATGACTTGTCAAAATTTGACCCTCGAAAGAGAGGACGGCTTGGGCTAGATATGTCCCCGAACATGTAAAAATTCTGGCGATGGCTCGTCGAGATCCAACCCTCGAAAGAGAGGTCGGCTTGGGCAAGACATGTTTTCGGGCATGTAAAAACCCACCAAGATAGAGTAAGGAATAGAAGTAAGAAAAGGCTTTTCAAAGAGTGTTTTATAAAAGGAATTTAAAATTTCAATTTCCGTTCTTTACTATATTCGATGTTTTTGTTATTAGACCATGACCGCTCTACAGATTTCGTAGGTGAGGAGGAGCCTTGAGCTAGGATGGGAAGGAAGGTCCTCGGCTGGTTGCGGAAGTTTAGGAGTTGTCGAATCTTTTGCATTAGTGTGACGTTTGATTTATGAACTAGCTGTTGAGGTCCCACACAGTACTTAGTTATTTCGCAGCTTATGTCCGTTCGCTACATTACATATAGCTTATAACTTTTATTATTTCCGTTTATTTATTTAATTTCCTCGCACCAGAACGGGGTGTGGCCTTGTAGAAATCCCGTACCGGCTAGGCCTTGGTTCGGGACATGACAGACAGGTCGTTACAACTTGAGACAATACCAATGTTCTCATGTGACAATTTATAGGACAAGTACTTTTACCATACCATGTTCTCATGTGATAATTCCTATCACCGACTCAATTCCCACTTCGATATTCTGGTATCTATCTAACTTCGTATTTACTCTAGGCAGTACCCGACAACCAACTCCTCGATCTAACTTTTCCTCATTTGTTGCCTACAAGCATGTAAATCGACCATAATATGATAATAGAAACTTCCCATATCCCTGAGCTGCCTGACTTCGCTCCCTATTTTCATTTCCTTTTTCTCGATAAGAAATCTAAAAGCCCTAGAACAATTGACATTTCTTTCAATACTAACCCTCCCTGCCCTTCCTTTCTATCCCGGTGTTTGCCTCAAAAGTGTACTCGTCACGATGCCGTGTTTGGTGCTGACACCTAACGCATAATAGTCATTATTCTCTCCAAAATCTTTAAGTTCCTTGTTCTCATAGTTTTACCGTCTTCTTTCTCATTCCATTCTATCCTACAGTTATTCTCCTAGATTACACCGTGCCACCCGACCCTTTACTCTTGGTAGTTTTCGGTTATGTGACGCTTTATTGTAACCTAGCTTGTTCTCCTTTCTTAGTCCTTGCTCTTTATTCTTTATCGTTACACATGGTTCACCACCGTTGGGGATTGCACACGTATGCAAAAAACCACGATAGATTAAGTAGAACCTCTGAATTAAAGTAAAGAGAAAACAGCGACACAAGAAATTTAACGTGGAAACCTAGAATGGGAAAAAGCCAGGTGACCGGCGGAAACGACCAATTTCACTATCACTTGAGAAGAGTACAACACACACACACACACACACGAAGAGGAAAACTCGAAATACAAGAGTATTGAAGTTCCTGACAATGAACCCTAAAATCTCTTTATATAGATGAGGTGGTTGAGATAATTAAGGTAACTAACAAATATTCATAATATTTGATCATATCTCCATATATGATTATCCATAATCAAATCATATATATGCGTCTATATATACTGACTTGATATGATCTTATTTCCTTAAATATCTCCTTCCATAACTGCCGATATCTTAGACCAGTGGACCCCACCATATCTCAGTTCGGTCCTCGAATGATTACCTCCATCTCATATCTTCGAATCACATGCTTCGTTCCTCCCAGATTTCTTCGGTCCCTTTGTCACATTCGGTATTGCGTACATCGGTTGTCGACCGATCGGAACCAATACCGTCTTCCATGTGTGCCCCGATCGACCACATTGCCGATCATCATCCAAGTATGACCGGTGGATACCAATACCGATCTCCACACTTAACAATCTCTCACATGGAGATCGATAATGCATCTTCTCTTGATAGTGCCCGCTCTACAACTTGGTTGACATTCCACATAGCATTCAGCAAGATAAACATTCCCGAAATTCCCTGCTCTGAAAGACTTAAACAACTTCTGATTAAAATAGGAGTGAAAAGATGCACATGAGTCAACCACCCATGACTCCACTGCACTCTCGAGACAGAGTACAAGTGCATCGTCAGATTCAGCCGCTACCGATGATGAATTCTCCTCCTTGCATTCCATGCAGAAGTGTCTCTTCTTCCCGCAGTTCCAGCAGTCGGGTTCCCCCCGATTCTTCGACTTTTCCTGATTCCTCGATCGGGCCCTACTCTCGCCATTCTGCCCTCGGTTATTCTTCCGAACCAGGGAAGAATCTGCCACCAATGCATTACTTTTGGTATCCCTCTTATGCTTTCGTCTCAATTCTTCACTGATGAGTCGAGCCAGCACATCATCAAAATTGAGTTTCCCAGGTTGACTACTGATGATATCAACCGTCGTCGACCAGCTTTCGGGCATGGTACCAAGAACGACAACGGCCTGCGTGTCATCATCCATGACATGTCCAGCCAGCGACAACTGGTCTGTAAGGTTGCAAAAATCATTTAGATGTTCTGCAACAGAGGCACCCTCTCCCATTGTCATGGTATACAACTGTCTTGACAAGAGCACACGATTTGTTGATGAAGTACATATCGGACAGAGCCTTCATCATACCGCGTCGTAGTTTGTTTGTTGTAGTTAAACGCTACCTTCTTCGACAACGATAGTTGAACGATCGCCAACGCCTTGCGATCCAATTTCTGCCAATCTGCATCCTCCATCTTTGCCGACTTCTTTTCTTCCAATGCTTCCATAAAAAATTCCGATAGAGGGTATTACAGATTTGCATTTTCAAATAGGTAAAATCAGATCCATCAAACATCCTTAGGCTTTCCCTATCGTTACCCATCGCCGATTGCACCACTACCACCCCACAGCCACCACCAATTGTTGGGGATTGAACACGTGTGCGAACAACCTCGACAGATTAAGTATAACCTTTGAATTAAAGCAAAGAGAAAATGACACAAGAAATTTAACATGGAAACCCGGGGGAAAAAACCACGTGACCGATGGAAACGGCCAAATTCACTATCATTTGAGAAGATTACAACACACACACATTAAAAGGAAAGCTCGGAATACAAGAGTATTGAAGTACCTGACAATGAATCCTAAGACCCCTTTATATAGATGAGGTGTTGAGATAATTAAGGCAACTAACAAATATTCCTAATATTTGATCATATCTCCATATATGATTATCCATAATCAAATAATATATATGCGTATATATATATTGATTTGATATGATCTTATTTCCTGCAATATCTCCTTCCATAAATGCTGATATCTTATACTAGTGGGCCCTACTATATCTCAGTTCGGTCCTCGACCGATTGCCTCCATCTCATATCTTCGGATCACATGCTTCGGTCCCTTTGTCACATTCGGTATTGTGTGCTTCGGTTGTCGATCGATCGGAACCAATACCGACCATCCCGTCTTCCATGTGTGCCCCAATCGACGACATTACCGATCATCATCCAAGTGTGACTGATCGATACCAATACTGATCTCCACACTTAACAACCCCGTCACTTACCTTTTTTAACTAATTATCTTCTCTTCATTGATATTCCCCCTTAGCCTTATTTCACTAGGTATCTTGTCCATTAACCCGTGGTTCTCGCTCCGCCGCTTACCCTTTTAACTGAGTATCTTTTCTTCATTGATATTTCACTTAGCCCATTTCACTTGGTTATTCTATCTTCATTAACTCGTGTTTCTCACCCCGTTGCATCCTCATTTTATTTGATTATCTTCCTTTGTTAACATTCCACATAGCCCATTTTCACTCGCTTAACTTATCATTAACAACATGTCCATGTTCCCGCACCCCGTCTCGTTTCTTCCATTCCCTTGCTTTCTTGACCCGATTCCTATACACCTCATTTAACTCCCTCATTGAACCTTATGTTATCTGCTTATCTACGGTTTCAGTGTTCTGGTCTATAAAGTGTTATCCATAATCGAATAATAGAAACTTCGGTTAAAAACTTAACTTTATTTCTAAAACATCTTTTCTTTTGAAAACTCGTCTTGCTTTGAAAACTTCTTTAAACACTCATCGTAAAACATCTTTATAAAAGTCATACTTGAAAACTTAACTCTTTCTTAAGCTTCTTGAAATATCTTTATGAAACTCGTTAAAACTCATTTGTCTTTGAAGCTCGTTCTAAAATCTCATTTGAAAACCTCTATAAAACTCACTTAAAACTTATCCTTCTTGGGGCTCTTTCGAAATCTTATTTTAAAAGCTCGTAAAACTTACTTGAAACTTTACTTGAAACATTACTTGAAACATTACTTATCATTTTCTCATGTGTCTTTTACTTATCTTGCCGGCTCTATTTTTCATGGCCATTGACATGTCTCGCCCAAGACAACCGTTAGCTTTTGGCTGACTCGACGAGCCATATGCATCCCATCCCCGAACGAGTACTCGGGCGCTATCCCTTTTCTAGCTCGGATCCGCTCTACCCATTCTGCACGTACCCTTTTCATTCTTGAACATTTAATTCACTTCATCAGGCATGCCCTTCCTTTGGTGAATCGTGTGCTAGGCACGATGCCGGGTTTGGTCGGAGGGTCCATCCTTCCTCACCCCGAGTCTTATTGTTTCATAAAAATTCATATAATTAACTTAGGGACACCCTGTCCCGGCGGGAGCTCGCACCCGTAGGGACATGTATCTTAAAACATTTAAATTAAACATTTCATCGTAAAAAGAATAAAATAGCATGAAACTTGTATTATTTGATTGATCATCCCATGTATCTTTTTCTATACCGTGTCCAACGGTCTATTCCTTAATCATTTCCTCTTGTGTTTACGAAGATGCCAGCCTAACATATTATCCTCCATCTTGTCTGCTTGATTCTATCCACAGTAATCATAATCAAGGCAACCTGGTGATCACACAAATTTTTTTCCCATGGCACAAACTTAGACATGTACACAAAAGTTTTTACCTTGGAACCTACAGATTCTATAAGCAATGAATTACCTAGAATACCTCTCGAGATTGTGATATTTCCTAGTTTGAGATTGACCATCCTTCCATCCGTCTAATGAATTACCATTCATCGGCTATATCCTTTCTCAGGTTGTTATTTTCGTTCATTCCTACACCTTCACCAACAATTCAATATCCCACATAATTAACGACGAAATGCACAATTCCTATAATTCCCAACACAATACATATGAATATTATCCCCACCGACATCATATTTGCAAAAGGATAACCAAAATCCAAATGTTCTCAATGCAATAAGAATCTGAAGGCAAGGATTTATGGTCTTTTCTATACAGAAGTACAATTCGTCACCCACCTCCTCTCGGTTGAAGACCCCATGCTCCTTAGGTTTAGTGTTGTTGATTTAGCCGAATTCCGAGAATCTCCGATAAACAATTCACGATTTGAGCAGCCCTTGGAGAATGAGGATGAAGAAGAAGTTGAAGAAGAGACTTGGTCGATTTTCTAGTTCTATCGCCCCCCGCCATAAAACCCATTCCCTCTCCCCCATTCTTCACGTATTGGTTCTTATATTCAATTTAGAGTATATACTTCGAAACCCTAACCCTAACCCCATCAAATCTTTTTCACCTCATCAATGTAAAAATATATCTATATTATATGTTTCATAAAAAAATCATAATTGTCTTTAATTTATTAGTAACGTGAAATCAATATATATATATATATATCTATAGTCACATTTCATTAACTCATTCTACCTTAAATTTTATATTAATTTGGTAAATTTCTTCAAATACGAGTTGTCACATACCCACCTTAACGGAGTATCGTCATCGAAACCCAGACTTTAATCCTTATCGAGTATTAAATTCTCATTTACTCGATCACGAATCATCCGGGTTATTACATCCTACCCATGTTATAACGAGTTTCGTCCTCGAAACACAGCCGTCTTAAGGTTCATATAAACCTTAATTCTCTACCATTCGAATATTTGATCGTACACTACCATTTATATCTTATTTCTCTCATTCTAGTGTTGTTTATAGTCCTTATTGTTTCATATTATATTCTATTCTAGTTTATGGAATTCTCAACCTCTTCTCCTACTTGGCTTTTCTTTGTTCACTTCCTATTACAATGCATTGTATTCCAATTACATCGTCTTTTCAATAGTCATTTCGTATCAAGCATTTTGAGTTTAGATCGTATCTAAATAACGAATTTCATCGTGTTCCAAAAACCTTTCACATTCCTATTATTGTTGTATCAAGAAACTCTTTCCTCAACTTCCATCTATTAACTCTCGTATTCCGAAAACATTCACTTAAAGAAGACTTCCATTTATTCGCTCAAACCTCTTCCGTTTCCAAAATACACAATTATCCAAATAGTCTTTATGACGACATGTCCAATACCCATTTTGAATCTATTACACCCATTATGCAATACACAACCTATTCCCTTCCTGCCACCGTGACTACTTGCCTTGCGACCCTCCTCTGCAACCTTTCCATGTACAACCCTAAAATCATGCAAATCCACGCGGCACCTTTCTTCCCCAACAACTCCACACGGCCATTCTCTTAAAATTCCATAGCTCAACTCCTCCCCACACATGCGGCACTCCCTCCCTTCTCTATCTCAATACTAATTATTTTTGATAAATACTTTTCTAAAATTACACATTGACCTCTACTTCATTTATTTGTCATATTTTTACCTTATATTAAATATTAATAAATATTGATCATGAAATATGTTTAATACAAAACATTTTACAACACTTTTGGTATTTCAGTTGATTCTCAATTTACATATGTTTCTCGCCCTTCATTATTTATCCGACCTTGCAAAATAGAGTATACCTCATCCTCTCATGGTTAAGATAATCATTCTCTTCTATCACATTTAAATTCAATTTCCTAATATATTCTATTTTGATATCTTCTTTTTATATAATAAATAATATTTACTAACTATACAATTTTTTGAATATTCAGGTTCTCACATCCTTCCGACCTTAAATTGAGTTTCATTCACGAAATTCGATTGTCTTAATATTTTATGATAAACCTCAATGCCCTACTATTCATTTCATTTCTCATTATCTATCAATAGCCATTTATTAATATGTTTTCTCTACCAACTTCGTGTCTCCAAGCTTCGAATGATCCATATCCTTTTGATACCCTTGTCACTACTGCATCAAGACATTTTCTTTCAACTTCCATTAATCCTGTTTAGAATCACCCATCTATTGATCATTATTCTAGAACTCGCTCATCAATTCTTAAATCACATACATTCCCCACCTCCGATACAAACCTATTATTTCTCTATCAATCTCTTGTAAAATATCTTCGAATCCAATAATCTTTCCAATTTCTACCTCTCGTCTTTGTCTTAACCTTCATCCGTAAAAAGTTTGGCCGGCTAAAGACCCCTTTTTTTGGTTTGCTAAAAATGAATCTGGTCCATAATACACCACTTATCCAAATAATCCTTTCGCCAACTTATCCCATATCCATCGTAGTTCGTACACCTCCTTTTATACTGGACATAGACATGACTCAACTTAACTCAACTCATCTTACATACTTTATCATTTACCATTCCTATGGTCGGTTGTTACCACTTAACATAATCCTGAACTTGATGCCTACCAAATTTTAGGACCGTTCCATTACCAATTTAGTATTGGAAATAGCTCTAATACCAATCTGTCACGCCCCTAAACCGGGCCTAGCCGTTTTCGGTGCGCGACATACCGTGCTCCACTCTTTTTTGGAACACAAGACGTTTTTTCATATTATAATATAATTAAAACTTACAACATCGGAATAAACTCATAAATAAACTTATATAACTTTATCTAATTCATTTCAAATCTTCCTCTAGCTAACATATTAACAAACTCAGTTTACTCCCGACTTCATAATCACTCTCGGTATCAGCCGACGACTATCTCTTCCCATGATTTCCTTAATCTCTTCATTTTTTACAAAACTGTAGAACGCTCATAATCGAAATAATAGAAACTTCGGTTAAAAACTCTTTAAAAACTTAACTTTATTTCTTAAACATCTTTTCTTTTGAAAACTCGTCTTGCTTTGAAAACTTCTTTGAACACTCATTGTAAAACATCTTTATAAAAGTCATACTTGAAAACTTAACTCTTTTTTAAGCTTCTTGAAATATCTTTATGAAACTCGTTAAAACTCATTTGTCTTTGAAGTTCGTTCTAAAATCTCATTTGAAAACCTCTTTAAAACTCATTTAAAAACTTATCTCTCTTGGGGCTCTTTCGAAATCTTATTTTAAAACCTCGTAAAACTTACTTGAAACTTTACTTGAAATATTACCTATCCTTTTCTCATGCGCCTTTTACTTATTTTGCCAGTTCTGTTTTACATGCTCGGTGACATGTCTCACCCAAGCCAACCATTAGCTTTTGGCTGACTCGACGAGCCATATGCGTCCCATCCCCGAACGAGTACTCGGGCGCTACACCTTTTCTAACTTATATCCGTCATGCCCATTTCGTACGTACCCTTTTCATTCTTGAACGTTTAATTCAATTCATCAGGCATGCCATTCCTTTGACTAATCGCGTGCTAGGCACGATGCCGGGTTCGGTCGGAGGGTCCATCCTTCCTCACCCAGAGTCTTATTCTTTCATAACAATTCATAAAAATAACCTAGGGACACCCTCTCCCGGCGGGCGCTCGCACCTGTAGGGACTACGTATCTTAAAACAAGGCTAAGTTTGTATGCTAGTAGAAAGTTAAAGACGAATTGTGTTTTGCGCCTATGGCGAGACTCGTGTTTTAAATTCACAAAAATCGTTTCTTTAAATCTCTAACTTGATTCCTTTGGTTCATAACATGTTATTTCGAAATTAAAAGATTAGTAATAGTTACTACATGTGAAGCGTCTTTCATGCACACATTCTTTTATGCTTTTTATAATTAGTGGATTCTTCACGGTGTGTTGGATTACATGTATTAATAAGCCAAAATTTCAACCAGTGAAGGAAAAAGTATATTTATATTGCATGCGTAATGGATATTGGTAGGGTTAGGTCTTAAAAAGATGAAATCGTATATGACTTAAATAAAATTACTTTTGTTAACCGGTAGTACGAGCTCTTAAGTGGTTGTTTAGTTACGAGAAATCTATTCATGTTTCGTCGTGTAATCGTATCTAGGTTAAATAAAATTACTTTTGTTACCTCAAGTACGAGCTCTTAGTTAGTTGTTTGTTTACTGACCAAAATCGAGCATGTTTGCTTTGAATTCATAAGATTATGTCTACTAAGGGTTTTCAAGACTATAATTAACATTGAAATTAATGAATTGATTTATTTTCAGTCTGTGAATCGTAGATTACATTGCAAAATTTGTCGAATACATTTAACTATGTTTTTCTTCATTGTTAATTGCTATCACTCTATATGATCGTTGATCTAAACTCTTGACGTTTGTCATTTTTTTATTTCTTTATTTAATTATGCATAAAAACTCATTTTTTACTTTGTGGCTTTTAAAATTATATTAAATTAAATCAATATATGTGGATTCGAACATAAGTACTATTACATTCTTAATTTATTATTGTTGTTTAACGACACAACAACTCACGATAATTTTGCTAGCATTTACAACATCCTTCCTTAGTACATTGTAAACGCAATACCTTTATGAAGAAGGAATTTGTTGAGAGATTTACCTATCAAAACCATGATTTTTCCCAATATTCATGGGTTTCCATGTAAAAGTCTCTTGTCCCACTTTGATTGAACCACTAGCCGCTTTCATCACTAACACTCGACCACCATCGTCCACAACAAAAACTAAATATAAACTCGATCTTATGTTTTCATAAATTAGAATGGGATGACGGATGAACGTCCCCTAAAAATGTACCGAAATAATATAAACTTCATTTGATTCGTTCACAATTTTCAAAATTTGGTAAGGCGACATCTACACTAATTAAAATTAATGTTGTCATCAAACATCACTCTTTTAATTATAAAATAAATGAAAATTATGTGATCTTGATCTAATCTAAAAATGTTTTTAGTCTTGTTTTTTTATCAATTAATCTTCTTCGTTTATCTTAAGTTCAATTAATGTTGAGATTATGTGCGACAAAGACGATATATGAGATTGAGCCCACAATGTGTGAACTTTCATCATCAGGAAATCAAAACTCTATCTTGGATTTCATTATAATTCGTCAATAAGTACAATACCATCCATGAGATATCACAAGTCCGAGTGGAAACAATTCGAAAAATGATCGAGATCCTGTAATCACTGAGGCCAATCCAACTATACTCGAGTTCAAGTGCAACTACACATGAGTGAGCTCCAAGATCAAGTCAACGCGAGTTCAATATGAGTTTCCATGAAATAAGATCCGAAACTCCACAACTAACTAACCGATACAAATACATGCGATTCAAGGAGCAAGTCCAAGCGACTACGGCCAAGGAGCAAGTCCACACGACTTCACCAAGCAAGTCCATGTGAGTAATGCCAGAAAAGCAAATCCACGCGAATTCAGAAGCAACTCCATGCGAAATTCTTGCCTTGGGTAGCATGCCAAGAGTCTAACCCTTTCCGATGCCAATAGACCTGTAATTTTAGAAAAACTAAACTTACTAGGTCAACTTTGGTTTCAAAAGCCCAGACTCAATTAATTCAACCCGATTTGAATTTGTCCAAAAACGCTCAATTTCTCCCGGATATCTATTTAAATGCCACGGGTTTTTCGAAATGCATCCCGATCGACGACTGACCATACGAAATAACGAGAAAATACTATCACATTATTCATCTTCAAATATTCCAAAGATAACTAAAATACCACAAAAGATTCGTGACAACCTTTCCGGCACCAAATTACGAAAATACCATTGATGCCATTTCAACCCGGAGTTATCCAAAATACTCGAAACACCATTAGAATCTTTCCATGCGATCCCGGGATACCCAGATTATGAAACCCTCAAAGTCGCTTTATTCCGAAATTATAAAAGAAAACCGAAAATACCATTTTGATGCACCAAACGAGCCACTGTAGTTATCAATTACAAAAATACCCCCGGATAATATCAGAGTACAAAATATCAATTTGATATTTTGGGTGTTTTCGGAGTGCAAATTTTTAAATCTAAAATTACATTTTTATCATTTAGGTCTTTGATTTTCAATTTGCTTTAGATCTTGATAAAGCTACTCAGAATCAATTCGCATTACGTGAATTGCTTA